>FR997804.1:17941448-18541448 GCA_905475355.2 Clostera curtula
GTGTTAAATTTTCTACACTTTGCGAGTAATTTCATTTATTCGGGTTATTTTAACATTTAGAGTGACTTTGATGATGACCACGAAAGGGTTGGAGTTTTTACCTTCAACATTTCTCTTTGTTTTAACTTTTTGACTTTTTAAATATTCCAAATAATGTTAATAATAATGACAGCTCCAGGTTGGAATACTTGTTGCCTTGACTGACTTTACAGTTGGGGCTAGAATTTTTGCCTTTTCCTTTAGCAATTCCTTGCGTTATTCGGCTCATTTCAAACAGTAGGGTACATCTCTAAATATTAGTAACAGCAGATTAACCGCAGGCTGACTTTCATTGAGATGCGCTATAGCGACCATGGTTGGTATTGGCTAAAAATGGCGATCTAAAAAGCAACTACAGAGTTTTTTACCCGCTCTGCTCTGTAGAGCTGCATTATGAACCGGTGGTTAAGTTGTCCGCAGGCTGACTTTCATTGAGATGCGCTATAGCGACCATGGTTGGTATTGGCTAAAAATGGCGATCTAAAAAGCAACTACAGAGTTTTTTACCCGCTCTTCTCTGTAGAGCTGCATTTTGAACCGGTGGTTAAGTTGTAGTTAAACTGGGTTATACTTGAAATGGTTAATTTCTAAATTTTAAATTTTATTTTTACACCTCAAAAGTTTTATAATGAGCCTACTTGATTAAATGAATTTTAATTTATATTAAATGGCAAAGTGCATGGTGGACGGTTTGTCATCTTATATGTATCTCCTAAACTTGAGCAAACAAGCTTGCATTTCTTTTCTATAAGTAGAAGTAATCAAAAGAAAGAGAAAATAATTATAAGGCCGAATACCTAGCCGCAACAGAAGGTAAACTTGAAACCATGTGCCAACCCGTCTGACCAGCGTGGCACAGTAGTTAAATTGCCCTCTTTGTGACGGGAGGAGGCCTGATCAACGGTGGGTCATCTATGGGCGGAGTAGTAGTAACCATGTGAAGGCTTGTGCATACTCATATCCTATTTAACGTTGGTGTCAATTAAAGGTTGCATCGGCCTCAAATAGATGTTTATGGGTTATTTTTCTCTTATTAAAAGCAATGGGTGCGGGCGGCCCAGGACTGGCCTTTGTGGAGATCCTTCGGGGAGGCCTATGTCCAGCAGTAGACGTCTTTTGGCTGAAATGATGATGACATGTTTTTGAAGCGCTCGATAAATAGTTTTTATTTTTTGTTCTTAAATTTATATTTCAAGTTTATTGAGAGATTTTTTTTAACTTGTTGGTCACCACAATTACGAAGTGAGTGCCAATTACCACGATAGTTTTTTCGCATAAACTAGAGTTAATAATGCTAGAGCGCCGAGCGTAGGTATGAAAAGTGAGGTACATACAATTACAAATACATGACATTGACCTTACTACATGACTTATACACATTTTCGTTCTGACGTCATTACAGTCACATTAATAGTTATGTTAATTTACCACGCTATTAAATACCTTAAACAATCAAAAAATTACGTTATCGCGTACAATTTTAAAGTAATTTTACACGTCTCAATAGCAACTATTGTGAACACAATAAAATTTAGCAACGTAAAGAATTAACAAAAGGTATTGTTTTCGCACACATTCGTTTTATTCAGTCTGTTGTAATCATGTCATTGAACAAGGCGATTTACTTGTGTCTAGTGAGTACATTATTATCTTAGAATCATATGGTTATAATTCCCATTAATCTCCAATTGCAGAGTCGGGCTTCCTCCAATCATAAAGAGGGAATTTAGATTACTCTGTAATGCAAATAGTTTAAATAAAACAGATTAAATAATACTACACAAAACCAAAACAGTCTGTGAACCCTGTGACAAATATGCTTGTTACTTATAACGTTTAATCTTAATTTGACCATTTTGTTGCTAAACTTACAGCTTTATCACTATGTGGAACTAGTGATTGTTGAAGTGGAGCAAGGGTTTCTGGAAGGAACTGTGCTGGAAACATCTACTGGTGGAGGCTCATACTGCAGCTTTAAGGGAATACCATATGCTGCTCCTCCGGTTGGTGATTTGAGATTCCAGGTAGGACATTCACAACAACTTTATTTTGAAAAAAATGAAAGTGTTCTCTTCCTCTTTTCATTCCTTCTACTACCTTCATTATTAATCTTTATTGCAATATGTTTACCGGTAGAATCTTGAGTTTCAAACATTAAAATAGTATCCTGATCAATGATCATTCCTCATTTCGGGTCATCGAGTCAGGGCTCATCTATACTCTTAGTCCGGGGTCCCCCGTACATTGATTTCACTTGATTACTATCAAGCTAATTTTTCGTGAGTAGCTTCATTTTGACGAGACGCCCAACATTTTCTTGACGACAACTCTTGATTGTGGTAGCTAACAGAGGTAGCAAGGATGAAATATGTTGATTTTATGATTATAAAAGAAATATTACTAACCGGTTGATTTTTGGTATATCTGATGATAATTAACTAAATTATTCGAAAATGTATTTGTCCTACAAAATGTATGGTTTGATCAATGAGTCCTCCACTTCCGATATGTATCGATAACGAGGTCATCAAAAGTGATTACTAACCAGCTGGTTTTTTTTTATTTACTTAATAAATATGTATATTATTTAACCGTCATATTGTCCTACAAGTTGCGTGGTACGTTATCCCGGTCCTACACTCAGAAATTGTTAAAACCACAAGACCCATTTTGTCTTCACTAACTGTAGGACAACAATTTTACATGATAGGTAAGTGTATTCTCTGCCCAAATGATACAATGTCCTACAAGAAACCCGGTATGTATCACGAGTCCGACAAAAATTGTAATTTTTTCGTTTTCCTACTTGTAACTTAAAATACAGTGCAAACATCTTTTTTTTATTTAAGTAACTTTTTTTTACTAAAGTAGTACAAACAAATAAATATTTACATATAAAAAAATTATATTCATCAGATTCAACTGATAAATCTTCATTATCATAGCTGTCATTTTCATCTATTTTTTTTTCCTCGTCACCTGACTGTAATAACATAAAAAAGTTTTTTTTCGTAACATACAATTAATCCACTTTTTTTGATAGTGGGTGAAACTTTAATTAAAGTACAATATAGGATCCCGCTATACAACGACCTTCACCGAAATGTTTAATGGATGTAAATTATTTTATTAGACTTTTAGTATGCTGAAAATTATTAAAAATATGGATGTCTGAAAAAATCCTGGCCAGCCTATGAGATAAAAAATGTTTATTAGACAAATTCTATACTAATCAAAAGTATGAAGCTCATAGAATTTGTGAAATGTTAGGTTGCCTACTCCTACTCCGGTCACAACTCTTGGGCAGCCAGGTACAGGTAAATCAATACTAGCATTTTGCACCGGTCATTTGGTCACGTTTGCATTTTCTTTTCTTTTCATTTTTAATCTTTATATTGCCTACAACTTTGTTATTTGAAAATCGAGATAAACTGTTTTTACCCTTAAAACCCCCTTCCCGACCTCAGATCGCCTGATCGCATTTGTTAGGTTATGGTAATGAAATATACTATTGTAATACTGTATAAATTGTATCGTTGTTTCCAAGCTTCATTTAGCGTACATTTTAATTGATAATCTCAATTTTAAAACAAACACCAACGTTGCTTGGCGACCAACGAACGAGTGGCGAGTGGCCGAGTGAGAAGCGAGTGCGTGTTCATACGTGCCGAGCGGGATGTCGAGTCGCTGCGGGGGCAGAAGAACGAAGCGGGGAGGTGGGTACTCGGCCTAGCAAACAGATTGGCATTCTAGTGACTCTCTCGCCTCTCTGCTCGACCTAGCACTCGGCCGAGCACTCGTTAAAGTGTTTATACCACCCGAGGACACTGACTCGCCACTGTACCTACTAGTTAGGTGTAATCAAGGCGGTGTGATCATCGACTCGGTTCGGCGACTCTCTGGGCCGAGAGCTCATTTACTGGCTCGCCACTGTACTCGTTAGGTGTAATCAAGGCATTAGACTAATTCTTTTTCAATGAAGGATTTGTACTACTACTTTTGAGTGGAGGACCGGAATAACGTACCACGCAACTTGTAGGAAAATATTATGACGGTTAAATAATATAAATATTTGTTAAATAAATAAAGAAAAACCAGCTGGTTAGTATTCATTTTTGATGACTTCGTTATTGATACATATTGGAAGTGGGGGACTCTTTGATCAAACCATACATTTTGTAGGACAAATACATTTTCGAATTATTTAGATACTTCTCATCAGATAAACCAAAAATCACCCGGTTAGTAATAATGTTTTTAGAATCATTAAATCAACATATTTAACCTTTGCTACCTCCGTTAGCTACCACAATCAAGAGATGTCGACAAGAAAATGTTGGCCGTCTCATCAAAACAAAGCTATTCACAAAGATTCAGCTTGATAGTAATAATTTTTTTTCTAGGATCTGTAGAACAACTTTTGAGTGTAGGACCGGGATAACGTACCACGCAACTTGTAGGACAATATGACGGTTAAATAATATACATATTTATTAAGTAAATAAAAAAAAACCAGCTGGTTAGTAATCACTTTTGATGACCTCGTTATCGAAACATATTGGAAGTGGAGGACTCATTGATCAAACCATACATTTTGTAGGACAAATACATTTTCGAATAATTTAGTTAATTATCATCAGATATACCAAAAATCAACCGGTTAGTAATATTTTTTTTATAATCATAAAATCGACATACTTCATCCTTGCTACCTCTGTTAGCTACCACAATCAAGAGTTGTCGACAAGAAAATGTTGGGCGTCTCGTCAAAATGAAGCTACTCACGAAAAATTTGCTTGATAGTAATCAAGTGAAATCAATGTACGGGGGACCCCGGACTATCTATACTAATATATCGCTAATCTCAGGAACTACTGGTCCGATTTCAAAAAATCTTTCCGTGTTAGATAGTCCATCTATCGAGAAAGGTTATAGGCTATATTTTATTTTCAAAGAAATTAGGGATCCGTATGAAACGACGATTTTGTAACCCAAGGTGTAAAATCGAAAACCTATTTATGCGTGCGCTGCAAAAACTTTTGGCAATAGAACAAAATGAAGTACTACGAGTTTGTAGGTCTTATTAAAATCTACAAAAAAGTCTGCGAGAGCACATATCTAACTATCATAGTTTAGTCACAATAACCACTTTTAATTCATAAAAAAAATGCATAGAGATAAGCACGGGTTCGAAGTCCAAGCGAGCGAAGCCGCGCCCAAAAGCTAGTCTACATATATTATGGAGGCAGATAAGCCTACTGTGCCACGCTGGCCAGACGGGTAGGCACAGTACTGATAGGTGGCCCGCCCATTGCGTTTCTTTAATCAGCTTTTACGATGTGGGTGGTGACACTTTGTATTCTAAATCCGACAGCAAACAGAAACCCGCCACCCTAATAGTACATTCCAACTTTTAATCTTTAATTCCAGGCACCTCAACCACCAATACTTTGGAATGGAGTACGAAACGCTACAGAGCACGGTGCAACCTGTCCTCAAATCGACACCCAAACAGGCAAATATGTCCCTGGGAGCGAAGACTGTCTCTTTATCAACGTCTATTCACCTAATATGAGCCCGGGAACTCCCTTACCAGTCATGTTCTATATCCATGGAGGAGCTCTGGTCTCCGGTTCTGGAAACGAAGCTGACTACGGACCAGATTTTCTTATAGACAACGATGTTGTGGTTGTAACGTTCAACTATAGAGTCGGGGTGTTAGGTTTTATAGCCTTAGATATAAAAGAAGCGCCTGGGAATGCTGCTCTAAAAGATCAAGTGGCTGCTTTAAAATGGACAAAGAAAAATATAGCGAAATTCGGCGGAGATCCGGAAAACATAACAATATTTGGACACAGCGCTGGTTCTACTTCAGTATCATTACACAATCTTTCCCCAATGTCAAAAGGTTTATTCCAAAGAGGGATAATGATGAGTGGATCATTCATGTACGATTTGGGACAACCGTTTGAACCACAGAAAAGAGTTTTTCAACTATGTCGTCAATTAGGGTTCCAAACTATAAATTCATACGAAGCTTTCAAGTTTTTACAAACTGTTCCTGTAGAGACTTTGATAACAACGCAACCTATTCTTTTGTATATTGAAGAGTTAAATGGAAATGTATCAACATTTAGACCGTTCACTCCAGTCGTTGAAAAATATTTTGATATGGAACAGTTCATGATAGAAGATCCGTTGACGTTACTTAAACAAGGAAAAGTCAACGTCAATCAGCTAATGATCGGACATACAAAACAAGAAGCATTATATGCTGCCTATAAAGCACAAGATAATATATTGAATTTATATCCTCGTTACAGGTCTATGTTTGTCCCTTTAAAGATCGTACGTGTTAGAAGTTCTATTCAATATATGCCTCTATCTGGACGAATATATGATAATTATATTGGCAACAAATCATTAAGTTTGAGCACAATGAAAGAATTTATAAATTTCTTTTCATACTACAAATATGTCTATGATATTTATCGATACGCTTTCATGTGGCCGATCTGCAAGAAAATCTACTTTTATAGATTCAATTGCTTCTCAGAAAGAAATCTGTACGGAAAATATGGAGAGCAGTATGGTTTTCAAAATACAACGACTCATATGGACGATCTGATGTACATTTTTGATGGAAAGAAATATAATTTGACGATTGATAAAGAGAGTGAGTCGTATAAAATGATACGACAGACAACTAAACTGTTCGCGAGTTTCGCAAAATACGGGTGAGTGCAGAAAAAATACGTATAAATACTTGGCCGGGTCTATAGTGTAGTATCGTCATTTAAAGCGCAAATTTGCATGCAGCATGCTCGAATGCTAATATTGGACCACATAAGTATTGGAGAATATCAGTGTAGAATCAGAAGCATAGAGATATATGGCATAGCATATAGATAAAGCCTGTACTACAAGATAGCTTGATCTTTTTGACAGACGGGCTAGTGAAACAGAAAATATCTAGTAGTCCAAAAATAACGTTTTACAATACTTGCAACTGTGAACGAGATGGTTTGGGTATATTATGTGTTCATAATTGCAAAGACAAGGTATGATTCCGTAAATTGAGATGAATCTCTATAAGCTTAAATGAGATTACATTCCGAGCTAGGCAGCAATAACGCGGCAGAAATGTGCGGTTGTATGGGGACCAGTAGTGCCGCGACAGTACTGCTGCGTGCAGCGTAGTTCGGAATCATACCTATAGGTCGATCAGAAAAATTTACATCGGTCAAAAAGATCAAGCTATCTTGTACAGGGTATAGTGAAATATTGTGATTATAAAAAAAACGTGACGTTTCAATGACAGTTTGTTTTTCAGGAATCCAACTCCTGACAAATTTTATAATGTCACGTGGCCAGAGTTTTCGAAGATAAGCAAGAACTTTTTGGAAATTGATTATGATTTATCCGTCACATATAACGACAAATTGTCAGAGATCAGTTTTTGGAGAAGTATATTTGAATCTGTTTATTATCCATTTGATTAAGATCCTTGCCAAATTCGATACATAATAAATATACAGTTCGCCTTTTTAATTCGGTTGCATAGAATATTAATATGCCTTTTATATAGACATACATTTCGGGGGGCCCAGATCTGACTTATTTAGATATCATTATCTACCTTTCATATTTTTTATTGTTAAAACTACTTTAATGATGTCTTAGGTTTTCACGATCTTTGCACATTGCAGGAAATAACTTCTTAACGGTTCTGATCGTTTCGTTTTATTTTATTCCCAACGTTTCAGGCACTACGCAGTGTCCGTGATCAGAACCGTTAAGAAGTTATTTCCTGCAAGACTACTTTAATTAATAAATGGTACTACCGCGTCAATGACTATCTGTGGGACATTGATGCCTGGTAGTAACTGGCATTTTGTGCCTGTGCTCTGTTCCTTTGGCCTCTTGAATAATATATCTCACTGGCGGACTAATTGTTTGAGGTTTGAACAAACACGTATTCCTTTCTATCCAGCCAGATATATTTGAAATAAATAGAACCAACATTATTTATCAAAATATTTTTTACGGAATGTATGTAAATCGACTTCAAGAACAAAAAAAAATACCACTATCGCCATTTCAACAACCACTTCAAGTCGAACGACTTTGGGTATATCTACATATATCGTCATTAACGTCGGTGTCAATTTACGCTATCGCGTCTTCAAATGGTTTTTATTAGTTGTCATTCAAATGGTTGTTTAATAATTGACGTATTGTTTGTTTAAAGGATTTTATTTTTTATTGCTAAAGATCAACTTTAGCAGTTATGCTTGTACGGCATGCACTGCCACGAGCTCTTAGACCAATGAACGCTGTTGTCGTTAATTTAGTAAGGTTTTAGTATTTATCTTATAAACGATCAGATTGAAAAAAGGATCTGGGTCTTCGCAATTGAAGCCACGGACAGAAGCTTGTAGATTATAAAATGCAAATGCTCTCCCAAATTAACCGAAATGAGTTTACGCTCAATTGCGCGCAAAACTCGCCGCTGGCCTCGATTTAAAATAATTTGCACTTTGAGCCTTCAACCATTATAACCATCGACTGATAAAGTGTTCAATTTTCTACACTTTGCGAGTAATTTCATTTATTTGGGTAATTTAACGTTTAGAGTGATTTTGATGATGACCACGAAAGGGTTGGAGTTTTTACCTTCAACATTTCTGTTTCTTTTCAACTTTTTGCCTATTTTTCATAAAACGTTTTTAATAAAATAATCATAACGCAGGTCGTAATACTTTTCAGCAGTGATTGTGCCCTTGTTGCCTTGATACTTGGTGGCGTCGTGCGGCAGGTCGTTCTCTTCCCTGCAATATGGTTGAGGAGGGCGATGGCTGCCGCATGCGTCATGCTTGTGAACAGGTGCCGTTGCTGGGGGTCGGTTGGCTTGGGCATTACAAGGTTACTATTGTCGACTAGATCTGGCTGATGTTTGGCCCTTTGGAACTATTGCGCGAGTTTGCTCTCACAAATCTGTCTTATAACCAGTCTTGTACCCAAATGGCGATCTAAAAAGAGCAACTACAGAGTTTCTTGCCGGCTCTTCTCTGTAGGCATTCCGAACCGGTGGTAGATGGTAAATAATTAATTTTAAATCGTAAATTTAAAATTTTTTTTTTTGTTTGACCTGTCAAAAGAGCTCTAATGAGCCAAATTGATTAAATGAATTTTGATTTTGATTTTGATAAAGTCAGTTGGGTTGGCATAAAATTTCTTAAAACATTATCTTGATGTAGCAGCTAGTTATAGTAATATTTGCCTTTTCCTCTAGCAATTCCGTGTGTTATTCGGCTCATATCAGACAGTAGGGTACATCTCTAAATATTAGTAGGTAACACCAGATTCACTGCAGACTGACTTTTATGTTTAAGATTAGAGACCATGGTTGGTATTGGCGAAAAATGACGATCTAAAAAGGGAACTACAGAGTTTCGTACCGGTGCTTCTCTGTACAGCTGCATTCCGAACCAACGGTTAAAGTGGATTAAATTTGAAATGATAATTTTCTATATTTATCTAGCTGAACTTACAAAACACCGCAAACGTTGTTTTGCCATATAAATATCACTATTAAAAATAGGTTTTGATGGAAGTGGGGTGAAAATGTAGGGTTGTATGCATTATTGTATGCAGTATCCTAGAAACAAAATTTCTAGCTTAAAAATTAAAAAAAAACCCATAACTATTAAATGTGAATATAAATTTTCATCAAAATCGATTCGGAGACCATTTCGGAGGAGTTTAATAACAAAAACGTGACAATAGAATTTTATATTTATGTAGGTATTACTTAGGTCATTGTGTCGGGGGTTTATTTAAATTTTTAATTTAATTTTTGTTTTTTGCTTTTTATAGGTACACGCTTATTATGATGTTTGTAATGTGCACGTGATGCGCTTTGATTTGAGACCCCACTCGATTATATTTGCAGACTTTCGGTTATTCTTCCCCACTTTCACCCCCCATAACTTTTAAACGACTCTACCGATTTTCATCAACCATGTTTAAGAACACTCGCCCGTAACTCACCTTTCATACAAAAAAAACTATATTGAAATCGCTTCATCCGTTCGCGAGCTACGGTGCCACAAACAGACAGACAGACAGACACGTCAAACTTATAACACCCCTCGTTTTGCGTCGGGGGTTAAAAATAGCTCTAATGAGCCAACTTGATTTAATAAATTTTGATTCGAATGTTAAAGTGTTTGCCATCTTATATTTATTTTCTAAACTTGAGCAAACGAACAGTCTTATTGGCACTTACCTGCTACCAAACGAAGAAGAAAATAATTAAATAATATTTACCTAATTCATACAAATTGGACCGAAGGCTTGTACGAGCCTTCCGGTGCACGGAGGAAGTTTTTGTAATATCTAAAAAAATCAAGATCCGAATGGACCAAACTTTATTAACCAGCAGATTAATTGCTTACCGCACTATTCGCTAGCCAACGATCACGTAGTCTAAGGGTATAAAATTAGAGGATCCAAAGAAGGTACTGCTTACATTGCCTATTTACTGTGCTATGAAGCTGTGCGATGAACTCTAAATGCAATTTCCGTTCGTTGAATACAGATAATGTCAGCTGCCTTCGCGAACAGCAAACATTTTATATAGAATCGCTAAGACGTTTATTATAAAACTAAAATAAAAAGGATTGAAAACAGCCAAATATTTTTATAAAAACAAATGTTTTAAAAATTATAGTTCCATTCTCAATTTGACCGCAGACTTTAAACAATAAACAAAAGAGTATTTACCTATACGTGTGTCTCAAATTCATGTAATATGGTGCAGTGTAAGTAATCGCTACATAGTATAAAACAAAGTCGCTGTCGTCTGTCCGTCCTTATGTATGCTTATATCTTTAAAACTACGCAACGGATTTTGACGCGGTTTTTTTAATAGATAGAGTGATTCAAGAGGAAGGTTTATATGTATAATACATGTATAATTGGACCCGGGAATTAATAATACATGTATAAAGGTTTATATGTTTAATTGAAGCTGGGGCGGGTCGCTAGTGGGGTTATATTATGCATGGTTCTAATAATATATAACCATTTCTCTATATAGATTACGATTATGAGAGAAGGAAGTTTCATACTCTTTTCGTAAAAAGGGGTATAAAGTTTTTACTTCACGTAGTTATATATTATAGATCAAGCTCGTCTGATACGGCATCAAGGTATTTTCGATTAACCGATTACGGGTACCTCAAGCTTACGGTGCACCTGATGGTAAGCGGTCCCCGTTGCTTATTGGAACACTGGTAGTGCCACAAACGTGTCGTGAAATCATGACGCTTAGCTTTCACTGATAGAGCTCTGGTGACACACAACACCACCCAAGCATGATGTTGTTACCCCATTCCATCCTGAGGGTGTCGTAACAGCCGACAAAGGGAGCCGATAACCTAGCCGCTAGAGAAGGAAATGTTGATACGATCAGCCAGGGATAGTAGGCTAATTACAGTCCATATAGTTGAGGGAGGCATGACTCTCACGTACGCGGTACCCGGTTGTCGGCGTACGGCGCCGCGGCGAGTTGTTTGGTTTTCCAGCCACACCAAAAAAAACCGGCTCTCAGCAGTCGGTGATATATGGGCTAAGTAGTAGTGTAGTAATCATTTAAGGTAGAACAAATCGTCTGTACTTAGCATATACGTTTACTTTTTTTTTTTTTGTATTTGGGGAATCCTTTTATAGGTCCCCAGCCCAGGGACGGAACTGGGGTATGTGGGAGTTCCGGTCGCGATGAGATGGTGATTGCGAACGGTTTACCCACTAAAACCTACCACTAATTGTCTGCGCGGGCCATCTGTCGTTTGGGAAACTTCGTAATCGATCCATTCGACAGTGGCTTAACGAGGGGAGCCTTGCTCTACCCTCAGATGTTGGACCAATGTGCTTGGAAGCGCTTCCCTCTAGGACCTTGCGTAAGAACAGGGTGTCCCTACCCGTGTTCTGGTCCTATTGTGTACCCGTGATCGTGCGGGTCACATCTGAACTCGGCTGTAGAAAGCCACATAAACTCTTTACCTAACTGTTACGTAACCACCAGGTGAAAAACGAGCAGGTTACCTTACATTGCTGACACGGCGACAAGCCGTTTATAGATGAACCAAAAGCCCCAAAGCAAACGAGTCACAATCAACTGGTAACCTATGCTACACATAAACAAACTCCCTGCGGAGCGGCGGGATATATTCTAGTTACGCAGCGGGTTGCACCGTTAGCTTGATCCGTAAAAGATTGCGTAATTAAGGGTTCATAATGTACTACCGACGGTGACTTTTATTAGCATTATTAGCAAAATGGAACTATGCAGTTATGCTGTCTCGTCGGATTGCACCGTTAACTGCGAGAATAAAAAAGCATAAAAGCATATTTCTTTTTTTATTGGGTAAGTTTAAGGAGTTATCTCTAATAGTTTATTTGATGCAAAATGAAAATAGCTTCTGTATTTTTGCTATACTTCAGAAATGACGAGTGATATTGCAGTGACAGCTTTTCTTACAGAAATTAGTGGAGTTTCATCCGAATAGAATCTACGTTACCCTGTCACAGTCTTTTACCACTGCTAGTAGTATTTAGCTCTCCCATTACATTAGTAATGTACTCTTGCACTATTTTGGGGGAGGCCTATGTCCAGCAGTGGCCAGACAAGTTGGCACAAGCTTTTATTTCAAGTTTTCCCTTTCTTGCGTCTAGGTTTTCAGCCTTGTCATTTCATTTTGTCGGCTCTTACAACACCCTCAGAACGGAATAAGGTGATGACACTATGCATTCTAATGCGTCACCACACGAACGACAAAGTGTTATAAGATACCAGCAAGTGTCTATATCAATCTTTCCGTTTTACATACCAATAAGAATATTAATTAATTAGCAAGTTTTAACTAACCAGTGATTAAGTGGCTGTGAGCTCGGATCAACCCACCGTGAAGCTCGATAGAAGGAGACTTATTCGCCACCTGCCACAGCCATATTGTTTGATATTTCAACGCTATGATACAGAAAATAAAAGTTTCTTCATTTTGTTTCATGCAAAACATACAAATGGAATCCACCACATACAAAAATAGACCGAAAACTTCTACAATGTATTTGATAGAGATTCAAAATTGGCTTGAATCAGTATAGATTTATCCGTGTGGGGACGGATATAGAATACATAGTGTCACCACCCCATGTCATCCTGAATATGTTATATAGCCGACAAAAGAAAATGACAATGCCGTTCATATCAAGTTTTCCTTCCCTGACGGCTAGGTACCGTCAGGGAAGGAAAAATTGATATGAAAGAGTCACAGTAGGCTAGTTACCCTCCATGTGATTGGAGGAGGCCCGACTCAAACTCAAACTCAAACTCAAATCATTTATTTCAATTGAACCTATTTACTGGTGTTTTTGAAAAGTCAAAAGTGAAGTTAGGAATCTAGTTGCATGTTCCAAAAAGTAGATCCTATGGAGAAGAACAGGCAAGAAACTCCATGGACACTCTTTTTATCATATTTTCTGTTACAAGCATCTGATTGGGTTACATTGATTTCGTGTTTATTTATAGTAAGCTAAGATGTGAGGACAATGTAACATATTGCACAACAGAACTCAGCAGTGGGTTTGGTGGGATTCACTTTCTACAGGGTTGACGACGAGTGAAACTAACACAAAGGCTAGCTTCCAACATTTTGTAAAGGTTAAATGAACTATTACTCAACTGGAAGCGGCAATTTTGGCCTTTCATGCAAAAAGTTAAACAAAGTACAGCAATAATTAACATTAGCACGGCTTTTAAGGCTATTTAGCAAAACATAAGAATTTTAACACGGGCTTAGGGCAGAGTAATAACGCCCTGAGGTCGGCCCTTATCGTAATTAGCTTCATATTTCAACTTGTGTACTTGGTTTTAGCCATCTAGACATCGTTTTAAATGTTGTTAAAGTTAAGCTATTATTTCGTTATTTTAATCTAGATTTTTGCTAATACATACTTCACCACCCCATTCCATCCTGAGGTTCACACTTCAGCCCATATATGACTCACTACGGAGACGGGCCTCCTACAAATGTATGGATGGAAATTATGGCAACCGATTAGTATCAAGATTTCCTCCTCTTGCCGCTAGGTGGTCTTGCATTATTTCAGTTGATTCTTACAACACCTCAGGATGGTATAGGTTGGTGACATTTTTATTAGATACTAGCTGACGCCGCAGACGTTGTTTTGCCATGTAATTAAATAGGGGTTGATTATAGGAGGGTGAAACTTTAGGGATGTATGTATTGTTGTATGATACATGATAAAAAAACTAACAAAAAAAATGGTCATAAAGACCCTTAAGGTGGATGCTCCAGGGTAGCCCGCGAAATTCAAATTTTCTTACGTTTTTTGCAATTTGCAGGTCAGTGCTAGGTTGTATGTTGATTAAAATGTTATTCGCGGCTGTAAAACGTAAGAAAATTTGAATTTCGCGGGCTACCCTGGAGCATCAACCTTAACACTTAGGGGTGTAAAAATTTGTTATCAACCTATTCTCATCATCATCATTTCAGCCAAAAGACGTCCACTGCTGGACATAGGCCTCCCCCAAGGATCTCCACAAAGGCCGGTCCTGAGCCGCCGGCATCCAGTGCTTTCCGGCGACCTTAACCAGGTCGTCGATCCACCGTGTGGGAGGCCTACCAGCACTGCGCCTATTCTCATACCTACTGAATACACATATGAAATTTCATCAAAATCGGTTAAGCCGTTTCGGAGGTGTATAAACACTTAAACTGTTACACAAGAATTTTATATATTAGATACATCCGTCAGCAACTACACGCCGTAAATGCTTTCAAAAAATATGTATTCGTATGTATTGTGTTTTATAAATCCGACACCGGATTTTATAATAAAAAATGACACCGCTCCAGTCCATCCTAAAGTTGCTGCTGACATAAGATAATGCTCATCTATCCATAGCGGCTCAGAAGACTAATTTACCCCCTGAGAACTGGAGGAAGCCCAATCCAGCAGTAGATTATTTATGCATTATATATCGTCGTTACACATAAATGACCCATTACTGGGTCGGGCCTCCTCCATGAATTTGGAGGAGGCCCGACCCAGTAATGGAGGGAAATAGGCTACTACGCCACGCTGGCAAGACGGGTGGCACAGGATTTGTATCAAGTTTTCCTTCTCTTGGGGCCAGGTGATCTGCCTCTTGCGGTCTTTTAGTCGCCTGTTACGACACCCTAAAAATGGTATGGGTTGGTGACATGGTGTATTCTAAATCCGTCACCACTCGGACTATTCTAAATCCGTTAATATGTTGAAGACAAAAAGGTATCATGGTAACAACAAATGGCGTCCGATCCGTTTTACTCTATCTAAATAATTCAGCCAAATGTCAGTTCAGACGTTACACGGACCCCGAGCACTGACCCCTGTTTACTTGGAACCCATTTGTACTTAAATGTGAGTTTAGAGCTGCCATAAACTGTTTTCGGTACATTACTTGATAGAACTTTTCGTCTCTCGGGTATGCTAGCATAGTTGGGAACCACTAGCCTTTCTTAAATCCAATTTTCGGGAATGCTTGCAAATTACAATATGGACGAGGATTTTGATTGATTGATGACGTCAACTTACCTAAATGGATCAAACAGTTGTATACTACTATTCAGCCCATATATTACCTACTCCAATCACATGGAGGGTAATTAGCCACTGTGGCCAGACGGGTTGGCACAAGGTTTCGTATCAAGTTTTCCTTCCCTTGTCGCTAGGTTTTGTCGTCTTTTCAGACAGCCTCAAGGTGAAATAGGATGGTGACACACTGTATTCTAAATCAGACAGTCTAAAGAGTAATGGAGAGGTACTTACTCCTGTAATTACGTGATGCAAAATGAAATACGGTTCATTTGAGACTGTTTTATTGGTAGTAATGACGGTGGTACAAAATTCTCCTCTTACCTACCATTAGACATTGTTATCCAAATGTACCCACATACATTACAACTCCGAGTTTCACAAGTTTATTAAGTTACCTGTGTCATCTGAGCAGAATGGCCAAAATTGTTGTGAATAATTTAGTGCTACATAGTGCTGCAAGTATTAAATTTAGTGTTCATGTAGTTTTACGTTGCCTGCTAGCTTTATGTTAACCTAACCTTGCCCTCCAGCTAAAACGCCAATCTAAGCGCTCATACACACGAACGGCATATAGTCAACGGCACAGACAAATGCAGCCGTCGACGCGGGTAGGCGGCAGCCGTCGCGTCGACTGCCGTCGGCTGCCGTTGACGGCACTCGCCGACGCGTCGACGGCTGCAGTTGCCTGTCCCATTGACAACATGCCGTTCTTGTGTATGCGCGCTAGTAATGCAGCACTGAACTTAATTCTACTAATATTATAAACGCTAAAGTTTGTAAATATTTATGGATGGAAGTTTATTGCTCTTTCACGTAAAAACTACTTAATGATATAATTTATAAAGTTATTGTGTGAATTGTCCAAAATATAACAATAAGTGTCAAGTAAGTAGAAAAAATATCTGACGAAAAAATAAATTCCATCACCGCGGGTAAAACCGCGGGGTGCAGCCTAGTCATTTTTAATTTAGTGCCATGCAGACCAACGAAATCAAAAATCAAAATCAAAATCAAAATGTTTTTTATTCGAATAAATTCTTGCGAATGCTTTCAAATAGTCAAAGATTTAAGAGAAAAAAAAAATTAAAAATAAAAATCATAAAATTAAATTAATAATTTAGTTTTTACCACCGGTTCGGAATGCCATTCCATAGAGAAGAGCCGGCAAGAAACTCCATGGTTGCTCTTTTAAATAAGAGGGTTACAATGATGGTGGTACAAACAAGTCTGACAGGTTAGTGAAAGCAATAACACGCATAAACATGTAGCACATTAAAAAATAAGAAAATAAAAATTAGTGAAATTACACAAATTACATGGTGCGTGCTGAAACTGCACTCACATACTGTTTACAAAACTTCACTAATGTAATGGCTGAAAGATCAGAGCTAGACCATAACATAGCCGACGTTACTCCCATGCGTCACTATCTGATAGATAGTCATTGACTTGATAGTACGCTTTTTTAATTAAACCGGACTTAACGTAACATTTAAATTTCTCGAACGACCAATCCAAAACTGCTTCCGGTAATTTGTTGAACAGGCGAATTCCGAGACCTACAAAAGAACCATGTGCTTTTTGTAGCCGGTGGAATGGAGTAACTAACTTATGCCTATTTCTTGTCTGGATATTGGAGGACGAGACGTCACAATTTTTTTTAAAGCTACTATAATTTTGTTTAACAAAAATTAGATTAGAAAAAATGTACTGTGACGCTACAGTTAAAATCCCTATATCTTTAAAGCGTTCTCTCAGTGATTCTCTAGGTCCTAAATTATAAATTGCACGTAGCGCGCGCTTCTGTACAATAAATATGTTTTGTATATCAGCAGCATTACCCCAGAGTAGGATCCCATACGACATAACGCTATGGAAGTAACCAAAGTAAACGAGTTTTGCCGTGTCTTCGTCAGTGAGTCTCCTAACCTGTCTAACAGCGTAGGCGGCTGAACTAAGCTTCCCCGTAAGAGTTACAATGTGAGGCTTCCACTGCAATTTACGATCTAGAGTGATGCCTAGAAACTTGGTTGAATCTACTATGTCTACTTGCTTATTATCCAAATCTAGTTTGGTATCTATTTTCTTAGTATTCGGTGTTACAAATCGAATACATTTAGTTTTTACAGAATTCAGTAGCAAATTGTTTGTTGTGAACCAGTAAGATACCTGACTAAGCGCGCTATTCACGTCGTCATAATTAACGTTTTTCCGGTCAACTTTAAATACAAGAGATGTATCATCAGCGAAAAGCACGATATCGCAAATGTCATTAATAAAAAATGCAAGGTCATTAATATATACCAGAAATAGGAAAGGACCAAGGATGGACCCTTGTGGCACGCCCATAGACACAGGCGATCCATCAGACTTAACTCCATTAATGTCGACGAACTGAATTCTATCACGCAGATACGACGCTAATAAATTGATCGCATTGTATTTAACGCCATAGTGTTGAAGCTTTCTTAACAAGGTTTCGTGATGCACACAGTCGAAAGCTTTCGATAGATCACAGAAAATACCTATGGCATCTTGCGAGTTCTCCCAGGCATCATAAATATGTTTTAAGAGCGCAGCACCTGCATTCGTCGTAGAACGACCTTTGGTAAAACCGTATTGTTCACTATGCAATAATTTATGTAAATCGAAATGACGAAGTAATTGCTTTAAGATTAGTTTTTCAAAAATTTTACTTAGAGCTGGCAGAATAGAGATTGGACGGTAATTGCCAGGCTCTTTTTTGTTACCAGCTTTGAACAATGGTGTGATTTTACTATGTTTCATTAAATTAGGAAAAGTACCCACGTCTATACATTCATTAAAAATATCTGTAAGGTATGGGGCAATCTCGTAAATGATGCTATTAATGGCTAGTGTAGACATACCCCACAAATCTCCGGTTTTCTTAGAATTAATGGTTTTAAAAGTATTTATAATATCAATTGCTGTAACGTGAGTGAAACTGAACAGGGCTGAACACTCCTTAACATTATTTCTGAGTAGGTCTTCGGCATCGACAGGAGAAGAATTCAACGGAGCAGTGATTTGACACGGTATAGATGCAAAAAAGTTATTAAAGGTTTGAGCCACTTCATACTTATCAATTATTAATTTGTTATTTACGGTTAATTGGAACATGGATTCTTGTGGCTTTGATTTTCCAGTTTCAGCATTAATAATTTTCCAAGTTGTTTTTATTTTGTCCTCGGATTTTTTAATCTTACGGCTTATGTGTAGGGACTTTGCTGTGTTGCAAACTTTCCTAAAAACTTTTGAGTAAGACCTAACATAATCGTGGAACACTGAATCAAAATTCATCTGTTTCATGGAATAAAGATTATATAAAGTATTTCTACTTTTGTAAATGCCTGGTGTAGCCCAATCACAAAATTTAATTTTATTTCTCATAGTAAAAGTTTTTAATTGAAATACATCATCGTGTTGCCTTTTAATAATATCAAATAAGTTCTTATACAAAGTATCTGGATCGCCACGTGCAAGAGTCATGCCACCAGTCATCTTGGATATATTATGTTTGAATAATTCTAATCTGCTACATGTGACTGGCCTAGTAGTAAACTTAGGGCATTCGGCTGTTTTTAGAAAGGGTAGAACAATAAGTTGCCCGCTATGATCTGATGATAGGTCGTTTAGAATTGATTTATCGACCATATCACAGCTGCAGAAAATATTATCCAGGCAAGTAAATGTAGTTTTAGTAATTCTAGTTGGCTCACAAAAAGCGTGAGTCAATCCGAATGACTTAAACAGGCTAATAAAGCGAGAAGTTGACGCTGATTCAACAAGCAAATCTATATTGAAATCACCACATATTATTATATCTTTACCGCTATTTACTGTAATTCTTCCTAAAACTTCCTCCATTACTATTTCAAACTGACTGTATATACCTGATGGAGGGCGGTAAACGCAAATAATTATATACATGTCAAGTTCTACACAAGACAATTCGATCGTGCGCTCTATTGAGAGCTGCACAATATCCTTGCGTTCTTTACATTTTAAATAACTTGACACTAATATAAGAGACCCACCACGGATGGCAGATGATCTACAAAAAGCACTAACTACTTTGTGGCTCATGTTATTGCGCCCAAGCTCATGATCTCTCAACCAGTGTTCCGTAACACAAAATACCTGAACTTTGTGATAGTCCAGAAAAAGATCAACCTCTAACTGTTTGCTAGTCATGCCCTGTATATTTTGGTGTACAATGCGTAAGTGAGAGGGCATGACTGTTGTCTTATCTAGTTGTTTAAACAACCAGATGTGTCCGATGAACTGCGAATAGCACAGTCTGTCAGTGTCCTATTACTAGAAGTATGTAAAAAAATTCCTGTGACATAGTCAACAGGGTGTAAATTATAAGCTATCAATGTAGCCATTTGTCTCTTATCTCTAGGGGGCAGGTACATAGTATCCTTTGTCAACTTAAATCTAGATATAAATTTGTTGCAGTCAAAAAATGATATCGCTTTGTCATAGCGATGAGTTAGATTATAAATAAGCATATTTAAATTAAATATGTGTCTATTTTGATTGACTGTTAAAGACTGCGAATAAGGAAGGGCATTTATAATAAATTTACAGCCATACTTGGCATTGAGCTCCAAAAATTTATCTACCAAATTAATGATGTGTAACCGCTTAACTGAAATGCTGTTACCAAATAAAATTATTACAGTTGTGTCTTTATTCAAATTATGAGGCTGGATACTATGCGTTAGAGTATCTAAGGTAATGCCAGGCGAACACATGTTATATATAGGTACATCACATTTGTCTTTCAAGAGTGAGCTAAAACCTTGACCTAATTTGTCAGAGTATATAACAACTTTGGATGCCGCTGTACAGGGGCGCACATCTTGTTGTGATACATTACAAACACTTACATTGCATAATTCACCACATGGAGATGATGATGACAATGATGATGGTTCTGCATGATCATGGTAGACAGTGCTGCATGCGTTTTCTGGGTACAATTGCTGGTGGCAATTATCTGTCAATGATTGAAAACGCTCAGCATTGTAAGAGCTCATTTTCAAAAGTTCATTAGTCGCCAAAATATGGTGTTTAATTTGGACTTGGGCCTCCTCATATTTCTGTGCAATGCTGGCAAGGTCTTTTTGCAGATTAATTATGTCTACCTGTAAGTTAAATGTATCCTTGTCATAAATATATTGTGATTTTACTAAATTATCTTTATATTGACGTAACCTAGATATTAATATTAGCCTATTACTGCTTAATGATTTTAGCATTTTTGTTTGCTTATTATATTTTATTAATTTCTTGGTTTTACTAATTAATTTGTTAATTTTTATATACTTTTTAATCTTGTTATTACTGGCAATATTAACAAAATTATCCTGTTCAGCCTGGCATGTTGTGTTACATATATTGTTACATTCTGATTGTCCCAGTAATTCATCATATAGGGACTGAGTGGTACTACTATTCTGGCACTCCTTGAAATGTTCAAAACTCTCAATAGCCTTTTGAGCTTCATGCAATGAGTATTCCAGTTCAGTAATACGACTCAGAGCCTGTTCATGCATGGTACTACAACTATGGAATGAATCAACAGTGTCCTGCAGTTGGTCTCTCTGCTCCTGTACGGCCATGAGGTGAGTATGAAGTTCAGCCAGCTCATTTTTCAGTCCAGAGTTCCTATTAATTACAATTTCGATTTCTTTTTCACTGTCATCACGTTCTTTCATGAGCTGGTCACAAAGCTTGTTTTTGGACTTCAGTTCTTGGAGGGCTACCTTCAGCTTGTTCTCCATATCCTTGGCAACCGCTTTGCGAGTCAGCGCCATGTCCCACTAGTGGCAGCAGTGGACTGTAACTGAAAAATAACAGGAAAATATGTGAATAAAAGATAGAATGTAAAGATGGATGGAAAAGTAAATATAGTTAAATTAAGAGGTTGGTAAGAAGATGTAGTAAGAAATAAATAATGATTAATAAATAGTTAACACTGAAAGTAACAAACACAGTTACAAAATTTCAATTATTTAAATGTTTCTACTTCCTTTTTCTAATGGGGGTAGGCAAGTACACTGTTCGAACTCCACTCGAAAACGATTTCAGATCTAATTGATAAGCAAAGGCCAACCAATTATGTAGTTACAGATATAGCGTGTATGTATAGTGTAGCTGTGTATTAACTGTATGAGGCTTTTTAACTTTCGTCGTCGACTTTGCTTCCAACTTGTCAAGTAAAGCGAGACAAAACGAAGCCTAAATGTGTGGATAGACGATGCTCATAACACGTAGAATGAGCTATGAATAGTGTAATATGCGTGATACAGTTTATTACAAACAAAAACATAAAAACAATACTCCCAGGGATTCAATCAGCTGCTTGATTGTGCGGTATGCCGGTAACGGTCAGCTGGTCGGCGTACGAACTCCAAACTCGATAAAGTCACATATAAGTCATATAACAACACTTGATAACACTTGTTTAGGTAATACACAACTTAGTATTTATTATTTATTAAAGAAAATTACTGTATAAACTTGTAAAACAATTTAAAACAGAAAAATTTTAGGGAACAAATTTTTAGACGTGTATCGTCTAGTGTTGCCAGTGCAAAAAAAAAAAAAAAAAAAAAAGGAGAGGCAAGTAGATAAGCGGCTCACGGTGTCGTGGTGGGTTTCGTACCATTGTATCTGCTCTATCTATATCTACATTAATACGTAAAGCAAAGACTTGTACTACTTTTCGGGAAAATTGCACGGAAGGAGGAGTATGAATTTCCCCACACATATAGTTTTAAAAGATAAGGAGGGCAAAATGAATCGATACAAAAACATTACACACACTACCATGTATGTAGCACACAAACGCATATTCTTTTGTTTATTGTTAAAGTGTGTGGTCAAAATGTGGACTATAATTTAAATTAATTATAATCGACTTTTGATCGCTGGGCGACCAGCTAGTATACTAATTTATATTTTACTAGTGGCCCGCCCCGGCTTCGCCCGTGCAAAGCGGGTGTGAAACCTTCCTCTTGAATAACACTATCTATTAAAAAAACCGTATCAAAATCCGTTGCGTAGTTTTAAAGATTTAAGCATACATAGGGACGGACAGAAACAGCGACTTTGTTTTATACTATGTAATAATAATAAATAATAAAGATATAATAATTCCGTGTATTATTGTTATAAATTTCATCACGCTCATGAATTTACCCAACATTTAGTCAATCTGTGGAAATGTCGAAGCGTTTCATTTGTAAAAAGGTTTCTTAAGAGGGGTCACGCTCCGCAATTGCAATAAAAGCGAATTGTAAACTCAGAAACAGGTATACTCCATTTTATTGTCATTTGTCACAAATGAAATGCAAACAATGAGTGCGAATGTACGAATAGACTAAAAAAGAAAGAGAAAGAAAGATTGAGCAATACGTTTGGTATTTATTGGTTGTCCAAGTTGCTTACATTAAGCAGCAGTGCTTTGAAACATCCCAAAAATTTAAAAAAAAAACCTACGCATTTAAAGTTCCTTTTGAGTTTGTTATCATTTATAATATCTGGTCTCCGCTGTTCTTCGTGCAATTAAAACAATCGGCGCTGGCTGCCATTCTCCCATCTCTGGCAGTCGATACGTCGATACACGCAGTCATTAGCGTGAAAACAGACAGCTGGTCTAACCAAGTAATTACCGGCTGCCCCACAAGATGGGTCGCGGGGGGCAGACGATAATCGCTCCATGTAAATATCGGTAGTTAGCCAAATTCAGCCCATAAATGACCCACTGTTAAGTCGGGCGTAACATTTAGCCCACTGTTCCACGCTGGCCATACGGGTTGGAACAGGGTTATATATGTAGATTTTCTTCTCTTACGACACCCTCAGGATGGAATGGGGTAGACACTGTGTATTCTAAGTCCATCACGACACGATGTACACACTCAATTCATTATTATATCACATTCATTTAATATATAAATAAATAATAAAATAAATATCCTTGGACATTTGATACAACGTCATCTCGTCACAAACTAAGCAACTCAATGCTTGTGTTATGGTAACGAGATGGATGATAAACTACTTTGTGTACATTTTTTTTTGTAAATACATATGTCGGGTTTGGCCCCAGGCAGACATCAGAAGTAAAAGTCAGATATGGCAACAAACAAATTTATTTCAATCGAACATAGTCACTTTAATTTAATCTAGAAATGAAATCAAATTAATTAAATAACTAGCATAGCAACGTGACAGTGAGAGCAGTACTGACTGTCAGAGACAGGGTTCCACGCACCCACCGCAATAAGGACAGTACTAATTGTCTAACAACGTTCCACGTCCAATAACCGGGCTGAACTGACTGTCGAAAGACAGTGATCCGTGCACCGCGACGCATCCGATAGAAATGCGTACCGACTCAACCGCGCGAAACCTTATAAAGGCGATCACTTGGCGGAAACGTTACAATATTTTACTGTCTGCATCCGGTGCACGTTCCACTAGCGCCATCTAGCCGCCGTCTCTCACAGCTGTTAAATAACATGGCTTCCGACACGGCCATTCTGACAAATCACTCGGCCTCGAGTGTATTATGCTAAAAAGAAAAGGACTCATTAAGTTCAAAAATGCTGGTCTGAATCGTCGCCCACTAAAGCAGGCGAGACTCCTACAACTGGACTAGGTCGCTATACTTGCGACCCCTTCAGTATAAACCACTAATGCTGGACTAGGTCATCCACCCACAAAAGCAGGCGAGACCCCTTCAGCGTATCACAGATCGTCTCCCACAACAGCAGAAGAGACCATACTAATTGACCTCTCCAAAGATTCTATTACAGCTTCGGAATTATCTACACTTAATGTTGCAGAGCTAAGAGATAAAGTTTCCTCAGAATTATTTGCACTTAAGGTGCAAAAGGTTACATAAAGTGTTTCCTCTGAATCACCTACAGTCAATGCTCGAGAGCTTACAGTAAGAGGTTTTCCGAATCTGTGGTGACATTACTATTGTTTAAAGGCACAACAGGCATACTGAATTCATTATCTGCCGTCATGGTTCGTTAAGTTCGCTAGTTCATCCTGCCAGGTATTATTAGTTACATTCTATTATAGTAAGGATATTTTTCAAAGTTCGCATGACCCTCTCCACCTGCCCATTGGCACGACTGGATCCCCCCAGTCCATCACTTCATGAACACTCTTGGAGTTCACGTTGACTTCCTTGCTCTCTGCCGCCGGCTGCTGCTTTGTGACAACGGTCATCGTGGCAGCTGTAGACCACGTGGCCCGGTTCACCGCACACGTAGCAGTTGACTCAGGCTTCTGATTGAGGCGTTCGTCTGGAACACTAACTCAAAAGGAACTTTATTAACGTAGGTTACCACAAAACTCATAAATCGCCACATTTAAGTGCACCATTATTATCTTCGCTAGAGGCAGATCACCAAGCCGCAAAAGAAAAGCTTGAATCAAATTATGTGCCAACCCGTCTTGCCAGCGTGACACAGTTGGCCATTTGCCCCCTGTGAACTTGGAGGAGGCCCGACTCAGTAGCGAGTCACTTATGGGCTGATCATCATCCTCATCAGTCATCGAGGCGACACCATCCCTCGGTCAGAATTCGGGTCATCAGAATCAAACTGCATCAATACCATGAAATGATGTGGTGGTGCACGGGAACTGGGGTAGTAAAGCATCAGTTAATTTCGAAAAACAAAATGCTTCTAAACTCTTTGAGGGTAGCGGAATATTTTCCTGCACATTTTGTGATGGAGTGCCAGTGGTGGGCGGAAAATCCGATCCAAATCTACCTAACCGATGCCAATCACGGCATATAATGGTGCCATAATCTTGGAAAACTTTGCTATAAACTGGCGAAAATATAACGCTAGACCGTTGAACTGTCAAGCCTAACGCTAAAACATCCCGTCCAATCTAAATTTCGTATCGCAAGTAATTAACAGGTAAAACACGTAAAAGAATTTCAAATAATATTTTATCAATTCAACAGTGACCAAACCGGTCAAAGTCACTAACGTGAACTCTTATACCATACAATCTACCAGAGTAATAAAATGGATACTGCTCACCGGAGTGACGTAAAGTTCCAGCTGGTGCGCTTACTACAGATCCACTCAATATTCTTTGACCTGGCTGACCGCAGTACTGTTACTCGCCTTCCTGCTGCTCCGCTCAGGGAAGTTAGACGCGCAGTGTCCTTGTCCATGACAATGGAAGCAAGTGATCCCGTTCACTTGGTTAATCTCCACACTGACTGCCGCTTGTGGAAACCTGGAAACCTGGAAACCTCACGGAATTGCTGAAAGACGACGTTTGCATTGCCTGTATAATGGCTAACAATTACAGTTCTGTTGCTCTAGTAGAAGTCGCCATTATCGGTCATTTCTATCGCGTTCAGAAGAACACACATTATCCCTACACTGTTTCTCGTTAGCTTCACTGTTTTCTCCACATGGGCTGACTGAGTTACAATCCCATTTCTGATGTCGGGTTTGGCCCCAGGCAGACATCAGAAGTAAAAGTCAGATATGGCAACATACAAATTTATTTCAATCGAACATAGTCACTTTAATTTAATCTAGAAATGAAATCAAATTAATTAAATAACTAGCATAGCAACGTGACAGTGAGAGCAGTACTGACTGTCAGAGACAGGGTTCCACGCACCCACCGCAATAAGGACAGTACTAATTGTCTAACAACGTTCCACGTCCAATAACCGGGCTGAACTGACTGTCGAAAGACAGTGATCCGTGCACCGCGACGCATCCGATAGAAATGCGTACCGACTCAACCGCGCGAATCCTTATAAAGGCGATCACTTGGCGGAAACGTTACAATATTTTACTGTCTGCATCCGGTGCACGTTCCACTAGCGCCATCTAGCCGCCGTCTCTCACAGCTGTTAAATAACATGGCTTCCGACACATACATATTGTAGATAGAAAACAGACTCGGAACAAATACTTGTAGGTCGTACAAATATTTCTTCCGTGCGGGAATCGAACCCGCGACATGCTGCGCAGCAGTCGATCGCTCAACCACTGTGCCAACCGTGTCGTCAAATGTACATTCATCTATGTACATACAAATGTAATAAAGCTCGCCTCAGCAACGGCAACGGCTGAAAAGTAAACATGGCTTGGAGTTATATTAAATTTACATAGGCACAGGTAGGTACTGTTCGGTCTAGACACACTAACTCATTACTAAAACCCTACTGTTGCCACTTGAGCTATGGATCACAGTGAAATGTGTGGAGACGGTATTTTGTCACAAAAATCCTACAAATAAATGCGAAAGTAACTCTGTCTGTCTCTAGCGCTTTAACGCCACTACTACTGAACAGATTTAAATTAAATTTGGTACTCAGATAGTTTCGAGCCTGAGAAACGACATCATAGGCTGTTTAATACGAAAAAAGGGGTTTATGACATTCCAACAATGCCGGATCCGAGCCGGCCGTCCCATCGGATTCTAGCGACCTTGACCTGGTCATCGATGTAGGAGGCCTACCAGCCTACAGATTTTTATTTTCTAATTGTTTAATAAGCTACATGTCTAAGCGTGTTATTGCTCCCACTAATCTGTCAGACTTGTTTGTACCACCATCATTGGAATTTCTTGCCGGCTCTTCTCTGTAGAATGGCATTCCGAACCGGTGGTAAAAACTAAATGATTAATTATTTTTATATTTCTTTTATATTTTAATCTATGTGTTATTTTTTTTTACTATTTGATAGCATTCGCAAGTTTTATTCGAATAAAAAATAAAATTGATTTTGATTTTAGCACTGCGCTTTCCTGTACGTGGTTGCCACTCAAGAACCTTCTTGCCTCATCGGCCGTCAAGCCTCTCCACTGCTACTTAAGTGTTAATTAAATCTATACTAATATTATAAAGCTGCAGAGTTTGTTTGTTTGAACGCGCTAGTCTAAGGAACTACTGGTCCGATTTAAAAAAACCTTTTATTGTTGAAATTCCATTCATCGAGGAAGGTTATAGGCTATATTTCATTTTCAAGAAAATTTGGGATCCGTAAGAATTTAAGCGAAGCCGACACAAGCGCGGGTATGAAGCCCACGCTTGCGAAGCCGCGCGCATAGTCTAGTAATGTAATATGAACGCTATAAATCCGTTCAAAAGTTTTAAATTTCAATTCGGCCATCTCGTTTAATTTGGCAAGGAATTTCCGAGAAGTTTCAATCTACTTTACTCGTTGGGTGACTTATAGCTTTATGATGGAGCCCATTGTGAGCGTCTCTGTACCATTAGGTAACCAATTACGTATCGGTTAGTAAATGGCTCAGCTGCAATTTTACTATATATGGCAGGCGTTACATGTAGTCAGTAGCGTGGAAAACATCAGCTGGTTTAACCATATGATTACCGGTTGTCTCGGTGTAAATACTGGTATTACTGGTAGTTAGCATAAGGTTAGACCGGTGCCAACCTCAATGAAATTGTTGGAACACAAACAAGATACTCCATGCATTTATGTGTTCTTCTATGGTCACGTAAGCCTTGTTCCGTAGATAAAGTACCTTAATACCAGTTGGGTACACCTTAGTCCTGTTATAATAATTTCAATAGTTTATTTTATTAAATACATTTTATGGGCATGTACCAAGTCTTATTGTATTATGTAGAGTAATTTAATAGAGTGTTCTTTAAACTACCTACTGAAATGTTGATGATTTATTTCCAATCAGTAACATCATCAACAGAATCATCATCATCGCCTCAGCTAATAAACCCAGAGCCGAGCCACCTCCAAATTCTTGGAGGGAAATTAGCCCTCTATGCTATCGGCCTGTCAGGTTCGCACAGGGATTGTATCAAGATTCCCTTCTCTTGCCTTCCTTTAGTCTTTTGATTAAAATGTGTTAGTGATTCGTGTAATTGTATTTTAAATCCGGCACTACACGGGTTATACGGTATACGAGGAAATATAATGTGACCCAAAAGAATGTTTCTTTAAACTAGTATCTTCTGATTTTTATGAAACCTCAAGTCTAACTATTTCATATCCAATTAGTCCAAAAAATGTGGAACGCTTCACGATTTTGCGTGTCATCCTTGCGCAGGGGCCATGCTAATCTTCTCTGTATCGTTCCAATTTTAGTATATGTACTGCCGAAGCAAGTACACTTAGTGTCGTTATTGGAAACATGACCATCAACTATGGTAGAAAATTTCAATATCGCGATGTACGTTTTATTTAGATTTTTAGACAGTATTAATAGCATCTCGAATAGAAACATCTAAAAATTGTAAATAATGAATTAAACTTCAATTGTATGAATACTAAATTAATGTTCTGTAGTAATCTAGTGTGTTATACAATTAAATATAAAATATATAGGACAACAGCGGTTGTGCTGCCCTCTAGTAATTTTATGGTGAACTGTTTTATCAACCTGTTGCCTACCCGTTACTGCCATCTAGTGTATATCATACACACTATTTTGTTATGTTACGTGCTAACTGGAATTTTGTTTGAGACTAATTTGTGAAGTAGTTTGTGAGTGAATTAATAGAGGGCATTATCGAAGGCATCTAAATGAGTAAAAGTGAAAATAAATGCACTATCTAATTTTCTGATTTATAAATTAATAAAAATGTATAGCGCATATTTTTCATACATATTCAGCTAATTAAAATAGTTAATTAAACAAAAACTGAGTAATTTCGAAAGAGAACAAACGTATTTTAAGTACGAACATTATTGACGGAAAAATATTATAAATTGCAAGTGGGGGGCTAACTTGAAGGAGTATTTCTAATTATTTTTAAAAAAATTAATAAATGGAGAACAAACAATTTATTAACAGCTAACAAAAATAATAACAAACGATTAACAAAAATAACCTAAGAGAAAAAAAGTCGAAAATAGTAAAAAAACATTTTTTTGGGGGGCTAACTTTAATGACCTATAATGGCATACTGACTGATAATCTATATATCTAAATAAAAGTAAATGGATGTTCGTATGTAGTCTCGCTAAAGCTCGAGAACGGCTGGACCGATTTGGCTAATTTTGGTATTGAAATATTCGTTCGGATTCGCAGGGAAGGTTTAAAAGGTAAATATGAAAAAACATTTTTTTTTAATACGCATTATTTTTATTTCAGTTAAGGTTTGCACATATTTTAATGAACTTTAAACATTCTGGAAATATTATTCAGGTTCTTTATTTTTTTATTCTAAGGCGGTACGAAGTTTGCCTGGTCAGCTAGTTATTTGATAAATAACATAACATTTTATGCCAGTAATACACGTTGGCCGTGCTTAGGCCAACGCGAGCGTAGGCAATTTATTACATGGCAAGTGCTACTGCCTACACGTTGGGCAAGTGTATCGAAACCAACTAGGCGAGCGACACCGAGCGATGGCCGGACAATGCAAATATACCTTCTATATGTTGGTATTGGCGTTCACTCGGAAATGCTAGGCCAACGTATATTGCTGGCTTTACACTACACTACACTTATTAAAATATGTTTGTTTTGTACATAAAACTGTACCATAAAACTCTTTGAAACTAGTTAATTATTACGGTAAGTTTATATAATACCTATTACTAGCGACGCGCCCTAGCTTCGCGCGTGTGCAAAGATTAACATCTAAAATTATGAGTGTACAATATTATGCTTCACAATATTATGCATGTCTATACACTTAGACCTTCCTCTTGATGATCACTCTATCTGACAAAAAACGCTTCAAAATCCGTTGCATAGTTTTAAAGATTTAAGCATACATAGCGACTTTGTTTTATAGTGATAGTGGTGATGATAATGCCATCGTATAGATATTCTCCAGTTATTGTTTCACAAATTCTATATGTGCTTAAAGGATTTTATATCTACTAAATTTACATAGAAGCCGAAGTTGATAGATAAAAATATAAATGGTTATTATTAAAAAAAATGGACGGTAAGTTCGTACTGCTAACTTACCACTAATAAACAGCCCATGGACAGTTTAAACAGGATTTAAACAGGCCTGTTGTCTGCCTGTATGCGAGTAGTTCCGATGTCTAACATTATACTTACTCACAAATTAATATACGAGTATGAAGACAAAGGAGTGTATTTTCACAACATATCTCCTAACATATCTCGTATTTCCAACGCGTTCTCTCGAGTGTGTCTTCCGAAATTCCCGGAACGACCTTTAAATCCCTCCTTATGTCTTACACGGGTACAAACGGGCCATAAACAATAAAATAATAGCTATTATTATCATAATATAAACCTGAAATTAGAAATAGACAACAAAGAAAATTTTAAGGGACAACAACAACCAATACGACTTATATTTAAAATACTATTAGCCTTAATTTGTTGTTAGTTTAACTACCTACTAAATATATATATCTATAGGAACATAGACGAAAATAATATTGTACAACCTTCTTCTAACAATGTTAAGCATACTTACCTGTAATTAACATAATTACTATAGGAAAGATTCACTCAGATAATGTCTTGATATTCATTTTAATGTAATTTGTGTGGTTGGCCATGTGGTGACGGATTTAGTGTCACCAACCCATTCCATCCTGTGGGTATCGTAAGAACCGACAAAAGGAAATGAAACCCTGAGATGGAAAACTTGAAACAAAACCCTGAGCTTCAAATTCAAATCATTTATTTTGCTTGGGTCACGATGGACACTTACAAAAGTCAACACAATATTCATAATGATTCTTTAAAATACAAATGGTCTACCATCTACCACCACTGCTGAGAAGAACTGGCAAGAAACTCAGAGGGCTTGTCATTTTTTTTGCATTGCGGTCCTATCTCTTATGTATATAAACAATAACATTAAAATACTGGCACTGAACAGCTTGGTCCCAAGCAGCTGTGTCGTTTACATAATCAGCAATGAGGTAATACGCTTTTTTGTAAAGTTTTGTCTTGACCGTCTTTTTAAAGGCATTAAAGGCTAATTACCCTCCTTGTGACAGGAGGAGGCCCGACTCAGCAGAGGATTATTTATCGGCTCATTAGTAATAGTAGTAATAGTAGTGTTGTTGGCGTGCTCATCAATAGGAAATAGCGTAGTGTGGTGCCACCTTAAGAAAGAAGATATTAGAATAGGGGATAATAATAAACAATTAAACATGGTCCATTAAAATGTTCACTAATATTATCTATATTTAGCTTATCATGCCGCCACGTGATCTCATTAGGGTGGGGCCATGGTTCGTCCCACGGCGCGTGCCGGACCAAAACAATATTAGTCCCAGTGCATACAAACATATTGAGACTGTTTGTTTAAATATAATTACTACGTAATCCTATCCCCTGGCAGTCATGTCAAAATCAGACTGAGTGTATAGTGGGAAAAAATGATTTAGATTAAAATGTTTTGGGTGGTTTTTAGTTGAAAAATGCTTGTAAGTCATTTACATAAAATAATCCAATCTTACTTGTCAGATATGGTAAAACAATTTGATCTGGTACGCAAAAAATATTGTTGCAAATCGGTTCAGCATATTCGAGTCATCATTGTACACTAAAAAAACATTGCGACGTATTTCTCCTCAGTTTTTAAGCTGATGTATTAAATACAATGACACGTTTACAGAATAAAACCGATAGAAAATTGAATTGCCAAATGGTTTGGCACATTCTTCTCTGTGCAGTATTCCTTATCTTTGGGTGAGATTTTTTCCGGATCACCCAGGATTTAATGGGCAGGTGACATGATGTATTCTAATATAAATTATTTTAATTATTAATATACACTCTATTAAATTAATTATTATTTATTTATTATATTATTATGCCAGCAATACACGTTGGCCGAGCTTAGGCCAACGCGAGCGTCGGCAATTTAATACAAGGCAAGTGCTACTGCCTATACGTTGGGCAAGTGTATCGAAACCAACTAGGCGAGCGACACCGAGCGATGGCCAGACAATGCAAATATACCGTCTATACGTTGGTATTGGCGTTCACTCGGCAGACCAGACCTAGACTGCTAGACCAACCAACGTATATTGCTGGCTTTAGGTAAGTCCAACTTCGAGAAAGAGGTCAATCGTTGGATCCAACTCGGCTGGGCAGCGTTTGGGAAGCTGCGAAAGATCTTCTCGTCTACAATACCAATAATAATATATGTTAGAAGATTAAAGTCTTCGACTATGATTGTATGAAAACACCTCTCTTTTATTAAACAGCTGATGGCATGAGAAACACGCAGCTCCTATAACGAATACAATTTATATTGATAAACGCACCAAAACGAGGTAAATCGATTTGAGATTGAAAAGCGTAAGTCGAAAGAACATCATTATTTTGGTAAAAGAAAAATCGTAGCGATTCATTAAATAAAATTGCCCTCAAGCATAGAAATATGGTAAGCGCATGTATTGTTTCTAACTTTCTTGTTATTTTTTCGGTGATCATTATAACCATTTTACTAACTAAAAAGCGCACTACTGAAGGTTTAAAAGAAAAATACAATATAATGAAAAATAATTTTAAGGTATACCATGCAATATTAAAAAAACCTGATTTCATATTGTGTAGCAAATATTGAAAATAGCTATAGATGAGCCCGTAGATGATGATGATGAAATAAATGTCAATTTTTATAACATTCGCCATCTACCAGTTATATCCCTTAAAAAACAAACAAAAATCTTTCAATAATTTTGGAGCTTAGGTACCCACAATAGACAGGCAAGTAAAAAAAATGATATTTTTGTCCCTAACTCACAATAATATTATTAAAACCCATTCAAAATCGGTTTATTGTTTCGAGGATTACCTAAAACGAGCGGACGTACAGCGAGCAGACATAAAGGAAAATGTTTCGTTTTATAGTAGTATTATTTTATACATGTATGTATTGATAGGCTGGTAATATATTTAAAAATACATTGTTTCAAAAATAACATAAGCCTGTTCACCAAGTATGCTTCTTCTTCTCAGGCTATAAATGACCCACTTCTGAGTCGGGCATCCTCCAACTACAAGGAGGGTAATCAGTCTACTGTGGCCACGCTGACCAGACGGGTTGGCACAGGGATTCGTGTCAAGTTTTCCTAAGTTTTGTTTTTTTTTTCAAGTAAGCAAGCTTGATAAATGCACATTTGTGTAAGTATACTTTGCAATATAAAATATTTATTTAACAATCGTCTTTAAAGATTCCATAGTATATATTTTTATAAAAATCTTATCGTATGAAGTAGTCGTATACACCTACTTGTGCACTATAAAGCTAGTATCAGCGCAATGTACTGCGAAATTTGTGTCCCATTTCGTGTAAGGGTAATAAGGGAGGCGTATTACGAGAATGGCCTCCTTGATACCTTCATGTTCATACGGTTCATGAAAATAGGTCACTTGGTTTAGATCTACATTGCAGGTGAAATTTTGTGGTGAAAACCAGAAATGTATTAAATCATGATCTCCGTCCATAAATGACCCTAATTTGTGTTACCTTCCCGTGGGTGCCACCAGGTGATAAGTCTCGAAAAATGGCATCAAAAACGGGATTTCGGCAAAATGGTCCCATATCTGCACATAATGAAGTGTTCAACAGACACTAAGTAATTGCAAGCTTTATTCAGCTAAATTGAGAAGTTCTTGGCAAGTTCTTATATCACCGTTTCAGAACACTGCTTTGCGGGGAAAAATCGACAAGTAACTCGTAGTTGCTTTTTCTAAATCAGCTGTTTTACCATTGTGAGAGCAAGCTCGTGAAATAGTCAAATCTAAGAAGACCTAACCCGGAGTCGGACGTTAGGGGGTTGCTCACCTACTCCTATTTTTAACCATCAATATTTCACACATTAAATGGTCTTGGGAAACATATACGTTACGAATGAACTAAAAAATTGCGAAATATAAAGAAAATATAATCAACATCAATTAAGGGTTTATTTTTGATATGGATGATAGCGTTCACCTGTCTGCCAAGCCACCAGCAGCGTGAAATTGGGTGGACGCCACAGCGACCAATGTGCTAGTGTTGTTTAGAACTCAATTCACGGCCCACGCGGGACGAAAATAAAATTTTCAATATATAATTATTTCTGAATATGTTATGGTAACCAAATGTAATGGCTTTATCGTAGTAAGTAATTTATTTTAATTACTAGAACATTTAATTTCATAACAATGCTTTTATTATAGTTCTAAAACGGGAGAAAGAAATATAAATCAGCTAATAATATAATGTGATATGACATTTGATTACATAATGTTACCAACCCATTCCATCCACACGAAATTACAAAACAGCAAACCTAGCCTCAAGTATGTCCACATCATCACTACATAGTATAAAACAAAGTCGCATTCTTCTGTCCGTCCCTATGTATGCATAAATCTTTAAAACTACGCAACGGCTTTTGAAGCGGTTTTTTTTAATAGATAGAGTGATTCAAGGGGAAGGTTTTTAAGTATAACCCACCCCCGCTTTGCACGGGCGAAGCCGGGGCGGGCCACTAGTATCGTTATAAACCATTAATATACTCGTATATCCTTTTTTTTTGTTGCCGCCGGGGGAATGCTTCATGCATACCGCCGCCCCGGCGTAGCCCGTGGAAGAGGAGGGCTCCGTCTTTTTATTATAAACCCATCTAGCAAGCGTAGCACAATATGCTAAATTCCATCCTGTAATTGGAAGAGGCCCGAATCAGCAGTGGTATACTTGCTAATTCTATTGAGTCCAAATCGATTTTGACAGTTTTGGTAGTTAACAAATAAGTTAATAGAAAATAACAAATTAGAGCAAGCTGTACTATCATGAGATAACAAAAATATGAAATTATCAACTATTATTTATTTCATGTTGTTATGAAAAACAAAATAAACGCCATCTCCAACTTAATGCTTGTGTGATGGTAACGAGATGGATGATAAACTACTTATATATATATATATGTCGGAGATAGCGACGGCTGAGCGACAGAGTCGTCATCATCCCGACTTGGTACGAGGTTTATTACTTGTAACTTTATAATTAACAATATTAACCACAGTATCAATAACAATGTTCAGTTAACACACTTAGATAGACAAACCGACAGGTTCGCAACGGAGAAGTGTCTCGGTCCGTGTCCCAACGTCGACTGACTGATCGAGCCAACCTCACTTTCCATTACGACTCTGTCCACGTGCCGCCATTGCAAAACAACTGACGTCACCGCGTTTGCCGCACTACTGTGTTAACAATCAATTGAGAAACTTAATAAAACGATATCGTCATCCACGACACGGCCATTCTGACGAAGCACACGTCCTCGTGTGTACTTGTAACAAAATAACCAACTGAGGCATATTTTCACGATCGGCCAACCTGATGCTAATGGTCCGTAATCGTATCTTAAGAATCAAGTTAACAGAGATCACGTTAGCATACAAATAATTTCAACAACTTTAACACGAAAGGTTCCTCTAAGCCCATAATCTTTAAATCTCAATACTGATACTTTAAAACAGTAAGTTTAAGACAATAAGTACACAACACATGGCCCAGCTGTCCCAGCAGCTAGTGACAATTCACGTGTCACCCATATCGACATCGCTCCAAGCGATACGACCAACACTTTAACTGGAGTCCACGACTCCCAGGCCACACAGGACCATACAAATAGTCTCTCTCGAAACCCGGGTCCCCGCCACACCACTAGCTGCCCATCGCGCTCTGTACAACTCTGAGAGTTGCAGTTACGACTACAGACTAGTGCGTGTAGTGCGACCTAGCCAAGGTATGTGTTCTTATTTACTGTTGGAGGCATCCTCCTTACCATCTTCATCAGACAAATTTAACTCAACGGGCACACTGCTTAGAGGAATCTCCTTATACAGTCGTGAGCGTATTTTTATGTTCTATTACCGGTCAAAGTTTTCAGCAAATAACGATCACCATCAAGTAACTCCACAATTTTAACGGTCCCTTGTATTTCGCGTCTAATTTAGTTTGGTTTCTCTTCGTTCTGAATTTAAACTAAATTACCAACATCAAACTTTACCACTTTAACTTGTAGTTTTATCAAATTTTACTTTTTCGTAACTGGCACTCTTTTCTATGTACGTGGTTAATTACTGACCAGCGGAAGGCCCGGGGAACAATTGGAAGACACCGGGTCCGATTATTTCTCTGTACCTTGCGATGTAGGACACCTGAGCGCATGTTGGAAATGTCGAGTGGTAACAGATGATCTTACGAGCTCGAGCCATACGACGTCCCTCACGATAACTGATTTGAAAATCAAAGGCCTGCACCAAGGCCCACCTAAGATGCACACGTGCGGTGCTGTCGGTGTTCCAGGGCAGAATGAATAGAACATAAAGATGAGGCGTATTTACGCAACCAGGTTTTAACACCAGGTTTTCACTTCGAAGTACGGCGCCCTGGTACGAGCAAAAAATACTTGCAAGTATGAAAGTATGTGTTCTGAACTCGGATGCTCAAAAACCTTGAACACTTACATGAAAATAATGCATAGGAAAATGATTCATATCTTATTAGGAATAATAAACACAATCGGATTTGTGAATAAAAAATACTTTGAACCTCAAAGTATTTTTTTGTTTATACCATTTTGCTCCTTATCCGGCAAGGAATACGGGTTAAATTCCTATGCAAGTATTTTCAAATTTGAACACCGCGGCGTGTAAGTACGGCGCCCTGGTCCGAGAAAAAACTTGAACAGTCGCATGAAAATACTGCTTATGAAAATGATTCATATCTTATTAGCAATAAGAAACACAATCGGGTTTGGGAATAAAAAAATACTTTGAACTTCAAAGTATTTTTATTATTTATACGATTTTGCTCCTTATCTGGCAAGGAATACAGGTTAAATTCCTATGCAAGTATTTTCAAATTTGAACACCGCGGCGTGTCAGGTATGGCGCCCTGGTACGAGAAAAAACTTGAACACTCGCATTAAAATATTGCATAGGAAAATGATTCATATCTTCTAAGGAATAAGAAACACAATCGGATTTGTGAATAAAAAAAATACTTTGAACTTCAAAGTATTTTTTTATTTATACGATTTTGCTCCTTATCTGGCAAGGAATACAGGTTAAATTCCTATGCAAGTATTTTCAAATTTGAACACCGCGGCGTGTCAGGTATGGCGCCCTGGTACGAGAAAAAACTTGAACACTCACATGAAAATACTGCATAGGAAAATGATTCATATCTTCTAAGGAATAAGAAACACAATCGGATTTGTGAATAAAAAAAATACTTTGAACTTCAAAGTATTTTTTTATTTATACGATTTTGCTCCTTACTTGTCAAGGAATACGGGTTGAATTCCTATGCAAGTATTTTCGAATTTGAACACCGCGGCGTCTCAAGCAGTATGGACGCGTACAGGGCTCGGCGCCTTGACGCGTAGGTTGCTGAGCCCGACTATTTGATGAATTTGTTTAGATTTGTCTTGCAGCCATTTTCCATAGTCGAAGACAAGGAGTTTCGTGAAATACTAAAGTTTGCTTTCCCAAATTATGTAATACCATCGCGAAAATATTTCACCAATTATTTATTGCTGGGGCTGTATGAAGAGGTTAAAACGAATGCTAAAGTGTATGCGTAACTACCGATATGAGGATGTCGAGATATAATGACACGTATTTAGTGCTCACGGGTCAATAAATTAATAAAAAATATACTTTAAATCAGTACTATTCAATTGCGATTTTGATCAACTTTCTACCTAACGCAGAGCTCCGATTTGTAAAATTTGAATTTCGCGGTAACTGAAGACACTCCCCCATATAAATAAAAAGGAAAGATTTCATTTCATGAACAAGAAATTAAAAAAACGTCCTGAATTGTGGCCTGACTCGAACTAGTTATTCATATATTTATATTGATACTTAAAAATCTTTGACACTAACAAATACTTTCAAGTATTTTTGAAACCTGGTTTTTGACCCTGGTATTTTTCTGTACTTTTACTTGGAAGCCCTGGTATTCAATTTTGCAAGTATCTCTCATCGCTAATAGAACATTCATCCACTCCTGCGATGACCGAACCACTGACTCACTTCATTCGCGAGCGAAACCATCCATTTACTCGTTCCTTCGTTCGATACGTCACAGCTCTTCAGAATCTATGCGCAGCGCCATCCGCGAGTAATGCCACGGAGGCGGCATAGATGGCGCTAGTAGTACTAAAACGTTAACTCAATACGCCACACGACCATCCTGACAGTCAGCGCGTTCTCGCGCGTCTTTCATTGTCGTTGTGTGTGAAACGTAATAAAAGGAAAAACTCGTACGGTTATCGGGGTGCCCCGAGTCACAAAGCGCCAAGCTTTCAATGGTCAACTGTACGCGAAGCGCGTAGCTCCCGACGTAACAGTACGGGCTACACAAAACACGGAGTTCCGACGTACAGCAACGGAGCTACGTGAAGCGCGGAGCTTCCAATACACTATAGCAGTGTTACACGAAGCGCGGAGCTTCCAATGCACTATAACAGCGTTACACGAAGCGCGGAGCTTCCAATGCACTATAACAGCGTTACACGAAGCGCGGAGCTTCCAATGCACTATAACAGTGTTACACGAAGCGCGGAGCTTCCAATGCATTATAACAGCGTTACACGAAGCGCGGAGCTTCCAATGCACTATAACAGCGTTACACGAAGCGCGGAGCTTCCAATGCATTATAACAGCGTTACACGAAGCGCGGAGCTTCCAATGCATTGCAACGGTGAACTTAGCAAACTTCCACATGCCTCTCGTTACTCGCCGCTGCTGCAGGCGCTGCTCCGAACTGCTTGCGCCTACTGCCGCGCCAGCTCCTCCGCTGTTGCCACGTGGACACTTCGTTGCCAAATGTCCGGCGGTGCCGCACCTGAAACAGATTAAGTCCGACCGCGGCCTCGGTCCCGCAGAGCTTGACGCCGAAGTGACAGCACTGGCTGCCTTGCCTTTCATCTCGCCTTTGGAACGGCAATCGGACGGTCGGTGACCTATTTTACCGCAGTTGTGAAATTTCACCGTTGCCGACTGAAACTTCGATCGCCTGAAGTCTGGATCTGCTGTCCTATCGCCTTATGTTTATGCTCTCAATCTACCTCACCGATGCAAATCAAGGCATATAATGGTGCCATAATCTTGGAAAACTGATATAACCTGCCGAAAATATGACGCTAGACCGATGAACTGTCAAGCTAAACAAGCACAGCAATCTAAACTTCGTATCGCAAGTAATTAACAGGTAAACATGTAAAAGAATTTCAAATAATATTTTCTTACACCGGTCAAAGCCACACTATCGTAAAGTCGTATACCATACAATATACCCGAGTAATAAAATGGAAACTGCTCACCGGAGTGACGTAAAATTGCAGCTGGTGCGCTTACTACAGATCCACTCACTATTCTTTGACCTGGCTGACCGCAGTACTGTTGCTCGCCTTCCTGCTGCTCCGCTCAGGGCAGTTAGACCCATAGTGTCCTTGTCCATCACAATGAAAGCAAGTGATCCCCACTTAGTTAATCGCCGCACTATGACTGCAGCTTGTGATCTTCAGTTTAGAACAATCTTCATGTAGCTTAATGTCTCCTTTATAGTGACAATGAATCGCCATTATCGGTTATTTCCATCGCGTACAGAAGCACACACATTACCACTACACTGTTTTCTCCACGTGGGCTGAATGAGTTACATCCCACTTCTGATGTCGGAGATAGCGACGGCTGAGCGACAGAGTCGTCATCATCCCGACTTGGTACGAGGTTTATTACTTGTAACTTTATAATTAACAATATTAACCACAGTATCAATAACAATGTTCAGTTAACACACTTAGATAGACAAACCGACAGGTTCGCAACGGAGAAGTGTCTCGGTCCGTGTCCCAACGTCGACTGACTGATCGAGCCAACCTCACTTTCCATTACGACTCTGTCCACGTGCCGCCATTGCAAAACAACTGACGTCACCGCGTTTGCCGCACTACTGTGTTAACAATCAATTGAGAAACTTAATAAAACGATATCGTCATCCACGACATATATGTCCGAAGCCATATTATTTAACAGTTGCGAGAGACGGCGGCTAGATGACGCAAGTGGAACGTGCACCGGATGCAGACAGTAAAATATTGTAACGTTTCCGCCAAGCGATCGCCTTTATAAGGAGTCGCACGGTTGAGTTGAGTCAGTACGCATTTCTATCGGATGCGTCGCGGTGCACGGACCACTGTCTCTCGACAGTCAGTTCAGCCCGGTTATTGGACGTGGAAAGTAGTCAGACAATTAGTACTGTCCTGCGGTGGGTGCGTGGAACCCTGTCTCTGACAGTCAGGACTGCCGTCACTGTCACATTGCTATGCTAGTTATTTAATTAATTTGATTTCATTTCTAGATTAATTTAAAGTGACTATGTTCGACTGAAATAAATTTGTATGTTGCCATATCAGACTTTTACTTCTGATGTCTGCCTGGGGCAAACCGTATAGTAAATACATACATATTATATATAGAAAACACCCAGACCCGGAATAAATACTTGTAGGTCGTACAAATATTTCTTCAGTGCGGGAATCGAACCCGCGACATTATTTATTTATTTATTAAGTTGGATCATAAAAAATAAGTTTACAAAGTGTTTAAAACAAGTACTTTTGCCCCATTTGGGCCTAATCTTTAAGGGACGAGCAGTTGGGAGTGAAATTGGTTATTCTTTTGCCTTTTTGATCCATTAACAAAACTAATGGAATATAATGGAAACGACAGGTCAAGTGTGACATGGAATCCATATTTTGGGTATTATGAAAAACGTTATTATTAGCTGCATGTGTATACTAAAAGCAAAGGTAAATTTATGTTATGAAAAACGTTATCAATGTTTGTTTTAATTTAATTAATACAGAGATTTAAACTGCAATAACTACAAAAGCATGATTTTTCTTACTAAAATAAGTATAATGTATGTTTAAAACCACAGAGTTTCTTGCCGGCTCCTCTGTGTGGAACAGATTACCCAACCACTGGTAATTTCATTTTGTTCAAGTTTTGTAAAAACAGTAAGTACCTCTACACCAATAAAGTTATCTTGGGCTTTAGTGTTTACGATTTGTTACCATAGTAATGGATTCAGAATCATAATATCACTTACCCACACTATCCTGAGGGTGTCGTAAGAAGCGACAAAAAAACGCAAGAGGCTGATCACCTAGCCGCTAGAGAAGGAAAATTTGATACAAACACAGTGCCAACCCGTCTTGCAAGCGTGGCACAGAAGGCTTATTCCTCCATGAATAGGGAGGAGGTCCGACTCAGTAGTGGATTTTATAGGGGCTGAAATAATGTCGATGATGATTTGAATACCTACCGACTTTTATAAACAAAAAATTAATTAAAAATTAAAAAAAAAACCCCGACACAATAACCTTTAAAAAGTAAAAAATAAATACATCGCGTTGGGGGACCGCTCCCACTTATTTATTACCTGACCCCTGGTCCCCCAACGCGATGTATTTATTTTTTACTTTTAAAGGTTATGTCAGTCGGGAGTTTTTTTTTAATTTTTTAATTTAATTTTTATTTTATACATTTTATAGGTACACACTTAATATAATGTAGATTTTGTTAAATTTCACGTGATGCGCTTTCATTTGAGACCCCACTCGATTAAATTTGCAGACATTCGGTTATTCTTTCCCACTTTCACCCGTCATAACTTTTAAACGGCTCTACCGATTTTCATCAAACATGTCTAAGAACACTCGCCCGTACCTCACCTTTCATACAATAAAACTATATTGAAATCGCTTCATACGTTCGCGAGCTACGGTGCCACAGACAGACAGACAGACAGACACGTCAAACTTATAACACCCCTCTTTTTGCGTCGGGGGTTAAAAATAACATGGTGTACTGACTTTGTTCAATCGTTCAACACTTTTAAAGAGTTCAATCACGACCATCGCGTATTGATAATCAAAATCGCAGAAAGATATGAAATTTGAAATTTGTTCCAGCTTCCCGAATAAGATTATAACACATTGTTTCCCGGTTTCCGGGAATTGCGCTTTGTAGCGTGTGCAAATTGAAATTTCTGGAAAGTTCCCTCGGTATATTCGAGATACATTTGGTAGTGAGTCACCATATTTTTACAACAGAAAACAAAATGAACGTTTAATTACTGGATACTTTTGTTTGTGTTAGTATAAAGTTAGCTGTAATATATATACAATAATACTTTTCGCTGAGAAGAATATGGTGGGCTCTGCCAGACATACCAACTCGTCTGTCTGGATGATCATCCCTTTGCGCCTAAATTCTTAACTGTGTCAGTTTACTTAATCCCTCGAAAGTATTCGGCTTTACAAAGGTTGGCTTAACCCGTAATCCTCATAACACTTAACTGGCTCGCCATTAATCTCTTTTTCCACAGTTAACAAGATTTAACCGTCGGTTTACCGCAGCTCTGTTGTGTTAGGATCCGGTGCGGTAATTAATTAATCTCTTCACACCTTGTGTTTTAACTCTTATAAATACATTTTAGTCATACGTAGGTTTTAACTGTTTAAATAATCACTATTACTCTTTGACGGATTAAAAAAACACGTCGTTTCAGCTCTTAAATTACCCATTACTGAGTTAGGTTTCCTCCAAATTCATGGCGGGATATTAGCCTACTGTAGCGATTAGAGTTGGTACAGGGTTTGTATCAAGATCTCTTTCGCAGCTAGGGGATCTGCGTTTTGCTTTTCTTTAGTCGACTCTTACGACACATCAGGATGGTAAAGGTTGGTGACATTGTTTATTCTAAATCCGCCACCAAACGGAATAAACAGTGCCACTAGCTAATCTTGTTCTGGAACCGTGATCTTAAACCTAGTCCGTTAATTCACCGAATCGAAATCGTTGATGAATTCCACCCTTTTTTTATAGTGGTATAGACTTTTTATAGTTCCCCAGCCGGAGGGACGGGGATGGGGTATGTGGGAGTCCCGGTCGCGTGGAGATGGTGAGTTGCGAACAGGTAAACCCAATAAAATCTACCACTATGTGTCTGCGCGTGCCATCTGTCATTCGGGAAAGATCAATGCCAAAATATGCGACTCAAAAAAATAAACTACAGAGTTTCTTGCTTGTTGTCCAAGGATATTTATTTATTTATTTGTCTCTTCTCCGTAGAAAAGTCTTCCGAACCGGTGTTATGAAGTAAATGTATATTGACGTGTCAAAAGAGCTCAGATGAGCCAACTTTAACTAATAGAATATGGGGCTGGAAAGTACCTATTAGTAAGTAGAATTTGAGTTTGATCTTAAAAATAGTAGATTACGTGTTTTACAAATATCGCGATCATAGGGTGCCGTTAAGTTACGACAAGTTACGTCAAGTAGTAGACTTGAACCCTATTAGGAAATACAGTTTCTTCCGTTAGAATAGCATCCGTGCCATAAATGACTTTGAAAACATAACGCTATCAAACCCCTCCTGAGGGCTTAGTATGTTGCGGTTCAAGGACTTGGTGCCAAAAAATGTAAATACAAGAGACTTGCAAGAGTCTCATAACGAGACTTTCGCTCTGTACATGACATTGGCAGAGGTACCGCCCGGTCTAATTATCGACTCTGTATTTACATACCATTATTATTCACGAAGATTAAAAAAATGTAACTATGAATATTTCATTCCTTTACCTATCATACCGCAAATATAGACAATTCGATTTTCAAATTTCATTCGAATACGAATCGATGATATTCAAATGAAAATTTAAAAACCAAATATTTGAATTATTTATGCAAAAGTAAATCCTTTGCCATTCAAATCCATGTTCCATCGTTTTTATCCAATCAGCAAAAGAGGTTTACGAGAAAAATCACAGGGCTCGCAGTAGAGAAATTAATACCAGTAACTACACTAATACTAACTGGAGCCCTTATATATACTATTTATATACTACTACTACTGAGCCCATATTTAACCAACTACTGAGTTGGGCCTCCACCAGTTACATGGAGGGTAATTTAATTATAATACTGCGCCAAGCTCGCGCTGGCCAAACGGGTTGGCACGGGGTTTTGTATCAAGTTTCTTCAAGTATCAAGTTTCTTTCTCTTGTGGTCAGCCTTCCCATTTCCCTTTAACGGCTTTAACGACACTCTAAAGATGTAATGGGGTGGTGACACCATGTATTAAACACTTAATTCTTGGATTCATATAATATAAATGAACACGTTAATTTCCAACATAAATATCCTAAAGGTATATCATATAAAATACTTTTCTGTTAATTTTGAGATGTATGAGAAATCGAGTTACTGTTAAAATCAGATACATGTACTGTCGCAGATTTATGCTAGAATATTCTAATTTGAGCATTGGGCATAATATTAAGTTAGAAACGTGATGAATACAGTTTTATTTCTATGACATTGTTGATTGAATTTGTTAACATAAATTATATTTTTACTATAGGGTATTAATTGTACAAATATTCCAACAGTTCCTAAAACATTGAACACAATAATGATTATTTGAAATTTGGTTCAGTTAAAATATTATTTAGAATATTATTAATTCCTAAATATATTATTAATAGGTAAAATTAAACATTTTGTGAATGTCTTACAAAATTAGAGATGATAAATTATAGATGGGCCGAATCGCCGATTTAGCCGAAATTTCGACAAGTTACAATGTTTTTTGAACATACTCAAATACCTGATACTGAATTCAATGCTAACACATCGAAAAGTTCTAATGATTACGACAACTTTCAAACATAAAATAAGTATTAACCAGATCATTAGTTCCGTTGCCATGATGCCACAACATGGGTCGAACTTTTGCCACGCTTTCATCGGGAGCATGGTACTGCCACATTATCATTGTATACACTAGATGGCGCTGTTACCAATGTATGTCGTAAAATTTATTTCACAAACAAAATCAATTCATATTTTGGTATTAGCAGGCGCCCATAATCGAACCAGGTAACGACGTTAATAAAATTTAGTGATGTCTAATCTAGATAGCTTTTTGTTTAAATTTGCTATAAGTAAATAAATGTATATTAATATCATCATCCTAAATCGCGCAAGTGAAATTTTTCAGTAGTTTATTTTAAGCAAGATAAGATTGAACTAGTTAAATGTACTTGCTTCGGCAGTACATATACTAAAATTGGAACGATACAGAGAAGATTAGCATGGCCCCTGCGCAAGGATGACACGCAAAATCGTGAAGCGTTCCACATTTTTTGGACTAATTGGAGATTGTAATTATACTGGAGACCTAAAAACTGGCAAAGTTCTTGCAATTTTACAATACCTTTTTTGTTGTACATACAAATATTATGACGAGGAAAGTATTTTTGTATGTGCGTATTGAATAAACTCAAAAACTACTATTAGAATGAAATTTGTTTTATCGGAAATCCCGACCCATCCTTTGCGGGCTGGCTGGTTTATGTGGGACTCTTGCTTGTATAATATAATTATTTCATTACAAGTGCGGAAAGGCTGTCATTAGGGTTGACAGTCGGAACAAGTTGCAATGACGGTTCCGCACGTGTACTGAACGACTATTTTTAATACAGTTGCGAAAAAATGAAGCAATTTAATAAAATAATAAAAACACAATAAACTCAACTAACTAATCATTTATGACATATAAACAAAAATGGCGCCCACCGTAGAATTTATGCAGAGATTTTTTTTTCTTCACCCATTCTAGTAGGCAAAAGCAACTATGCCCATACAGCCAAGTCTTCAGTAGAATTTTTTTATTGATATGAAATGAAAATGAAATTTAATGAAATGAAATGAAACAATCAAATCATTAAATCTGATATTGAAACAAATTAGTAAGTAGTTTCTTTTTAGAAATATACGTATTTGCATGAATCCTATAAACTGCTATGATTTTTTAGTAAAAACTTCATGGTTGGTTTTTCCTTATAATAGACATTATTTTGATAGTTGGGAAAGAAAACGGACTAGTGCGGGAAAGCCAAAAAAATAGCACGAGTGTAATAGCCCACTTCCCGAACGCTATACGTCCCCCTGCAATACGCTACTTTTTGAGACATTTCACCACAGCTTAAACATAATCCAATTGGTGTCAGCTGCGTCAGGTAAGAATGTTTTTTAACTGTTTGAAAACAGTTAATTATGGTACTTGTCAAAAAGTACTTAGTACACGTTTTTGGAACAACGTATTGTCTTCGGCCAAATAGGACGTAATTTTTCTTTCACAATACGAAGATTCTTTTTTCTTATAATATTCCTACCGTCCTCGTTGGCTTCTTTTAAAACAAAATTATTTGTACATAAGCCGAGAACTTGGCAAGTCCGAAATATATTTTCTCGTCACAATATTCAAATCAAGGAAAAGTTTAACTTCATATACCCAAGACTTGGGGAATATTTGTGTAAAACAACCTTATTCTTAGCAAGTTAGGGTATAAAATGCGACAACATTTCGCCGCCGCGAGTAAGGCGGAGGGATAATGAGTGAGCCGTAATTATGTTTTTAATTTGCAACAGAAAAGACTATTACTCTCAACCTGTGCAAAGTAAAAAAATATAACGTACATAAATGTAATAATTTAGTGGAGCCGCTAGTATTTCCTGCAAGATATTTGTCCCATTCTTTATTGCACTTCAGTTGCGAGCTTAACAAAGAAGTACTAAATGTTACAAAGGAAACATTGCTTTCACTATTGTATGACGAATCAAGGTTAGGGAATAAGGACTGGAGACAGATTTCGATCAAGGGTGTGTGCAGCGTGGAATAAAAGTCGCATATACACCGTCGCGAGAAGATAACGATGTTAAAAACAAGTTTAGAATGATTTAGGTTTGTAGTCTCTATGTAGTTCCAAAGTTACAATAAAGTGAATCATTTCCGTAAAACAAACTGTTTTCTTTGGTTCCGGAAAGCGTGAACTTAAATAAGAATATTGATAAAAACGTCCTTGATCCACTGATTGACGGATTTAGAATATAGTGTCGCCACCTCATTTCATCCCGAGGGTGTCGTGAGAGCCGACCAAGGAAAATAATAAAACTGAAAACCAAGCCGTCAGAGATGGAAAACTTGATACGAAACCCTGTGCCAAGCCATCTGGCTAGCGTGGCATAGTAGGCTAATGGCCCGACTCAGCAGTTGGTCATTTATGGGCTGAGTTGTAGTAGTGTATAAGAATAGAAATCTTAACCATTTCTAGTACGCTTATACAACGTATATTCCATTCATGTTACGCTCTATATGACGTATCATACAGGGTGTTAAATAATGGTTAATTTATGTCAAGACGTGACGAATCGTTTCCCATTGTAGTCTGTGGGCTGTTATGATGTCGATAGAGTATTTAAGTACGTTATAGTTAATCGATAGTGTGAAATCATTTGTTATATCGATAAATGTCTGTGAAATTACGGGTTTCCGATTGATACGGGTTTATAGAATCCGAGTTGGAGTTGCCGTGTGTGACCGTTTTTCTGTTAGATAGAACCACATACGCCCTACGCTGAACAAATGCCTCCCCCATACATCTCTGCAACGTACGATCTTGTACAGGCCTCATCCACCGACTCCCAGCGACCTTCGCAAGTTCATCCGTCCATATAGTTAGAGGATAGGCTTAGGACCGGCCTTTGTTTCCCACGAATGTCGCTGGGAGTCGGTGGATACAGTCTGTACATATCGTACGTTGTGGAGATTTTGGGGGGGGGGGGGGGTTGTCTGTCCACCACTTGCACTTGCACCAGGTGCTAGTGTTGACAGAACTGACTTCGTATAACGATTGCCATAGATGGTAGAGTGACAGCATATTACAAATGATTGTCAGAATTATTTTTTTAATTAGTGCTTGTTTAAATTTAAATAATTACGCGGCCCAAAGTCACAAACGCATTAAAATGATAAATTATCGGTTACAATTTTTAAAAAATGCAACTTTCACTCTATGTTATAAGGGTATAAGTAAACGAGGCCTAATGATAGGTACCCAAATTAAATACCATCAACAAACAACTAATTTCCCACCCTCAAATTGGTGACCGAAAAATCACATTCGCAAATAAATCTGAAGTGACAATAGGAAACATACTTCATGACGGAATAACGTGGATACGATCATTTTGGCTCGAATGCAAAAAGCTCGTGTTATAACATTAAACTTTGATAATGGTAAAGGATTTATAAAATATGGTGGCATGGTCCTATTCTCCTTGGAGAGTACTTTACAATGTAGGTAAGAATTCGAAGAGAAATCCCTATTGGTACGAAATGTATGTAACTACCCATCAAAATATGAGCATGATACTTGACTCTACAGAGTGTATTGAGTGAACTACACATTTAAGCCGCCTTTTAAAGAAGGAAGTTCTCCATTTGTTTCTTTTTTGTGTGTTCGATTAGTGTGATTATGTTCGATTAGTTTTGTCTTCAGACTGGTCCCTTAAATCCCATTTTATCATAGTCGGTTCAGTGGTTTGCTGTCAAACTTGAATAATACAAGTTAATGGTTGTCTGCACAAAAATAAAATCGTTTTAACAAAATTTTAAAGCGGTTTTAGTGACTGTTTTTGGTTATTTTTAGCTTTTTTATTGGTTTTGTAGTCGCTTCACATTTTATGACATATTTTTATTTATTATACCTATTATACTTCCAGCCTATCTTCTTTCACTTACATTATCAAGAGTAATCAAACTATGAGTCTTATAAAAAGCCAAACATGAGCCAATTATGAAAGTGAAGCTTGTCCATATTGTTCCAAATGTATAAAACATACTTGATGACAGTCCGATCGCAAACGAGTACTGGCTGATGAAAAACAAATTCCAAATTTGGATGGTGTTCGAAACTCAAATAGATACCAATGAAAAGATGCCGCGTGGCCAGCTCTACATCGAACAAAGTAAGTATTGCACCAGCGCAAATTACTCAATTGCCATTGTCATTCTTATCACAATGGTATAAGGGATCCACAAAAGTTGATGTTCAAATTTAGTGTGTGCATTTATATTTGTTGCACTGTTTGGAGTGCTCCTGTGTACCAACTTTAAATGTCTTCTATTACATGTACTAAGTATTCGATTTGGAACTCTATTGCTTTACAATAATGTTCTATAAGTATTTTTGTATAGTATAATTAAATTGGTTAACTAGTATGGCTGCCACGCGGCAACGCGTCCCTCCCTAGATAATAAATACTCTTGGCAAATAATTACTTTATTTGATTTTGGACGGATGATGGTCGACATTAGGTTTTTGAATGCATTCGTGGGAGAGATTTTATGAAGCTTGTTGCGTTGCATTTTTGTTATTAGGGTGTAATAGCGGCGTGTTATTAAAAATACGGTTAAATACATGGCAGGATTTCTTTGTAGAAACAAATCATTACATTTTCAATTGCGAACTGAGCAAAATCAGGTAGATTGTTAGATAGTATAGTTAATTATTATTTACTGGCAACCTTCTGAGAAATACACTTAATGATGCTGCCGTAGCAATGATGATGCCACCGTAGCAATGATGATGCCGCCGTAGCAATGATGATGTCACCGTAGCAATGATGATGTCGCCGTAGCAATGATGATGCCAACGTAGCAATGATGATGCCATCGTAGCAATGATGATGCCAACGTAGCAATGATGATTTTACCGTAGCAATGACGATGCCAACGTAGCAATGATGATTTTACCGTAGCAATGACGATGCCAACGTAGCAATGGTGATGCCACCGTAGTAATTCTACGATTTAACTATTTCCAAGTTAAAACGCCACCGTATCTGGAAAGTCTTATACCGAGGAGGCGAAGACTTGCGTTTAGTTTAAACTTCGCGAAGTTTTCAAACTAGTGCTATTGACTGGATGCGATGTTCCGTGATTAATTTAGTTCCGAAGCCTTGTAAATTGATTGGAGAAGCTTCTAAGACACCTGCGGTTCTATATTGTATTAGTTATTTATCGAGTATTTTTAATATTAATTGAAATCTCTGATGATATGTTTGATGTGGCTAGGCTAGACGAATGTAGTTACAATTAAAAGTTAGATAGTACTGCTCTTATTGTATATATTGTTGTAATGATTTTCATAAACGAAACCCCTGCTCTATAAACTATACCGCGGGGGCTTTTAAAAAACATGTAATTCACGAACACATGTATATAATGACACCTAGACTCAGAGTAAGTGCTACTGGTTTACACAAAGACACTTCCCGACCGGGGAATGGAAGCTGCAAGAGAAGGAAAAGTTGATTCGAAACCCTTTGCCACCCCGTCTGGCCAGCGTTGAACAGTAGGCATATTACCCTCCATGTAGCTGGAGGAGGACCGACTCAGCAGTGGCTCATTGAATGGAAGAGTAAGTAGTTAAGCTAGCATGCAATATATTTTTTTTATCCTTAGGCCTATTCTTCATTACGTAAACGTGGAGCATGTGTATCTCATCCGGCGGACTAGCTCTCACTATGCTGTTTAGTGCGTTCTGTAAACAAAACCGATAATTTTAAAAAACGAAACTACAGTGATTCTTACCGGCTCTTCTCTGTAGAGCAGGATTCCGAACCGGTGGCAGTTTCAGTATGAATGTGGGTGACGCAACGGTTAGAGATCAACATAATGGATGGATTGTAAGAATGAGTAATTGTGTATGAAAGTTGTGAATGTAGGTATGGCGAATAGGTGTATATGGAGACTACCATTTAGCGTGGGGCAGAGGCCGAAGATGATTTTAGTAATTTTAAATATGACTCCATGATAAAACCTACGTAAAAAACTCCTTTTGAGTTTGTGTTTTAAATTGTTGGCCCAAGTGTTGGATGAGGTTACGTTTCTATAAAACAATACCACAGTGTTCATCAATATTAAAAGCATATTTTATATATTTATAATTAACAATATGTCAGCTGTTTAATAACATCGAGCTGAAGACCCTAAAAATTACAACAAAATTCCTCACATCGCGAAAAGATTATCATTATACGAGTACAAACATATAAAACCGCGTTCACACAGAAAGCGATGATACACAAAGCGAGTAAAGGTACGCAAGCAAGAGAAATGGCAATCAGCGTGACACAGAAGGCTAATTTCCGTCTCTGAATTTGGAGGAGGTTTCGACGCAGTAGTGGGTTATTTCCGTGTGTCGTAAGAGCAGCCAAAAGGAAATCACAAGGCTGAAAACCTAGCCGCAAGAGAAGGAAACATTGATACGAAACCGGTTGGCACAGGCCAACCTGTAATTATTTTTAAATTAAATAAGTAGGTAATAAAAAACAAAAGAATGACAAGCCCTCTGATTTTCTTGCCAGTTCTTCTCAGCAGTGGTCGCGTTCCGAACTGGTGGTTAACTATTTTACTTTGGTTTGTATACATTTTATTAATATGTTGACAATTTGTAAGGGTCCATTGTGTCCTAAGCAAAATAAATGATTTGACTTTGACTTTGAACCCGTCTAGCCAGCGTGGTACAGTAGGCTAATTACCCTCCCTTTGATGAGAGGAGGCCCGACTCAGCAGTGGGTCATTTATGGGCTGAGTAGTAGTGGTGGGTTATTTAATTTTTATTTAATGGTCGACTATTTAATGTAAAACGGGGTAGACCATTTAGAAGGGGACGATGACATCGTATCCACAGCTCGCCAAAAATCGAGAAAAGTGGAAGCACGTGGAGGAGGCTTTTATCGCTGTAGGCGGTCCTTACATAGACGACTGAAATTAACCTACTAACCCAAATAATTAAATAAAATACTAAACACACTAATATACTAACTTAGATTAGATTTTTCACACGTAGTTTAAGGTGAATGTTCCAGGGTAGCCCGCGAAATTCAAATTTTCGTACGTTTTTTGCAATTTGCAGGTCAGTGCTAGGTTGTATGTTGATTAAAATGTTATTCGCGGCTGTCAGACGTAGTAACTATGTAGTTATAGAATTATAATTATTAAACTCATCAATACAACCCTCCAAGCTCATAAAGGTGCAAGAATGACTTTGAGCTTGAAAAAGTTTTTAATCAATCTTCTTATAAATTCTTTAATAACATTTTAATCAACATACAACTTATCACTCTTATATTAGCTGCTCAGGGTATATTAAAGCTATAAACCGTTAGTTATAGCTTTAAGAGGGCTTACATCCTAAGTCTGGCATGCATTATAAATTCTGTCCTCGAATTCTTGCGAGCTCTTGAAATTCTTTACTCGTAATAAAATTACTAGAGGACTTAATGGAGGGCGCAGAACATAACGGTAATGTGACATTAGAATAAGTTCTATACAAGGTGCAAAAAAACCCCTTAGCCATGTGAAGTGAGGGCTAATCAATAGAAGCAATTCTGTGTGTATGTGTGTTGCCAGGATGACATATGGCACAGAGTCGTGGTCGCTCGCTATGGGCTCCATCAGAAGGCTTAAAGTCAACCAAAGGGCTATGATTGGAGTTTCCCTGCGAGCTCGAATCAGAAATGAGGAGATACACAGGCGTGGAATGGGGTGGTGACACTATGTATTCTAAATCCGTCACCACAGGACACCACACGGAATGAAACAAATGAAAACCAGACTCAAAGAAAATGCCTCTGGCTCAAAGAAAAGACCGACACCGGAGTCGGATTGGGGATGCATAATCCAACCCTGAGAGAAACAAGGCGCCAACAATATTATGTAGGTACTTCTTTGGCAGCTAAATCTTGTGACGATGTCTCAATGCCGTTTTATCAATCTACTGTATTGTAAAACTACTTTGTGTTATGAATGTACTGTACTGATTTACGCTCAAGGTTCCCTCCCTCCGTTTGAGGCTAAAGCCGAACGTCCACCGCCAGCTAAAATAAGTTCGTTTAGGTTGCATGGTTGACCCAGTTTTTCATACATGTGCGTTCACCGACGGTGATCGAACTTGTATGAAAAACTGGCTCAACTATGCAAGCTAAACTAAACTAACTTATTTTAGCTAACGGGTGTTCCGCCGGCACAAGCCGTCAACTGCTGCATTTTAATAATGGAATGGGTTAACGCCACGCTCATGCAAAATTCTTACCCGTTAGGATTGAATCGTCCAAAAATAAACAAAAATATTCAGTCTATAAAGTTTTATAATACCCTAACAAAATGTAAATTGCTATCAAAATATATCTTGCTTACAAACTAAGTCGAGAGAGTCATAAATTATTATTTACAACGTTAACAATGTACAAATATTTACACAAACATCTTATGATATAAATTATTTACGTACCTAACTATTTAAAGAACTTGGTCAATATTGGCAAGTGAGTCAGAACAGAATGTTAAAACCTACTACAACTTAAGTATTATATAAAAAATAGTATCATTGTGCATATCATGTAAAATATGGAAAATCACGAAATACTTTTATGAATAATTTTCATAAATTATTTGTACTAAGTATTTGTTAATACCAATCAATAGTACTGTTGTCTATCAACAAGCGATAATTCTTCAATTGAATTTAGAATAATCCTTAAAACATAGAAAGTCTATTAAAATTCACAGACAGATTTTACAGCTCCTAGGTTCTGAACTTACAATATACCACTGTTTTACGGCATTATCAAAAGTTAGTTAAATTGAACATCATGGACTATATAAGCACAACTTACTTTGACTTAATATTGGGAAACCTTTAGGTTCCATCCATGAACTTTCTCAAAATTACCGTGCCAAAAATAAAAATAGCTGCTTTACACTTAACCTAGATGCAATTAAGAATACTGCGACAGATTTTGAACTTCACAACTAGTATCATTATCACTAACAACATCAATTTGTTCCTGATCACATGAGTCCGATTGGCTTTTGGAGCAAGAACTTTTCTCACAGCAACATTTCCTGGCTTTTCCCTCGGAGCTCATTGGAGATTCTTCCTTCTTCAACTTGACACGCCGATTCTGGAACCAGATTTTTACTTGCTTCTCAGATAGCTTAAGTCTTGAAGCGATCTCAATCCTCCTCAATCTTGATAAGTACATGTTCATGGAAAACTCCCTTTCCAACTCTAGAAGCTGAGTTCCCGTGAATGCCGTTCTGATCCGTTTGCTGGAGTCTTCTTTCAGTGGTAAACGTTTCAAGTCTTTTGAATACCCGGGCAGCTGCTCTTCTGGGTGAGCAAGTGGTGGACTTGGAGTTCCATTTCTGCTTTCACTTGATAAAGACGGAGAGCGATGTCCTTGACTCTTCGATGGAGATGTCGTCACTTTATAAGGATGATGCAAATACGGGGACACTGATTTCTTTCTTCTGCTGACGAAGGTGTCTTGTTCTTCGGACTTTATATACCCTTCAAGAGGCTTAGGTTCCAATGGTGTTTCGTAAAGCTCCTGGCGAGGCAGCTGATGTAGTAATGGATACCGAAAATTTAGCTGTTCCAAGAATGGCCGAAATAAATCCGGAGATCTTTGCTGATGTAAGCCAATGCTAAGAAGATTGTTTAAGTTTCCCGGGTATGGGTAAGGCAGAAACTTCGGCCTTGGATCCAAATGGTGGCCAATGAAGGCGTAAGGGTGTATAGGTTCACTCGACATTTCTGTCTTCTTGCAATCTTTCGCGTCACTAATAAGAGCGTCTACTAAAAAGGAGCGGGACATTTTGGCAGTTGTTCTCGATACGAACTCCTGTTCACTACTAACTATGGGGTGCGAGGCCTCTAAAAGTAACAATTACAAAAACTACCCCCACTTAGAGCACCCTATTGTAAATACACACAATGGATCACAGAGCGTTTTGGCAATTATTTGGCCCGGCCCACCCCTTTTGTCGGTGAGACGTCAACCCCACTGTTAGTTTCAACAAAAAAAGCTGCATGAATAGAGCATTTTAGTAGCTATGAATAATTTTGTATGGGACGCTAACATCCCTAATATCTATCTCATTAAATCCAATTTGGTTACTGTTTTGATGCAGTTATACTTTGAGCTACTGAATTATTAACATTTGTTAAAAGGTACTTTGCAAAACTATTACGTTTCAATACGTCATACTGTTTTTAAAATACAAGATGAAAATAAAATCCAATATCGAGCGAAGTTTGGGAACAATAGCTTTGCTTAAATCTAAAGTCTAGACGTTTAAGCAAACTTGGAAGGCCGTCTAGTACAAATTACATTCGGAAAATAAAACTTTTGTTGATTCTCATGAATAAATCTAAACAAGAAGGCTTTGATACAGATGCCCTATATTCTAATTTATGAGTAGAAGCTTAAAAATCAAGCCATACATTTAAGGTTCCACCGTGTTAATTAAATATGAATACCCTATAATAGAATCCTTATGGTGCACGCGTGATCCTTGCAAAGGAAACCCCTATTGTAGGGAGGTACCCTTTGGCTCCGCCCAACAGAAGCCCTGCTACAAAACTAGTTTATGAAATATTAAAAGGGATATGTAGCATTGTAATTGTGAATCAATTCGTGTTATTATAATGTCAGTATTAATTTGTGGAGTAGCATATTTCCTTTTGTGATGTAAGTGGTTTCATATGGGACTTTTGATGCGAGTAAATATGGTTAGCGACGTCATGCTTCAAAGGTAGCGTGTACTTGTATCTTGTTATTCTTATAGATTTAATGGTAATTATTAGCAATCAAGGGTGAATACAAAAAAAAACAAGACATAAGTTTAAATTAAGAAAGCGTCTATTACAATTGCCACATTTTAAAACGTTCGAAAATATTACTTTTTTTGACCAAAATAACTTTTATAATTTTTCAAAATAGGCATTCATTTAGGCAGTGCGTAGTAGTAGTATTCGTTCTCTGTGACCAAATAAATAAACTAGTCGGCTTTCTGAAATTTTGTACACATTTATCCTATCCTATCCTAAGTATCTTAACAGCAATACTAAAGATACTTTCGATACGGAATTATAAGATAGGATATGTATGGGGTTTTCGTTACAACCAGTGTAAAGTTCCGTGAGACGATGGGTTTAGAATACTTAATATCACTACCCCATCCCATCCTGAGGGTGCCGACAAAAGAAATATCTGATAACCGAGCCGCAAGAGAAGGAAAACTTCATTCGAAACCCTGTTCCAATTCGCCTGGCCAGCGTGGCACAGTATACCCTCCTTGCAACGGGAGGAGGCCTGACTCAGCAGTGTGTCATTTATGGGCTTCCCCAGATAAATTGGAGGATGTACGCCTCAGCAGTGTGCCATTCATGAGTGCGAAAGTGCTTATTACGAAGTGATGAAGGTAAATTAACTTTTCCACTTCTAACGTTTTCACTTTAACACACAATTTACGCCTATGATAAATAGCTTTTAAGAGTCCTTGCCATTTATCAACGCCTCTTCACCAATCTCGCGTTCAGAAATATATTATTTGCTTATTTTCTGGGAAACACATTTCGCTCGAAATGTCTTGCCCGTAAGGCGAATAATTTGATCTGAATAAAGTAAACTTTATTGGAAATACTTTTAACTTCGAAAATAAGATAAAATTAAGATTTTCGTTTGAAGGATTTTCAGCTTATACTAGCGGCTAGTGGGCATCTACACGTGAAACTACGTCCGGCGAGATGTCACATGGGTCTTGCTTTGGAAGGAACAAGTCAGGCCATTAAATAATGGCCAGTCTAAAAAATGCGGTTGTTTCGAAAGGGGCCTGCAGCTGTTGCTTGATTCAGACCAAATCGAGTTTCTGACACATAGAAGTTACCGAAGTAGCCTGTGGGATGGCCAAGAGGTAGCAAAAATTGTTCGCAGGACGGCCGTTGGGGGAGGGAAGGCCCAGGGACGCTTTCTTGCGGCGTTTTGCTGGCTTTTACCTGCATAAAATCATTTTAAGTCACTTAGGAAATTACATAGGAATTCATTGTTTAGAAAGGTCTTCAAACATCTCAACATGAGTTACTTCAAACTTAGATCGTAGAAATAAATATAAAAAGAACTTAATATAATCATTTTTGACAAACTTAAGTTGCAATGGGTAGGGCACATAGCTCGCAGGACTGACGCCCGATGTGGCGGAAAATTCCTCGAGTGGCAACCGCGTTCCGGAAAGCGCAGTGCTGGTAGGCCTCCCACACGGTGGACCGACCACCTGGTTAAAGTCGCCGGAAAGCGATGAATGCAGGCCGCTCAGGACCGGCTTTCGTGGAAATCCTTGGGGGATGCCTATGTCCAGCAGTGGACGTGTTTTGCCTGAAATGATGATGATGATGAATAATTTTCATTAAGCGATACAATATAAAATAATCCACCCAGACAGTGTCAAAAGAACCGACAAAAAAAAATACAAATATCCTTGGACATTTCACACAACGCCATCTCGTCCCAAGCTAAGCAACTTAATGTTGTGTTATGGTAACGAGATGGATGATAAACTACATTGTATACAATTTTTTTTTTGTAAATACGTACATATTATAGATAGAAAACAGACTCGGAACAAATACTTGTAGGTCGTACAAATATTTCTTCCGTGCGGGAATAGAACCCGCGACAAGGCCCAAATCTTAGCCGCAAGAGAAGAAAAACTTGCAACGAACCCTTGTGCCAACCCGTCTGGCCAGCGTGGCACAGTAGGTTAATTACCCTCCATGTAATGGGAGCATGTGCGACTCAGTAGAAGTAGTAGTAATTAATTAATTTCTGATAACGTTGCCTACATTTTATGTCAAACAAATGTCTTATACCACAAGATGTAAGGTATCCTACTCGCCGTCTAGAGTCGAGCCTAGTGGAAAACGGGAGTGTGGTCAGTGGGCTATACAATAAAAAAAATACCAAACATTCTAAACCGAGACGTCTTTGTTCTCCATTAGACCTTAAGAATGCTATATGTTAAGAAAACATAAAAGGGTTTAACATCAAAACTAGCCGCGGGGTTATAGATAGCGAAAAAACGAGCGTAACTTATCAATGAATTTATCTGTAACATCAGTAAAATATTTTTTGCAACACACCATTTTTTCACCTTTTGTTAACAAAATCTGTCTGCGAATAGTTCGATCACGAAATCGCGACAAAACAAACAATGGAGCGAATATAACAATGTTTGGGCAAACATCGCTCGGTGGAGAGCTATCTGATCATGCTAAATTTCGCAAGGTAGTCCCGACTGTGTTTTGACTTCAAATAGATGCTATTTTTGCTTGTGTTTTTGACATTGTAACTCCCCCACATATCTGATAGGTATAAAGGGTTATTATCGAATAAAATCGGGGGTATGATCTTAATTGTGCGCACGTCAAGGTACACCAGGTGCCGTTTGACACGGTAATGATTATTTGATAAAATTATCGAGATGGAAAATCACGGTAAATCAATGGAGTATGGACTATTTGTTGAATAGTCAACAAACGTACAGAAAACTTAAGGGTTAGAAAGTCTATGTGGTGACGGATTTAGAATAGGTAGTGTCACCACCCCATTCCCCCTAAGGGTGTGGTAGGAGCTGATAAGGCCCCAAACTTCTCCACAAGAGAAGGATAACTTGATACGATGCCCTGTGCCAACCCGTCTGACCAGCATGCCACAGTAGGCTACCCTCCTCGTGATTGGAGGAGGCCTGACTCAGCAGTATGTCATTTATGGGCTAAATAGTAGTAGAGTGGGTTGGGGCCATTGCGTATTCTAAAATTATTAGCCAGCAAAAATTATTAGCAGTTACCTTGGCTGCTACCGTGGCCGAAGGAATAGCGTGGGGCTGCCGGGGACTGGGGCCCTTTTTTTAGTTGTGTGCTTCATTGGGGAGTGTTTGCCATAAACGTGTACGGACGGTGCGTTTTTGGACAGAACGTCGCTGCTGCCCAACGTCTGTTGTCCATTAGTCGCCTTTTAAGACACCCACGAGAAGATATGGGGTGGTAGTATTCTTACTCCGCTACCACACAGAAGTGTAATAATGTGGATTTATAAAAACCTAAGGATTTCTTTCCATAGGTTTTTTTAAATCCACAATTTGGATAACGATTACGATTTTAATTTACAATGCCAACGAAGACGGAAGATCCTAGGATCTAGCTCATTCTTTTTCTTTTCGTTGGAAATCATCATGGATATTCGGCCGGGTTAGGTGGGTCTACGGAGATCGTTGAGGTGATAATTGGCATCAACCTACCCACTAAAACCAACGGCGATCCTGACCTGACTGGGCCAAGGCCAGGGGTTTCATTCCCAGATATGGGAGAATGCCCTTAGGAGCCAGGATCTAGGTCTAGGAGTATTGTGATCACGATAGATACGTAAATATCTGCTGTAGTATTCGTGATTTTTATGAAATACCCGTGATATGTGTTGTGCAGTAGATCTAAGGAAGGACTTAAGGCGTGAGAATATTTGCTATGAAAAAAATACGAGCGGTGCCAATAGCGGGCACGAGATTGTATTTAAAAAAATACACTGAGAAGCATTCACACAGTTATTTCTAAGGCGACAAATTAATTCCTAATTAGATGAGCCAAAAAGATTTACGAGTCTCTTTGTGTGAAATCAAAATTGTAAAGGCAGAACTTATTCAATTTCAATATCCCCAAGCTCCTCATTTAAAATGCCATCGCAACGGAAATGAACTTGGAAAAGTTATTTAATGACCACCTGTACATTGTGGAATAGAATTTGGCGTAGCGGTTTCTTGGAACCTTGTGTTCAATGGTGTCGCCTCAGTGTCTGAGTCGAGCCACGGGATACACTTGTCCATTTCATTCATAAATTCATTGAATAGTTCATTCATGTTTTTAAGTAACAAATGGTGTATCGATACTATTGTATTTGTCCGCTCATTGTTACCGTTCTGAGGCACAGGTATCGGCTTATATTGGATCTGTATTTGCACTTGTTACTATCCCTATGTCGATGGCATAAGGTATAATATAGTATGCCTTGAGCCTTTTGTTGGTTGGTAAGGATTTTGAGTGCGTGTGTGGTGTAGTATTGATTCATATTCGCGGCCATTGTGAGTGTTAAGTTCGTTTATAGTGACAATTCGTTGTTGTCACACCATAAATGATTGTAACACTGATTTCTGGTGTACGTATGTAGTCTCAGACTTTTTAGTGGCATTCTATTTGATTGCATTTTAATATTACTATTAACCTATCGAAAAAAATCGATAGTACCTACTAGTTGGTTAGGAAAATAAATAACTATACTCTATAAGTAAAATACGACCGCAAAATAATTTTATATATAATTTGTAAGTCTTCATTGAGTCCTATACAAAATAAATGATTTGAATTTGACTAAGTGAATTTGATACCGTGTGCATTATTTCAGGAAAAAAATTAACAATATTTTTTTTACATTAGGGCTAGGGAAAAAGATTAATATGACTACAGATCAGAACTTATACTGGAACACCTTCTGTGTTATCTACGCCTTCCATCCTCACAGAAGTCTCCTGCTGAACATAGGCCTTCCCCATAGATTTCCACAATTCACGATCTCGTGCAGACTGCATCCACCGACTCCCAGCGACTTTTACAAGGTCATCCGTCTACCTAGTCGGGGGTATTCCCACGCTTCGCTATTCCATACGTGGACGTCACACCAAGACTTATGCCCCAACAGCCATCCGTTCTTAGGGCTATGTGGCCTGCCCATTGCCACTTCAAATGCGCAATCCTTCGTCGGTCGCTTGGGTTTGTCTACGGATTACCTTATTTCTTGCTTCTATCGCGCAGAGTAACTTTAAGCATAGCTCTCTGTATCGCACGTTGAGTGACTTTCAGCCGCCTAATAAGTGCACATCAACATACTTCCATAAGCCTGTTTTATATGTGGTCCAGAAAAACTTCGATATCTCCCTCATACTTTGACATAGAAAACAAATTAAAACACAGAATTGCTTCTTTTGATTTGTTCCATTCCCTCACTGATAGCTATAAATGTTACTCCCTAAAATCCATCTAAAACTCTATGTAAAAGTAAAAAGGTTAAAACACAACATCAGACTTTACAAATTCGCTTCTTAAAAGCTAAGAACGTAGATTTATGCGATAAATGTGGCTAGTTTATAGTCTTTTATCCGTAAAGAATAGCTGGGAGTATGAACGGGCGATTGATGGTGGGGCTTGGCGCTGCCTGATAACAAAGCCATCCATCTCGACCGCCCGACAAGTTGTTCAACTCTGCTAATATTACAGCAGTTTGGTCGTAGTTTGTGTGGTGGCGGATTTAGAATACATAGTGTTACCACCCCATTCCATACTGAGGGTGTCGTAAGAGCTTGAAAATGTTGTCTGAAAGAAATCGCCTAGTGCGATAAGACCGCCCATTTTACATTTCTTTGCTGTATTTCTCTGATGCCATGTAGGTACAGTAAAGACATGACAATGAAAAAGTCGATAACCTAACTACAAGAGAAGGCAATCTTGATACTAAGCCCTGTGCCAACCCGTCTGGCCAGCGTGTGCGGGTCGTCTATGGGTAGTAGTATATCAGCAGTAGTAGTTGAGTGTACATTTAATTATTAACTGTATATTAAAATTAAAATCAAAACTCATCTATTCAAGTTCGCTCATTATATAGCTCTTTTGACAAGTCAAAGAAATGAAAAATTAAAATTTACCATTTAAAATTGAAAGAATAACATTTTACGTTAAGACAGTTTATTTTATGAATGATGTTTTTGTCATAATTTTATGAGCTGCTGAAGACACGGCACTATAGCACTTATGGCCAGCAGTGGACTGGAGAGGGCTGATGATCATGATTTTTTTGACAGTACACTGTATTACGGGGAGACACATTTAGAAATAAAAATAAATATTTTCTTTTTTTATAACATGAATAGATACATAATTTTTCATATTTATCCATACACGAGGAAAAACATCAAAGTAAAAAAATATGAATTCGATTCGATAATCCTTATGAAAAGTGGATAATATCATTCTGAATATAAAGTAAAGGAAAATAAGGTATAAAAGCTAAGACACAATTTTATACCTACTGCAGAATACAAAATCAAATAAAAACATACATTTCTTGGCTAATATTATTATGGCAACTTTTGAAACGTCATAATAACATGTTGATATAAAGCACTTTCTGAGAGAAAAGATCTACCAAGATTTTTTATTTTCTAAACAGGTTTGCAAATGGAGGAGACCGGACTCAACAGTGGGTCTTTTACAGCTAGGGACACTCTTGACTTATTAGAAAAAGGTGAATATAGTCGGTCTATCAGTTTAGAACCCGGCAAACAACTTAGGCAAACTTGAAGCGAGAGCGTTTGCTTGATGATATGTGCAAATGGTACTCCCTCACCACGACACTTGGCTTTTCTCAAGATGTCTGTTACTATACCAGCAACACACATACAAAATATCGTTAACGGTTGTTAAATGTCATTTGAAGTAGTCATTTACGTATACTATTAGCACTGCAATAAGAACTAAGTCCTTAAGTCAAGAGAAGTAGGTACCTTAAGCTGTCAATCATGGCAAATACCAGTAGCAAGTGGTGCCGCATTCCCATGGCACCCTAAACTTGGAGTACCATATTAATTGCTGCACAATGTACTATTCCTTCGTAAGTGCCTCTCGGATTGACAAATTGTCGAGTGCAGGCGTGTGGCTTAAGGCATAGGCTGATCTGCTTACGATATCGTATTTTCATTAGCAGATCAGCTTATGCCTTAAGCCTCACGAAATTGATATAGATATTGATTGAACTATTAATTGGTATCCCAGTATCTAAACAAACATGAAGAAATTTCACCCAGAGAGTACATGTTACAAAAATACACACTGACTGCTAAAATACTGTACTTACTGAACGAGAGTATTAAGTACTCAATTCTGCTACCGAATAAGTAAAATTGCCCGCGAGATAACCCTAATTTCCTGACTAAACGACACCAATTTTGTTAAGGTTTACTCAGAAGTTAATATTGTCTAGTTATTTTATTTTTTTGCTTTGATATATCTGTTACATAACTGACTACCGTAATACTGTGCCCTTCACTATATCAGTCTTTAAAAACATACCAGTCAGTCTGTATACTTACTTAGCCCTTTATGTGATACAGTTGTAAATAGTTTATATAGTAGTGAATATATTGTAAGCATCTTACAGGCAGATTATATCAAGTTGTCATTAATTAGTATAAACATGTATTTTTTTATGCATAACTCAGTAATGCATAAGCTGAGTCGCGAAAATTGTATCACTTGCACCATACGCTTTGCGCAACAGCAAGTACACCGCAAACTGCAATCACAATTGCCATTTTGCTATTGTATAAAGCTTTTTACCGACAATATAACATGAATCGTCCCACTCTTTTGTCGTAGACCGACTTATTATTAATTTTTTTATGTCGAGTTTAGTCTCTTTGTCGTTAGAACTCTTTTCGTTGATTGAAAGCTTTTTGTTTGTGTTATGATTCCGCTGCTTAAACGCCATTGTGGATTCAATGTTATTGGTCGTGACAGTTAATCTTATTTGCATGGGATAATGAGTAACTGTTGTTTTATTTGGGGGAATCCATCAGATGTTCTAGTGATGGAGACTCATTCAACAACCGAGTTAACGGAGATAACCTAGCTGCAAGAGAAGGATACAAATACAGTAGAACCTCGATAAGTTAAAGTCCAAGGGAAACACAAAATATTTTAAGTTATAGGGGTTTTAAGTTATCTGGGTTCTATGTCAGGGATAGGTTAATATACAGGTAGGTATGTACATATGTATGTATAGCATGCTTAAGTATGTATATTCACTGCTTCTTTTAATTTATCAGCATAAGTGTGTGTTGTTAGTCAGTTTTATCACACAGTAGGTAAAGCGATGTTTCCAGGACAATGATCTACATATGATCCAAGTGAGTGTCTTATGGCCAACCGCCGCAAAGCTATAAAGATTTTCGAAGAAGCAAACAATAGGTGACATATTAATATTGTTAACGTTAACAATAAAATTTAATTAATGAACACGTGCAAGCAATAAATACCGAAATCTTTTGTTTTGCACACTCTTTCAACTTGACAAAAAAAAAATATGTTATTGAGATTGTGGAAACATTTCTTTTAGTTCAACATCATCATTTCAGCCAAAAGACATCCACTGCTGGACATAGGCTTCCCCCAAGGATCGGGCGTCTGTCCTGCGCGCTATGTGCCCTGCCCACTGCCACTTAAGTTTGGCAATCCTGTGGGCTATGTCAGTGACCCTGATTTTCCTGCGTATCTCGTCATTTTTGATTCGATCTCGCAGGGAAACTCCGAGCATAGCCCTCTTCATTGTCCTTTGGGTGACTTTGAGCCTTCTGACGGAGACCATAGTGCGCGAACACGTCTCTGTTCTATAAGTCATCACTGGCAACACACATTGGTTGAAGACTTTTGTCTTCAGACACTGCGGTATTGGGGACGAGAAGATCTTTCGCAGCTTCCCAAACGCTGCCCAGCCGACTTCTTTTAGTTACTGAGGGCCAATACAGAGATTACTTATTTATGTAATAGAGGTTGCGTATTTTAAGTTATAGAGGTTTTGGGCATTGAAGGAAAGGGAACATACTATTTTTAGAAAGTAAGGAAGGTTTTTATGTTACAGAGGTTTGAGTTATCGAGGTTCTACTGTACAAACCCGGTGCTAACCCGTCTTGCCAGCGTGGTACAGTAGACAAATTTTCGCTCAATGAATTTGGACGAAGCCTGACTTAGTAGTGATTGTGGGTGATTTACGACATCTTTTCATAGAAACGCCAAAGAGGTTTGTCTGAACCGAATGGCACTCACGGCACGCTCTCTCGCACTGCTCCAAATTATTCAGAAAAATCGTATCGTGAGCGATGTCTATGTGTGCGTTACTGGAGCGCGCGGTGTGTATAGTGCTCTGTACCTTATTATTTTATGCTAAGTTCCGCAGCATTCCTCGTGCTACAGAGCTACGGATTTCACTCCCTCCAAACTAGGCAGAATGCTTCCCGAAAAACCAAACCCACCACAGCGATATCAATTAAGCGATCAATTTAAATAAAGAACGTTACATAAACTCTCATAAATCCATAATTTCAAAATGTTAATACGTTGAAGTTACTCCTTCAACGTATTAACATTTTGAAATTATGGATTTAACGAACTGGTGTGTGCACCCTTTGCAAAGGGTCACTTTACACAATGTTTAATGAATCCGATGACTGTGAAACAGTTCATAAACATCACATTAGTTACGTACAACATTCGTTGTTGAGAGTATACACGTGTTGCCTAAACGTAGACCAAATAATGCATAGACGACACACACGAATGCTATATTTTTCTACAGACATGTTAGAGTTGAACTGTAAAAAATATGAATATGATGATATCAGTTTATTTAAAGATGTAGATTTAAAAACGATGATATTTTATTAAAATGGAATCCTATAGCTGTTAATTATTTTAATAAGTTTGATTCTGTATTTAGAATATCTATCATCAATCCATTCGAATGAGGCGCTGGGCCTCGTCTTGGTTTTGATTTTCAAATATTATGAATCATAAATTAGCCTACTATGTCACGCAAGACAGTACAAGATTTGGTTTGAACTTTTCTATTGCTTTAGCTTATCTGGGTCTTTCTACTATTACTACTCAGCCCTGAGATGACTCCGCTGAGTCGGGGCTCATCCAGTTACTCGTAGTCGGCCTTGTCATTTACATCGGCTCTTACGACAACCTCACAATGCAATGGGGTGGTAACTATGTATTCTAAATCCATAACCACATGCACGTCCATTTATTATAAACTAGCTTTTGGGCGCGGCTTCGCTCGCGTGGACTTCGAACCCGTGCTTATCTCTATGCATTTTTTTTATGAATATAAAAGTGGTTATTGTGTCTAAACTATGATAGTTAGATATGTGCTCTCGCGGACTTTTTTGTAGATTTTAATAAGATCTACAAACTCGTAGTACTTCATTTTGTTCTATTGTCAATCGTTTTTGCAGCGCACGCATAAATAGGTTTTCGATTTTACACCTTGGGTTACAAAATAGCAATTTTCATACGGATCCCTAATTCTTTTGAAAATAAAATATAGCCTATAACCTTCCTCGATAAATGGACTATCTAACACTGAAAGAGTTTTTGAAATCGGACCAGTAGTTCCTGAGATTAGCGCGTTCAAACAAACAAACAAACAAACAAACTCTGCAGCTTTATATATTAGTATAGATTTATTAATCCAATATTACACTGACTTATTTATATTGTATTTAAAAGGATTTGGTAAATTATAACAAGCTCGTCTTTCTTTAAAATGTCCCAGTGAAAGAATAAATCGAAAGGGTGACAATATTGTCGCGATAAACATCGATTAGTTCCACTCCGAGTGGGAACGGTATTTTGACTGAATGTCAGTTCTGTGTGTCAAACCGTTGATTATACCGGTTACGGCCATGGCCGTCATAATATGCCTTGATCAGTATTTTTATAACCAGTTGATACTGACTACTAACCCATCTGCTTAAACTGATTCACGATTAGCGGGTAATTCGGAACGCAATTAATCTGCAGATCAACCAATGTCAATCACGACTCCCTCAGGATGGAATGGGGTGGTGACACTGTGTTGTCTAAATCTTTAAATATATTAATCTAAGTATGGTTGCCTCTCTAGAAGGGTCGGGGACTACAGACGGCAATCACTGTGAATACTGGTACCTACCCAAATCAGGCAACCCCGTGAAAATTGGGCATAAAGCAGATTTACATTGAGTCAGTAACTAACGCCAGTGCACTGTGGTGTTTTCATTGCATGCATTCACAGTGCACAGGCTAATGTTTAAAGTGTTGAACGCTTAAAACTGTGAAAGTATTTAAACGCTAACATATTTTAATATAGTATTTAGTCACTCTATTAATAAAGATGTTCTTTTTTACAAGCTTTAGACATCGTTTTTAATATTAAGTATATTTTTAACGCTAATTAATGTGGATATCAAACGGCTCGTAAGCAGCATATTGCATTACCGAGTACAAATGAAATAGCCGATGCGTTCCGCTAACGCAATTAGTTGTGCACACTCGCGAGGTTTCGCGTTGTCACTGTCCGGGGGGAGTTTTATTAGCTTTGACACTGCGTTTTGATTGCTCCCCAATGATGGCACGGTTTATTGAAATAGCTCGCAGTGCTCGACATTCTTTCACGTTTTATTTATTATTATTATTGGAGGAATATTATTAAAAAGATTATCACCAATATTATGTTCCGTGTGGTGACGGAATTATAATTCACAAGCTTCTGTGCTTAATCTTCTAGCGCTGGCAAGAGGGGTTGGCACAGGGTTTGTATCAAGTTTTCCTTCTCTTTCGGCTAGGTGATTTGCCTCTTGCGTTCCCTTAGTCGTCCTATGTTTTAAGTGCCTAGTGTTAATTGTATTAAAAGAGTAAATAAATCTTTGTTGCTATTGTAATGCTCATTTTTACTTGGTAGTAAACATAGCTCTTAGGACCCTAACCTAGCAATTTTTGAATGGTCACGTATTTCATCCATCACAACTTTGTTATGCAACAAAAAAAAAACACCCACACATACACCTAATTTCACCAAATCACAACACTGAAGATACGGCAAAAGATATTCACAATCAAATTATATTCACATACATACGAGTACATTCTTGTCACAGAATTAGATTCGGTCAAAAATAAATTGAGGTTTTAGTGGGATCGCAAAATATCCTGCGACGAATCATAATATTTATAACATTCTTATGGATGTGACAGACCTGTAAGGATACAAGATAACCAAAGCTGACCACTAAAGATTATTACGAAACCTTCGATACCATCATCAAACAACCAAGCAGATACCACAGACAGAGTAAATTTCCCCCTCTTTTTCGCCGTGTTCCATTGGGCATCGCATTTTTAACCCTATTATTTAGTTTCACCATCATCATCATCATTTCGGCCTTTTGGCTGAAGGGTTTCCACAAAGGTTTCCACAAAGGTTGGTCCTGGGCCGCCCGCATCCATCGTTTTCTGGCCACCTTAACCAGGTCATCGGTCCACCGTGTGGGAGGCCTACCAGCACTGCGCTTTCCGGAACGCGGTCGCCACTCCAGGAATTTTCAGAAATGCTTTATGCATACCACCCAGGGGAGAGGTCGGTGATTATGTGGGACTCCGACAAGGGTCGTCTACCCAAGAGTCGTTTACCCACTAAAACCCCAGCGGCATACCCTCACACGACGCGCTTGGGGCGCCACAAGTTCGCGTAAACGCATTCTACTGTGACGCCCCGGCGGTGCCCGCAACGCTGGCAAGCGACTATCAGAGAGGGCGTCCCGGTACACTGGGACGCCCTCAGTCATCGAGGCTTTCGTCGGTGGCGGCTCCCCCGAACCACCACCGGCCTTCTAGGCGAGGGCAGAAGAAGCCCGCACCCTCCATTGCCCTTTTGGGGAAATTATTTAGGATATATGTATGGAACTCAATGATCATCTGCTCGATTATTACGGATTCCCATCCCCGTTAGAGAGCTCTCTTAAACAGCAAAACCTACTGTGATACATGACCGTGTGGTGACGGATTTAGAATACATGATGTCACTACCGCTGCCTACAGAAGGAAATGGCGAGGTCAATCTAGACGAAAGAGAAGGAACATTTGTGGCAAACCGCCTGGCCCGCGTCGCACAGTAGGCTAATTACCCTCCATGTAATTGGAGGGGACCCGGATCCTCTATGGGGTGAGTAGTAATAGTGGTAGTATTGTAGCGTATAAGTGTTGTAACGTTGACGGTCATGTGTGTATGAGCCTTTAAAATCCTATTTCCCTATTGTAACAACGTGAAAGGTCAAACAGTACAAAACCTTTTCGATATACGAACATTTCTTATTCCAAATCACACAAAAAGGAAACTCCTTGCACAAAGGACCTAATAAAAAAGAGACTATGGTTTTGCGTAATCTTTCTCTAGATTTCAATTACTACCTATTTCACCACTGCTGAGTCGGGCCTCCCCCAACTACATGGAGGGTTATTATCCTACTTTGCCTCGAGAGCAAGATGGGTTGGCACAGCGTTTCGTACCAAGGTTTCCCACTCTTACGGCTAGGTTACGGCTGTAACAACACCCTCAGAATGGAATGGGGTAGTGTCAAATGTATTCTTAATCCGTCACCACACGGAATTCCGAGAATACGAAAGTAAAATTAACTAGTGATCGTTTTTTTCATCATATTGACGCACGTTTGGCCGTAGGGCAAAGTTTACACACTGATAAATAACCAAAGTGCGGTGGATAGGGTTTCTTCCGGCTTGGTTGTGGTACCAAAGGATACATTGTGAAGTTAGAAAGGGCTTAAAAGGGTTTGCAGTATTTATCTTTACCTTAGGTTGTAACAACGAGGTTTTATGTCAAATGATGTATTAAGTTAATTTTATTATTGTGTAAAAAAATCGTAGACGCATTTTAAGCAAATTCGACTTCACTACATAGTATAAAACAAAGTCGCATTCTTCTGTCCGTCCCTATATATGCATAAATCTTTAAAACTACGCAACGGATTTTGAAGCGGTTTTTTTTAATAGATAGAGTGATTCAAGGGGGAGGTTTATATGTAGAACCCACCCCCGCTTTGCACGGGCGAAGCCGGGCCGGGCCACTAGTTTGTGATAATTTAAACACATGATAATTTCAGCATTTATAAGACCTACTACTGAGTCGGGCCTCCTCCAAATTCATGGAGGGAAATTAGCCTGTGCCACGCTAGCAAGACGTTTTAGCATAGTGTTTGTATTACGTTTTCCTTCTCTTGCGGCTGGGTGGTCAGCCTCTTGCCTTCCGGTTTGCGGGTTGGTGACCTGCGTATTCTAAATACGTCACCACACGGGTGTATATAAACACACTAGCTGACCCGGCGAACTTTGTTCCGCATTATATATATTTAAAGCAAAAAGAAAGTTGGACATAGGTTACCTGAGATTTTTATCCCGTCCGTATAAAACCTACTTTAACAAAACGCAACTGACAGCGAAACGTTATGTGGTCTATAGTTTAATATGGCCGAAAATTTGACAATTAGAAATTTTGAATTCGACTTGTTTATATTGTTGTAATTCACATAATATCTTTATAACTTGTAGCCTATGTGTTATTCTGATGTATAACCTATATTATTGTAAAGTTTCATTTAAATCCATTCAGTAGTTTTTACGTGAAAGAGTAACAAACATCCATCCATCCATCCATCCATCCATCCATCTATCCATACTTACAAACTTTCACGTTTATAATATTAGTAAGATATGACCCTTTTGTTGAGTCTGGTTGGCATGTCTGTAAAGTATCAAGAAATATCACGCAGAAACGCGAAATTAAACACAAATAGTACATACGTCACGATAGCTATAGATACTACTTCTACTTCTTATACTTTTCAGCCCATAAATGACCCACTGTTGAGTTGGGCCTCCTCCAACTACATGGGCCTTACTCAAACTCAAACTCAAAAGGAACTTTATTTACGTAGGTTTCATCACAAAACTCTTAGAAATCGTCATATTTATAAACACCATTATCATCTTACGGCCCCTGTCCCACACTAGGTGGTAGTCTCCACACACACCTATCAGTCGTCATACCTACATTCACACCTTTCACACACAACTCTTCACTCCTACAATCCCTCCATCTCCCCTGATCTCCCCTACTGTGCTACGCTGGCCAAACAGGTTGGCAAAGGGTTTCTCATCAAGTTTTCCTTCTCTTGCGGCTAGGTTAAAAAAGGGAAGCCTTGTCACTTCCCTTTGTCGGCTGTTACGGCATCCTCAGGAAGAAATGGGGTGGCAAACAATGTATTGTAGATCATTACACGGAATAGGTATAGATAGACAACAGTAAAGTTATAGGGAGATAGGCGTCGCACCCCGCCAGGCATGCCACCTCACATGGCTGTTGGGCTGGTAAGTAACCCTTTGCGCCTAAAAGCTGAATGTTATCACTATGGTTTTTTACAGGTTGTAACCTTAACTCTATGCTGAAACGAGCATTCTTGTGGTTTCTTTTCTCTGAACCGATTTTCAATTACAAAATGGTGTTCTGTTCTATCTATCTGAAATGAGTCGTCTAGCTTACTGTAATTATTATCCTAAAAGCTTAAGCTCATCAATACAACCCTCCAAGCTCATAAAGGTGCAAGAATGACTTTGACGTTGATAAAGTTTTTCTTGCACCTTTATGAGCTTGGAGGGTTGTATTGATGATTTTGATGATTATAATTCTATAACTACATACGTCTTACAGCCGCGAATAACATTTTAATCAACATACAACCTAGCACTGACTTACAAATTGCAAAAAACCTAAGAAAATTTGAATTTCGCGGGTTACCCTGGAACATTCACCTTAATGATAGTATTCCATGATGTTTCTTGGGTTCCCTCTAGTACTTATCTCGCCAATTTAACATAAATAATTACAAAGAAATTACCCTTGTTCTCTGAAATTGTACATACAGTACAGTATCTATTGCTACATTCGTAATATTACATTTATCCATTCGTATTATAATATTTCATCCCGGCTCTCTGTTGAGCATCCAAGGTGGTATCATAGTCGCCTATCTAAAAGAGTTTTGTTAGAAAACCTGCCAAAACAAAGCCATTTCGAGTTTGAACTGTTAATTTATTTTTTTCCCATAATGTTTAAAAAATACTACAAACTAATTGCGGTTCAAGTTTAACCGACATCCACTGACCGTAACCAAAACCAATCAAAAATCCGTTGTTTCAATATTAAAAGCCAAAAAGTTAATAAAACCAATCGCCTGTTAAATTTCCGTAAATATAGCGTCAAATTGAACTGTGACGCGACTTCCGGGCGTTGGGCCGCGTGCCGGACGCGTCGACGTCACTTCCTGTGCTTTATAAACGGAAGCGGGTATCGCATTTGCTATTAAATGATATTAGTCGATGATACCCACTTAATTGATCTGTGTTTTGATGACTTTGTAATACTTGTTTTACCCCAAAAAAATAGGGATGTTTTAAGTTTGTCTGCTACATCTTTTCTGAACATATGAAACGATTTTGATTTGGGTTATGTGTCTTTGAATCAACAGGCGTCACCTTGATGGTAACAAATGATGAATTAATTCATTTATTCTAATTCTTTAAATAAATAAGTTCTTTTGACTCGTCAAAATACAATTACATTTATCATTTACCACCGTTACAGAACGCTGCTCTACAGAGAATAGCCAGCAAGAAACTTTGTAGTTGTTATTAATTCGCCATTTTTGGATACAATGACTGATAAAGCAGACCTGTGAGAGGGATTCCACAGGACTCCATAGGATAAACATCAGCAGTACGCGGTCAATTAATAATGCATATATGGACTGAGTTGACCATGATGATGATGAATAACGATGATACTGTATCATCGAATGGGCTCTCTAGTCCTAGTGCGATAGATCAAGTAAAAAAACATGTTTCACAAATCAATGAACTATCTCCCTTTACTTTCCATTCATAGTCTATATTTCCCAAACTACAAACCGATTACAACAAAAGAAGTACCAATACACAGAGCCATTTCGTCACGGCCTCTCGAATTCCATTCACAAAACTGTGAAATACTTACTATGAGGTATAAAAACTTTTTAGAGTATGAATGAACTTGAAATATGCGTAGGACTGGCCGTGTATTTTTTTTTGTAATTCAGTAGCGGCGCGTTTGAGCATTCGATTTATAAATTTACGATCAAAGAGAAAACTATTTGAAGAAAGACTTCCTTCTACGTATTCGGCAAAATTTTGAAATTGGAATGATAAAACAATTATGGCGCGTGTTAAATGAAAAAAATAGTGGTACATACCTATGGTTTTATATTGTAATTATCTTTCAATGGCATCGTAATGGGTTTTTTTTAAAATTGAAAGCAGGATTTCATTGTAATACGCATATAGGCTCAAGAGAAAGAAAATTTGATACAAACCCCCTGACAAACCGTCCATAAACGTCCCTCCATAAACTTGGAGGAGGCCTGTTTCAACAGTTTTCTGACATGATGATTATGTAATTTATAATTTTAGCCTAGATAGCGTAGGTTTTTAGTATTGAGCAAAGCATAAGCTATTTACATGATATTTAACCAAACTGTGTTTTTGTAGTATTTGAACAAGTGAGAGATGTTATGAAAAGATAGGTTAATGCTTTATAGTATAAACATATTACATTTATAGTGTACCTACAACATATTTATATTTGTACTAGCTGCGCCCCGCGGTTTTACCCGCGTGGTGATGAAAAGTTTTTTTTCTACTTACTTGACACTTATTGTTATATTTTGGACTATTCACACATTATCTTTAAAAATTGTAGCCTATGTGTTATTCTGATGTATAAGCTATATTATTGGAAACTTTCAGTAAAATCCAATCAGTAGTTTTAACGTGAAAGAGTAACAAACATCCATCCATACTTACAAACTTTTGCTTTTATAATATTAGTAGGAATAGGAATTAGTAGGATAGGATAAAGTCACAAATTGTCTTTCACTATTTCTTCGTCACTTTTCATTAATAGATGCACTTGCACATTACGTATAATATTTAGTAATCTGTGACATTACACACGCACCGCGCCGCGGTCTATTCTCCCTCCGTCTTACGAATATTCGATCGGGTCACGTGACCCGACGCGAGTTTGACATTTTATACCCATCCTAACAGTGCTCAACGCCGATAAGGAAGTTTTCTCTTCAAAAATTTGATAATGTAGAAGATTTACATGCAGAAATTCACGCTTAATCTATTCTATTAAAATTTTTAAAACTAAGTACACTTTAAAATACCACTTTTTAGTGAAGAAATAAATATTGATTAAATTAAGAACCTAGTTTTTTTGTCCTGGTCATGAAAAATGTATTTTTATGCGCAGGCAAAAAACCGCAAGGCTTAAGTTCATTTTATCACGTTGGCGATAATGGCTCGCTGAAACGTCCAGTTTTTAATTAACAATATCAGTTTCAAAGCCAGCTTACATAAAATGCCTGACTAAAACCTCCTCTCCACGCAAAATTTTTCAATCCAATTTAAACTTTTACAAAGGGCTTATTATTTCGTAGGCCGAAAGTTGTCGCTTCCAATTTCAAAAGCAACCGGGATCTTTGCACCGCCCCCTCTAATTGATTGCATAACTGCCATATATAAGTTCCATTCAACCGCTCATTCATTCATTCGCTCATTCAAGGAGTCATTTGACATGCGGCGACAAATCGCTACGAAAGGCCATTGTTGCTTTCAAATTTCGAACAAACTTTTCTATTGAGTTTCGAAATTCAAATAACTGGGTCATTTTGAACCTTAAACTGCCGTCATAGAGTACGGTGCTGAGTATTTTTTTGTAAAATTGGCAAAGGCTTTAGCTATTCCGCCGTTTGTATTTCAAAGGAATGATACGGTGTTATCTTATTATAGTTACATGGTATTGTAGAGAAGAATTTAACGCATGCCTCTGGCACTTTTCTTGTGTGGAGTCAGACATATTGTCGCCATTATGAATTTGAGTGCTACTTACAATTGTAAAGCGTGAATGGCAAGGAATTTGCTATGGTGAATGATCATCAATGTGTTTAGTCATTTTTATTTGGGCATTTAGTGAATTTGATATGTCGCGTATATGCTTTGTTGGGCAGATGTTTGATATCTAGCAGTACAATACATAACGATTAGCAATAAAAATCCGACTTTACTAATGTACTTTTGCTTTAAATATGGATGGATTTGTCCTATACCAATGTGAAAGTTAGATCTAGTTCTGAAACAGAGGAAATAAAAAATAACCAGAATAGAATGTCACTTTCAGTTCGAAGTCTGTCCTGACGTCTAGTCTGAAGGCTTCGTATTGGGTTTGCAAAGTTTTTATAATGTAGCTGGATTTTTTATAAACATTATTTCTATAAGGAAAATACAAATAACACATAAAAAAAAGATATTTGGGAAAATCCCCCCAAAGAAGAGGAGCAAGCGGCAATCTTATTAAAGTGCTCAATTAACATTTCAGGTAAAAAATAGGGTTTCAAAATAAACTTCATTCATTCTAAAAATAATAATTGTAATATGTTTGGTATGGGGAACGGGAATCTAAGCAATCGGACCCGTTCTCCATATCTCCCGTTAATAACAAACTCACATAACTATCAATTATATTGAGTGCCCATCAAAAACACACCACTTAATGTCACACATCGTCGCACTTCGATAATACCAAAAACCCCACAAAATCGTGTTCACTCCATAAATATATTAGGGCCCTTTTCAACGGGAATTGTGTCAAAAAACATATATTACTGACTTATTCTTGACCTAGGGGCTGCGGTAGGCTCAACAGATTAGTTTCCATATTCTTATAGAGTCCGTGTCTAAATCCATCACTTAGATTTGTCCAGACCCCTAGATCTTTTGCGCTAAAATGAACTAAGTAATACTGATCTTAAAACCAATATAATAATCCCAATTTAAAAATAAACACACCCTATGAATAGGTCTTATGAAACAAAAATTACTGTTACAAAATAGGTTGATGGATTCCGGTTCACCTTTATCACGAAAACCCATAAAATCCCACTGCTATTTCCTCCAATTATATGGAGGGATTTAGCTTACTGTGCCACGGCGACTCGAAGTAAATCAATCACCAAGTAAATAAATTTAAAATTTCAAATAGAGTTCCAAATTAATGTTGCCACAAATCAAATCTTTCCTCAAATTATACGAACCTAAGCACAGACCAAAGAATTTTATTTGGCATAAAATTTATCATAATAACGTCACATAAATTGATAATAAGTGGAAAGCATGACGGTGAAATTAATGACGCGTTCAATAGGCAGCGACATATAAAAACTGACAGATGTTTTTCCACGAGCCGTTCTTGGCCAATGTTTGAGTTTTATACGATATCGAGGGATATTTCATTGTGGAATTATTGGGGTAGTATTCTCCCAATGATCCGTGAATTATGGCATCTGCAGGAACTTTGATTTGTGTCGATTATTTTATTGCATACAAATTAAACACAAGTGAAATGTATTTTATCGTTTTATGAAGTAGAAGATTTTTATCCGTTTCAAAAAGGAGGAGGATTGCAATCCATTTATGTGCCGATTTGCAAAAATCTTTATGCGAACGGTTCCAGATTGGTTATTTAGAAATTCTCTTGGATTTAAAGTTTAGTTTCAAACTTGAAATAAGTAAAAAATTTAGATATGTATGAAGGATAAATTTGTATATACCTATTTCGATGACTTTATTGTAATTCAACTTATAAGCAAAGCCTGTTTATTGGCATAAAAATTAAACCCTTTAAACAAAACGTTACAGTACTTCAAAAACGCCACAGAAAACTGAAAAATACCCTCAATTCAGGCAGTAGTAGTAGTGCAGTATTTACTGTAATATCCTAATTTAATACACAAATATCGGTGTATGTGAATATTACTTAGGTTGTAGCGGACATTGCGGAACGTAATCGATATGCAAGAAACGTCTGGTTCTGCAATATTTATTTATATTTATTCTTAAGAATGTATTCAAACTCACTAGTTTGTCGCTGTAGTTGTAGAATGTGGCTGTCGCCCAGTGGTCGAAATTTACCATAATTAATTTAAATTAAAGTTATATTCTTAATTTGACCACAGACCTTAACAATAAACAAAAGAGTTTAATACTTTTGTGTGTCAAATACATGGTAGCATGCGTAACATATTTTTTTGACGTAATGTGTTTATTAATCATGATTAAAAAAACGGCATGCTGCTCTCCTACTCTATTTAAACTATAAGCATGGGAAATTTCATAGTCCTCAAACCGCGCAATTTTCGCATTCATTTATTCGAATAAAAAACATTTCGTTTTAAATTCATACTGTCATAAACAGCAACGTGTAAATAGTTACATTGCGTTAAAAATGAGTTACTAGTAGAAGTCAGCACGGATGTAACAATAGCCTCTGTAAACTAAGACTCGTATGATACAAACATCTCTCAGATAGTTTTCCCCTTGGCAGGTAAACACGTCGCGCACGTGCCTTCTCGGTGGATTACACCTAATTACTATGTGTTTGTTTGTTTTTATCCAACGAAGGGAAATACGACACAGTTACTTAAGCTATGGCAGTATATCAACTTTCGATATATAGAAGTAGACTAGCGGCCCGTCCCGCGGGTGACGATGCGCGGTGATGTACTGTGCATTAATACTTACGCATTTAGGTAAAAGTGGTTATTTTATAATGTACTAGCTTTTGCGCGCGGCTTCGCCCGCGTGGGCTTCGAACCCGTGCATATTTTTTATGAACATAAAATCGGTTATTGTGACTAAACTATGATAGTTAGATATGTGCTCTCGCAGACTTTTTTTGTAGATCTTTATAAGACCTACAAACCCGTAGTACATCATTTTGTTCTATTGTCAATAGTTTTTGCAGCGCACGCATAAATAGGTTTTCGATTTTACACCTTGGTTTACAAAATAGCAATTTTCATACGGATCCCTAATTCTTTTGAAAATAAAATATAGCCTATAACCTTCCTCGATAAATGGACTATCTAACACTAAAAGATTTTTTTAAATAGGACCAGTAGTTCCTGAGATTAGCGCATTCAAACAAACAAACAAACAAATAAACAAACAAACAAACTCTGCAGCTTTATATATTAGTATAGATTACAATCAGACACTCCAATTTTATTTATTTGTAGATATATATTAGTGGATAGTTCCATCGATTCGCCCACTTCATCCTGAGGGTGTCGTAAAAGCCGACAAAGGGATATGATAAGGCCGAAAACCTAGTCGCAAGAGAAGGAAAACTGAATACGAAACTTGTTTTTTTTTGTGTTGAGTTTGCATATTATTTACACACAAATGACATCTAGACAAGACAGCAAGTATCTTACACAAAGGCACTCTGGAACGAGGCGCATTTTCTGTTTACAAGGAGCTCTGTGAAATATGAGCCTGCTGAGCTAATTAGTTCGAAACATCTTGAAAGTTCGTAAAAGCTACTAACAAAATAGTTGGAAGAACATAGTGGTCAGTGAATTTACCGAGCCTTTGGAGATTTACAGGAAATGGCCTTTGGAGCACTAGGTTGGCGTATCCTTTGATGGTAAGCGTATATCGTCTGTTATGAACGTTTGGATGTGCCCCTACTACTACTCAATCCATAATAAACGACCCACTGTTGAGTCGGGCCTCCTCCCATCACAGGGAGGGTAATTAGCCTACTATGCCACGCTGGCCAGACGGGTTGCACAGAGTGTCGTTTCAAGTTTTCCTTCTCTTGCGGCAAGGTTCTCGGCTTTATCATTTACTATTGTCGACTCCTTCGACAAACTCTGGAAGAAATGGGGCAATTTGGCAAAAATACGTAACATTTTTATCTTAGCATTTTGGTCTCCAGCTGGCAGGTTACAAAAGTGTCTAACATGAGAAATAAGCACAAAGAGCTGAAGAAATATCTTCATCAACATAATTTCAGCCAAAAGACGTCCACTGCTGGACATAGGCCTCCCCGAAGGATCTCCACAAAGGCCGGTCCTGGGCCACCCGCAGTCATTGCTTTCCAGCGACCGTAACCAGGTCGTCGGTCCACAGTGTGGGAGGCCTACCAGCACTGCGCCTTCCGGAACGCGGTCGCCACTCGAGGACTTTTCTGCCCCATCGGGCGTCGAAATATAGTGGAACACAAATTACTTAGTTGTTTAGTAAGTATGATTGCTAGGTACCTGATATTTGTAGTAAAGTTTTGTTCACAAAAACATTGATCCCTCAGACTTATACATAGAAAGTTATTAAAAACACAACTGTATATTTTACCTGTTGGGTATAGTTAGTGGCCACCCTCAGGATTGGACGAGTTGGTGACATACGGTACTCTAACCATAAAGAGAATAATAAATATAAGAGTACTATTGAAATAATTAACTAAGTGCCCAATTATTTCAAGGCAAACTCTCAGGAAACACAATAACATTATTACGATACACCACTACAATAACAAGATTTCATATTATGCATAAGTGTTGCGCATAATGCTTTCAATGATTTGTGTAGTGGCAAAAATACAATGTCATAGAAAAATAAACTTAAGTTCGTTGTGACGGAGTGTAATTTCCATTACCAACTTGTGAAATAAGAAACAACCCTAATTCAATATTTTTTACAATGAATATTCAACTCTATGTCTATATCGGTAACGTATAAAGCATCAATATCTCATTTTGAATTTCAAAAAAAGAACCCTTGAAGTAGGATATCGCTATTGCAATTCTTCGTACATTTATTTCAGATATTGTCATTGAATTTTAGTCTTTATCGTATACCACACAAAGACTTATTCTAATCAAATTAGCATTTTTGTAACAGTAATACTGCGAATCGCGTCATCGTATAAAACGACCATTTTGACAAAGTGTGACGGATGCAACCAGTTGGTATGTTTGAATTAAACATTTAATTTGTTTTCTTTATACAATTCGGAATTTATTAAGTGGCAATGTGCAGTGACAATGGAGGCGATTCGATGTGCTGACGTCATTATTGTAATTAGGGACTTTTGATAAGTGTAGGGTGGAACTTTTTTGGAGTTGTATAACCACCGACGACTAAGAGGGGTATCAAAATATTTGACGTGTCCGTCTGTCTGCCTGGCGTGGTATCTTACGCCGGCGGAACCGACATAATATTACGGCGTATCCAGGCTTAATATTTTTATGTATCTGTCTATCGACCTATTTAACCTTAACTACTGTACAGCCGTTAATTATTATCAGCCCAAAACTTTTTTAAATAGAATAGAATAGAAAAAAGTTTTATTTGTAACAAATACACTCATACATATACATATCATATCCTTGGACATTTCACACAACGCCATCTCGTCCCAAGCTAAGCAACTTAATGCTTGTGTTATGGTAACGAGATGGATGATAAACTACTTATATACATTTTTTTTTTGTAAATACATACATATTATAGATAGGAAACACCCAGACCCGGAACAAATACTTGTAGGTCGTACAAATATTTATTCCGTGCGGGAATCGAACCCGCGACATGCTGCGCAGCAGTCGATCGCTCAACCACTGCGCCAATCGTGTCGTATAGATACAAACAGTATAAAAGAAAGAAAGAAAAATTACAATCTAGCAATTACATGTACATAAGTGTATATGTCACAAATCGGCCCCAACTCAGCATAATGTTAGCCATACAGCCAACGCTGGTCTTCCGTTGGAACCGTTTGGTGACATCACGCGCCGGCAACTAGAGCACAAGTATTTACTTAGTAAACCAGCAAACAATAGAAATAAAGATAAAGTAAAAATAACGTTAAACTAACAAAGCAAAAATAAAACAATATACAGATTTAGGCAACAATTATAGTGTTAACAATGACATACCTAACATGAAATAAAATATCGGCTATAAGCTTTCCTCACGTCCGTTAGAGAGGTTCTCATGCAAATCAGAACACGGATGCTGGGTTTAAGAAAGAACAATAAATTAAATGGCACTAGTATCATGTCCTTGTGTTTCCTGCTGTAGTTGATGTTGTAATAAAAATATTTTAAGCTTATTCCTAAACGTAATTACAGATTGAGAGTTCCTTATGGGTGGTGGAATATTATTCCAACACCTAGTAGCAGCGTATCGGAAACTCCCCCTAAATGTAGCAGAACTGTGCCGTTGTGTCAAAAGCTGTGGTGCACACTGTCGCGATCCTTGACACCCACGTTTGGACTTCCAGTATAACTTTCCAAACAAATATCTAGGTGCTTTATACTTGAGGATACCGAAAAGTAAGCAGGCTAAATGTAGTTTACGACGATGTGTCATTTTAAGTAACGAACTGTTCTATTCACATTCAAATTGTAATAACCTGAGTTATTACAATTTGAATGTGTTGATGTAATGATTTTGCCTCTATGGATTTCCTTTAATGTACGGAACAAGTTTTTTATAAGTGTGCTGGATTAGCGAACTTTCAATCACAATTTGTAGATACTTTACGAGAGTTTGTAACGAAAATTTATTAGCTGAAAAAAACCTTTTGGAGTTTCTTCCCTGCTCTTGTCTGTAGAGCACCATTCCAAAATGGTGGTAATTTACTGGATTCAAAAGTTTTTATATTCAATTTAAAAATACAATTATTTCACCAAACTGAATTTCGATTATGAATCACAAAGGTGACAAAGCTACAGAACGTGAGCGTGTTTGAATAAACGTATTTATTGATTATGCTTCGGTAATTTATAAATATAGAGTCTACTTTGCTGGAATGTTACAATATAATATTCTACAAGGCGAAAATTGAATCTATTTTCTGGTTAAACCAATTACTGCGAGAGCCTTTCAACTGTAAATAGGGCTCGTCCTAACGAGTATTAGCACGGCTAGATACAAAATGTTTTCCAGTTCATATGTGTTTGCGCACTGAACATGCGTGTGATAAATTATATCGTCCTCCTTGCCTTTCCCAATACCATCCAAATTAGCAACAGTCGAACCTTTGGCTAATAATCCTCATTTACACTATAAATATCTAGCAGGACCACTGGCAATCAAAGACATCGACTTGTGGAGATTTCGGAAGGTAAGTAGCAATTTTTATTTTTATATACAATCGTGTCTTATTCTAATATATTTCATTGCTAATTAATAATTAATATTTATAATAAGTGTTGACATTATTTGTGTTTTCGTTAAAATTATTTTGTCATAATTATCTATTACATTATACTACAAAAATGGGTAACTCCGTCGCCAGCGCTGGCAATTTATTATTTATTCGCTAGCAGTATTTACAAACCTAGATGTGGGTATCGTTATAAGATTAAGCTTCTGCATGACAAGTTACGGAATGTTTACGTTTGACTTTATTATCTACTTTTATGAGCGTGGTTGATTCAGGACATTGCCCACTCTTGTATGGGGCTGGCATTATATTATATTACAATGTTTAATAGTCATTAAGTAACATTCACAAGACTGATTATAGATAGATAGATAGATACATCTATATTTAACATAGTTTTAATAATTCTTATATAATTTTTGCACACCCCACAAGGGTAAAATATGGAATTGGACTTAATATATTTTTTTTAACCACGATGTAATGTACCCATATTCAGCAAATAAAGAGATTGATTGATTGATTGATTGTCCCTCCGTAAAACTGCAACATTTTCTCTTTGAAAATAGGCAATCTTATTTTTTCTGTTGTTTAGTTTAAAATTTATCCAAATAATCATAGTTTTGTAGTATACCGTCACTCACATGGATGCAAGCACACGCATACATACACATGCACGTTAGATCTGCAGATTGCGTCTGCTCTAGAGCAGATTCGGCTAGACGAATGTTGTCTAGGTACCCAAAATAATACGTAATCAAGTGTAGTAACGTGAAAACTCGCAGCTGCTTGTATCGCTTCTCGCCCATTTGTCTAAGATCAAAGTGTAGTGTAGTTTTACCGGTTGACTCACTAGAAAGTCTTCGGAGCGTATAAGGCAATTGCACCGCGTAAATACTGGTAGCCAAATCGGCTTAGACTGGTGACAAACCCAACGATTTTTATAAAATTGAGAAAAAGATAACGTAGATATAATAAAATAAAAATAAAATAAAAAAGCCTTTTATTTCTTACAGCTTATTAAAACAAGAAGTTAAATTAAATTAAGTTGGTTTACTTACATACAATTGTTAGTTTTGTTAGTAATTAAGTTTGGTTCCTAAATTTAATTGTGTTAGTTTTACTTTAATCTTATATTAATATTATGCTAATTATTCTTGTATTTTAATGATAAATAATTAAATGTATTTTCCTAATTCATTCTGTAAGAATTCCTCTATAGGTGAAGGCCTCCTCCAAAGATAGCCAGTCCTCCCTAGATTGGGCTACTTGAATCCAGTTGGGGCCAGCTGTTTTTTTGATGTCGTCTTCCCAACTAGCTACAGGTCTACCTCTCTTTCTTTTTCCCTGTGGGCCCGCCCATGTGGTCACCGTTTTCGTCCATCTCTTGTCACGTAACGCGCCACATGTCCGGCCCACCTCCATTTTAGTGACTGAGCATGTTCTAGACAATCCCTTGCCTTGGTTATGTTTCTAATTTTAGTGTGTCTTATTTTTTGCATTTTTCTAATATTCAGCATGCTGCGTTCTATACCTCGTTGACATACAATTATTTTATCCTTTGTTTTTTTTGTTGAATTTCCATGTTTGGCAGGCATACGTGAGGCACGGTATTAGGCACGAGTTTAGTACTTTAGTTTTAGTTTTGATCGGCATGCTGCTTTTGAATATGTCCTTAAGTGCCCAGTATTTGTTCCAGGTAAGCTGTGTCCTGCGTTCCACTTCTTGATCGTTGTTATTGTGGTCAAAGCTAATTTGTTTACCCAAGTATATGTAGATGTCTGTATATTTGAGAGGCTCGCTACCAACGTATACTGTTCTCTTTTCGCTGTTAGTCATCAACATTGTTTTGGACAAGTTCATTTCCAAACCCACTGGTTTACTGGCATCATTAAGTGATTCTACCATATATTGGATTTCTTGTCCTGTTTCAGATAATAGAACCAAGTCGTCTGCAAACCGTAGGTGGCTCAGACAGGCATCTTTAATCTTAATACCCCGACCTTTCCAATTGAGTTGGCTAATGATTGATTCCAGTGTTGCTAGAAACAACAACGGGGAGAGTGGGTCGCCCTGTCTTACCCCTCTTTTTATCGGGAACCAAGGCCCAGCTGTCTCTAGTTTGATTCTACTCTTGCTGTTATTGTATATACTCTTGATTACAGAAATGTATTCTTTTTCTACCCCTTGATTTGTTAGGCTTTTCCATATGCTTTTATGTGATACGCAATCAAATGCCTTACTGTAATCAATGTATGCAATGTAGAGTGGTTTTTGTTTCTTGCGGTATTTCTATTAGAAGTTCCAATGTGTGTATGTGGTCGATCGTTGAGTATCCTTTTCTAAACCCGGCTTGCTCGACAGGTTGACACGCTTCTAGTGTAGAGTACACTAGAAGCATAGATATACTATTCGCTATATACAGCAATGTTGGAATAATTTATAAAAGTAGCAACGGATCCGTTCGACGAATTTACAACAGTCAGGATTTCGGATCAAGTGCACAAACACCTTAATGGTGGCCGTAAAACTGAAACAAATAACGCCTACACTGGGTGCGAATGAAAAAGAAATTCCGTACCTAAGAAAATTTGGATATGGTATTTTTATATATTTTTTACTATTTCAATTATTTGAAATTCCTCATAATTGAGAGAGATCTCACGTCTCCTGGGTTTCCTTGGGGTAGATTTTCTCTGGATGATATTAACTATTATTAACTTCTTTAATTGTTTGTCGCATAAGTACAATAAAGTGTTATCTATCTAATAGTATAGTTCTAATTTTTCTACTTTTCTGCACATAAATTACTCGCTTCTTGTCAGGTAGGCTTAGAATTCACAAAACCACAATCCAAACCAATCCTGAGGGTATTGTAAAAGGCGACTAGAGGAACGCAAGAGGCAGACAGCTAGTCACAAGTGAAGGAAGATTTGATACAAAACCTGTGCCAAAACGTCTTACCACCATGGCGCAGTGAGCTATATAAACTAGAAGGCACGACTCGGGATCATTTATGGGCTGAAATGATGATGATGATAGTATTTGTCACATCCATTCTCATTTGGTAGTTTAAGCATCCAAGGCCGTTGTCTGTGAATTTACGGAGGTCCTACAAGCGGCGGTAGTTAGACTCAGAATTGATAATGCCCTATGAACTTAATACAATACATTAGGATTGACCAGTAACACTATATTTTATAAAGTAGTGCTGGCACTTTTCGCAGTATATTTGGAACTAAGTCACAAGCAACAACTAGTTTAAGTACCTAAAAATACATCCGAAAATAAACACCTCATCGTATGAGGCATCTAATAGAACGCAAGGTAGATCACCTAGCTACAAGAGAAAAATAACTTGATACAGACCCTTGGACAACCCACCTTGCCGACGTGATACAGTTGGCTAATTTCTCTGAATTTGGGAGAGGCGCGACTCATTAGTGGCCATTTAAGGGCAGAAGAGATGATGACGATGAAGAGGAAACCAAATTGTTATGGCGTGTTAAGCAGCTATTACGCGAATGTTGCTGATAAATAACGAAGCAAGAAAAAATCCGGTGATTTGGGCAGATGAGGTTACACCTACCGAGGCTTTATATGAATTGGTCATGCAATTTTCTAGTGTAACAAATTCTTAAGCGTGAAAGCTAGGACATGTAACAGCCGACCTAAAAACCACTTTTTACATACGTATGTATTACAAATTTTCTATAAAGTTAAATGAATAGAAGGGCTAGTCAATCTAAATATAGGAAATATTTAAAATACATCTTACAGCCATCCGAAGTGAGATAAAACGTACTTCAAAAATGGAGCAGATACTCATTTCGACTGTAATTTTTTTTTATCAGTGACAAGATGGAGCAGGCAATTCAAGGAATTGCCCTGTCGGGCACCGGCTCTCAGATACACACGACGGAACACAGTAAAACTGCTTGGCGTCGGACTTAAATGTGAGGGTGGTAGCCAGCTGGACGGACCGTTCGATCCTACCACCAAGCGTGCTGGGTTTTGTTGACTTTTACAACACGCGTTATTTCCCAGCGTGTGGTGGGGAAGTTTTATATTCTGACCCGTGTACCGCATAACTCCGTTAATGGATAAGAGAACGGCCCGCTTGCACAAGCGGGCCAATGCCCCATCAGGGTCACATCGGGAGGAGCGAAACCCGTGGCCCTATTTCGGGCAGCTAAGGGACACGGTTGGTTTAAGGGGGTAGGTTGGGGCGCAACTACCATCATTACGCGCCCCGGAGTCCCACATAACCCGGCTGGCGTTTGGCGGAAGAGTATCCATGAGGATTTACTACGTAAAAAAAGAGAACCAAGCACAGAAATCCCAAGAAACATTGTGGAAGTTTGTCAGATAAATAATAATAACGGTAGGTAGGTTTGTTTTCACTGGAACCTGTGTGTTGTGAAAAAATCTAGTTCAGAAAAACATCGACTCATACTTGTAGATAGAAAAACATTGTAAACACAGAACAGCTTCTATTAGCTCTATGGCTCTCTCTTTGGGTACAGGATGGAGCTCTATGTAATAAGTGTAATAACGTATAGTAAAGAAATTTTGAAAAATGTTTTGAAGATATTATGGTCGTGTTTAAAAGAGTTACAAGCAAGCGGCTCCCAAAGAGCGGCCCTCAAATTGATGGATCACTTCTAAAGCTACAGATCAAATGACATGAAGGTCGCTGGATGATCTCCGAGGCACGTAATCCATACTAATGCCGAAGCACAACTAAAGGCTCGATTCTACAGGGGATTATTCGAATTAAAAACAAACAAAATTTGGTAGAAACTCCCACTGAGACAGCACACAACGACTGGTAACTTCCCCATAAATGACTCACTGTCACTGCTGGGTCAGACCTCCTCCAACTAGAGTTATAATTAAAAAAGTTATATGGAGGGTATTTTAACCTACTTTGCCACGCTGGTCAGACGGGTTAGCATAGGGATTCGTATCTAATTTTCCTTAACTTGCGGCTAGGTTTGACTGCTTTGTAGGTCTTGGGTTTCCGGGGCTGGGCTGTCTTTGTGTAAACCAGAGGCACTTGCTCTGAGTGGCATTTGTGTTACAGGGCTCCTGCATAGGGTTACGGTTTTAGAAAAAAAGTAAAATGTTTGGGCCGAGAGTGGAGATAATGTCTACAGTATGTTGTAACGTCCATCTTTGAGAAGTGACTATTCGCCCTGCCTCTTTTAAAAAAGGTGGGGGAGAAATGTGAATTGTTCCCCGTTGGACCGAGTCTCTCGCAAAATGTCTATAGACACCATTCCGTAAGTTGTCGTGACATTTGTTTGAATTCAAAATCAAATTCAAAATGAACATGTAGATTTCTTAGGATTTCGCGATTATTACATATTGAAATTAAAAACTTTTTAACGGATTTATCGCGTGTATATTAGGTACACTATTTAATTCCCGACGTAAATCACTACATAGTATAAAACAAAGTCGCATTCTTCTGTCCGTCCCTATGTATGCATAAATCTTTAAAACTACGCAACGGATTTTGAAGCGGTTTTTTTTAATAGATAGAGTGATTCAAGGGCAAGGTTCATATGTATAACCCACCCCCGCTTTGCACGGGCGAAGCCGGGGTGGGCCACTAGTAATGTTATAAATATACTCGCCATAAATTCGTTAAAAGTGTTTAAAAGATTGGTAAACACCGTAATTCATAAGCGTATCATATTATTCGAATAAAATATATATTTAATCAAAGAGGCTCATTACAATATTTTATTTACAACAGCTGACCAGGCAAACTAAGTACCGCCTCAGAATGAATAAATAAAAAACCTGAATGATATTTTTTCATATTTTCTCACCTTTTAAACCTTCCCTGGACTTCCACAATTATTTCAAGACCAAAATTACCCAAATCGGTCCAGCGGTTCTCGAGTTTTAGCGAGACTAACGAACAGCAATTCACTTTTATGTATATGAAATAGATAGATAGTACGCAGTCACGCATAGCTTTACAGTGTAGACCAAGCCTATAGAGGACACCATCGTCCCTACTTTGTATTCGTGACGTAAAGCTTTTGAAGTACTGCTCTGGTTTTGATTAGGTGTGCTTAATGTAAATATTCCGGTCTGTAATTACAACGATCCGGAAGGCATAGGAATGTTTTCTGGGGCCGATAACGAATGAGAATAATCAGATTCTCATTCATTTAAACGACTTCTCAGGATTTCAATTATTCATTACGATCGCTATGGACTTCGTTTTTTTTTTATGTAAGAGCAGGCAGATGACTGCATTCCGCCTGATGTTAAGTGGAAATGCCGTCCAGAAGTGGGGATAACTAGTGCTAAACTATAAGTATAGCATTAGCCATCCTCACCCTGCCGGCCCGCAAGATGCCTCTTCACGCTTCGTTTGAAAGACCCCATATTGTAGGCAGGTGGAAATACGTGAGCAGGGAGCGAGTTCCATACTTTTAGGGTGCGGCAAAGGAACGAGTTGCCAAATTTCTTCGTTCGAGATGGAATGGCGGCTACAGTGTAACGGTGGCACCGAAGCCCCGCACGCGTATTACGGCAAAGGAAAGGAGAGGGAGGGATAAGGGAGAAGAACTCTTCTGATATATTCTTTATAAGGCTCAAAGTCACCCAAGGGCAAGGGCTCAGGGTTATATAGCGACATCGAATCAAAAATGAGGATATACTCAGGCGAACCAGAGTTATCGGCACAGCCCACATTATTGGCACATGTAATTGGCACATAGCTTGCAGGATGGTCGATGGGGTAGAAATGTCTTCGCTTGGTGACCAGCTACGGGAAGGCAAAGTTCTAGTGGGCCTCCGCACGGTGGCCTAACAACGTGTAGTAACGGTCGCCGGTATCCAATAAATGCGGACCAGCCTTTGTGGAAATCCGTAGAGGAGGCCTAGATCCAGCTCTTCGTCAAGCCTCTCCCCGTGGGTCCACCCGGCCGGGTGGCATCAACACCTGGCCACCCTCCACTGCTATCACCCCGCCATGTGTCGCGGCGGGTTAAGGCTTCCTAGGCAACTCTGAGGACAGAGCAGTCCGCAGAACCAAAACCCACCACGAACCCGTGTGCCGCTCTTCGTCTGGCCTCTCCCCGTGAGCCCACCCAGCATGGGTGACCCTGAGCCGGTATGGCCCCAACGGATCCTAAAGGCACGCAGGCCCCCCCACCACAACAAGGTGGTGGCACCCCTCGACCATAGGCAACTGCACTGTACTGTATCGCTGACTACATTCTTGATCGCTAACCCAGTGGCATAAAAAGTCCTAAGATTATCCTCGTTAAACAAAAGATTATTTTGCAGCAAATTTGTTTCCACTTCTAAAAATACATTTTGGAACCAATTTCAGTCCGGTGTCAGTAGATGTCAGTATTACATTGGCATAATAAATTTATGGAGATTGAATGAAGCTGTCGCTTAATTTTGTCTACTTTTCATCGGACATTTTCAACAAAACGAAATTCACGATCCTATTTGAACTCCGAGAATTATCACATTTTAACCTTTGTCGTCTGATACAATTCAGATTCTGGCGACGATTCTTTATCCATTAAGACTCTTTAAATATACTCGTCTAAAATATTTTCAATCGATTTCTAAACGGACGAAGTGTTTGTTACTGCATAACTCCGTAATAGACGTAGACCGACTTAAAGTGATTGGTTTAGGTAAAGGCGGGTATAAATTATTTTTAAAAAGCTTTTATTATAGTTTTAGTGAAGAAGCTCTGAATTATGCATCTTATACATAATATGTAGGTACCTTAACTAAGATTACAAAAAGATACTCAATTTGTATTTTTTTGTATTCCATATTTTAAATACGTAAATATATAATAAAACGTAATGGCGTGCACGTGTACAGACACCAACCATATTGCAAAATGGGCGTTGTCGTTTATGGTTAATTTATTTTTATTAATAGTCTTTGTAGCCAGGTGGACGACACGAGTCACAGAAAAAAGTCTATAAAAAAGGTTTTTGTAAACTGTCGTTTCCTAAATAAATCTCCTTGTACACTTTGATTTGTGCTATATTGTACCTTCTTTGGATTTTATTAGAGTTCATTGCAACTTCAAGTAAAAGTATATAACCCCTGTAAATAACACCAGGTTTGCTAGTCCAGAAGACGCATGCGGTAAACTTGGATCCCGATTCAAGTCAAAAATAGCTTTAAGTAACCCAGAGTAGTAGCTCGCAGGACCGACGCCCGATGGGGCAGAAAAGTCCTCGAGTGGCGACAGCGTTCTGGAAGGCGCAGTGCTGGTAGGCCTCCCACACGGTGGACCGACGACCTGGTTAAGATCGCCGGAAAGCAGTGGATGCGGGCGGCCCAGGACCGGTCTTTGTGGAAATCCTTGGGGGAGGCCTATGTCCAGCAGTGGACGTCTTTTGGCTGAAATGATGATGATGAACCCAGAGTTGCTAGAGACCTCCCCTAGCCCAAAGAGCGCCATAGCTCTATCCTAGGGCTATGGCGCTCTTTTCTTTAGCGCTTAAAGCTGATGATGCTCAACCTATACGAGATGCTTTCTCTGGGTAAATGACTCTGAGTCGTGAGCCTGCTGTGTTACGCTGTCCAGACGGATTAGCACTGGGTTTCGTATATAGTTTTTCTGTTCTTCCGGATAGTTATTTGGCCTTGTCATTTCCTTTTGTCATTTCCTCAAGATAGCCTGGGATGGCGACACTGTATTCTAAATCCGACACCACAGGGACAAAGGAGAAGAGAAAAATGTATCTATTGTAGTTCGGAATTAATACGTAACTGCGTTTCGCTGCGCGGTTCCCCAAGGCAGAATAGTCTTCGCCGCGCCGGATAACTCCTTAGCGGTTAGTTAGTGTGTACAGATAGCAAACAAGGTTATACATATTTTTTTAACGGATTTAATATTTTTAATCAAATTCGATTCAGTAGTTTGCTATAAAACTTCAAATAAATGAACAATAACTATATGAGGACAGGCGAATTTTGGTATTCTTTGACCGACTTACAAGTGATTGGTTCTAAGTTACATGAGCTAAAAATAACAATAAAAAACTTTGTAACGAAATGTGTAAACCGACCTCAGAAATCTAAAAAGGGAATAATCACTACATAGTATTGAACAAAGTCGCTGTCGTCTGTCCGTCCCTATGTATGCTTAAATCTTTAAAACTACGCAACGGATTTTGGAGCGGTTTTTTATAATATATAGAGTGAATCAAGAGGAAGGTTTATAAGTATAATACTTGCTTAATTGTAGCCGTGCGAAGCCGGGGCGGGTCGCTAGTAACCAATAAAGAACAATTTGAAGTCAGTGCCAACTTCAATCGACATTGATGTTAATTAGGACATGGTGGTGGCGGAATATGAATACCTACATAATGTTCACACCCCATTTTATCCTGAGGGTGTCGTAAAAGCCGACTAAAGTAAATGATAAGGCCGAAAACCTAGCTGCAAGAGAAGGTAAACGAAATACGAAACCCTATGCCAACCCATCTGGCCAGCGTGGCACAGTAGGCTAATGACCCTCCCTGTGATGGGAGGAGGCCCGACTCAGCAGTAGGTCATTTATGGGCTGAGTAGTATTAGTAATATATCCAAGGCATCAACTTCAAATTGTTGTTTGTGAATGTTTATTAGTTATTTTTAGCTTATTAATTATTTGTTGACTTTAATATCAAAAATTACATTCCAAATAACAGGAAATTATTGTTTGTGTTGTCTGTATCATTTAAGGAAGCGCAAGCCGTAAATTGCCGCGAGCAACTCTAACATGCCACAGTAAATAGAATACCAGTAATACAAAGACTTCATAAAAACTGTTGTATCATCATCATCATTTCAGCCAAAAGAAGTCCACTGCTGGACATAGGCCTCCCCCAAGGATTTCCAGGAAGGCTGGTCATGAGCCGTCCGCATCCATCGCTTTTCGGTGACCTTAACCAGGTCGTCGGTCCACCAGCTTTCCGGAACGCGGTCGCCTCTCGAGCTATTTTCTGCTCCAACGGGCGTCAGTCCTGCGCGCTATGTGCCATGCCCATTGCCACATAAGTTTAGCAATCCTGTGGGCTATGTCGGTGGCCCTGGTTTGCCTGCGTATCTCCTCATTTCTGATACGGTCTCGCAGGGAAACTCCATAGGTCATCACTGGCAACACACATTGGTTAAAGACTTTTGTCTTTTGTCAGCTCTACAACAGCTGTGTCCAGTTTAAACAGAGTTTTGTAATAGCTCACTGCAGCTGCTCCAATTACAGACAGTGAAATTAGCATACTGGCCGAACGGACGGAGACGCACAGAGTGTGTCTAAAGAATGATGATTTTCTCCTGCGGCTAGGTTGTCTCCCTCTATCGTCCCTTTAGTCTTCTTTTAGGATACCCTTGGGATGAATTATGACACCTTCAAAATGGAAATCTAAAACGTAGAATATACACCTACGCAGTACGGCCTAATAACATCGTCGGTCAACTGAGTTCAGCGTCTCGTACGTAGTCGCCAGTCAAGGCCTTTTTTTAAACAACACTCCTGTACTACCAGACACCCAGACACAGGGCAAGTGCCTCTGGTTTACACAACGCCACTTGACTGACCCCGGAATCGACCCGGGGTGCCGTGATCAATGGCGACACATGCAACCTATACACCAATATAGTCCAAAAAATGCATGAACGTTAAGGAACGTTCATGCATTTTTTGGACTATGATCTTTCGAGATACGCCGATCGTTATAGTACTTTTCGGATTGCCTCATTATTCGTTAGCATAGCATAGTTCTCTGCATTGCTCGTTGAGTGTCTCTCAGCCCCAATATATTATCATGGTAGTATGCTTACATCATACGTCCGTGTTGTGAAGGATTTGGAAAACATAATGTCACCACCACATTCCAACCCAAGGGTGTTGTAAGAGCCGACAAAAGGAAATGACGAGAACGAAAAACTAGCCATAAGAATGGGAAAACTTGAAACGAAACCTTGTGCCAACCCGTCTGGCCAGTGTGGTACAGTAGACTAAATTATCTTCCGTGTAATGTGAGGATGCCTGACTTAGTGGGTAATTTAGGAGCGAATAGTAAATTTATAAGTATGCAGACATTTTGATATTATCCGATAGTGTCAACAAATTGATTTGATATGTCATACCTAAAATACCGATACCTACCTACTGTCCCTAACATCTGTACTGTGGCGACGTTGGAGAAATAGTATTATGTATTAACCACACTTCACGGCGGGTATCTCGGCTAACAAGTGTGTGGGGAGCCTCTATTCCTTCTGGTTTACGGGAGAAAATAGGGAACTCATGTTATCACAATGTGTGAACGGATTAAATAAACAGCGTATTTCCTTTCTACTGCTACTAAAGTTCTTTGGTCACTTGACCAGAAACAGGGGCCATTTATCGTCTGGTGGGATAAGGTTCCCATTCACTCCTGAGGGTGTCGGAAGAGCCGATAATAAGAAATTAGCAAAGCCAAAAGCGTAGCTGCAACAGAAGGAAAACTTGAAACGAAACCCTGTACCAACCCGTTTTGCAAGCGTGGCTAGGTAATCGGCCTTTTCATTTCCTTTTGTTGCCTCTTACGACACCCTCAGGATACAATGGGGTGGCGACATCGTCGGTTGATCGGACGTTGGAGGTTAATATTTTTGACTAGATATGGCTGTTGTTTGGCCCTTTGCGACTATTGCGCGAGTTTGCTCTCATAAAACTGTCATAACACGGCCTTGTACCTAAAAATGGCGATCTAATAAGAGCAACTACAGAGTTTCTTGCCGGCTCTTCTCTGTGGAACTGCAATCCGAACCGGTGGTAGAAGGTAAATTTTAAATTTTATTTTGTTGTTTGACTTGTCGAAAGAGCTTTAATGAGCCAACTTGATTAAATGAGTTTTGAATTTGCGTATTCTAGATCTGCCACCACACAAAATATAATCACATTAAACTGTTGGGAATGTTTCGTATCGCGTTCGGCACTTACTAAAAGCGCCCTCGTTACCAACTAGTCTCAAGTTTCAAATATTGTACCGACATTTGAATCGCATAATAGTAGAGTATTCATATTACATTACTTTTTCATTGTACGCCATAATTGTCACTTTATTGCTGTTGTAAAAAGCTTTTATGATTTTTATCGGTTCACGCTTCGAGATCGGGTCTAAACGAATTTTGATACGATTATAGTGGTGTAAATATGGACTAGTTATTACGTTGATGAAACGATTCGATAGCAGTTTAACGAGTATTGTTACTTTGAAAAGGAATAGATTAAACGACACTTAGTCGTTGAGAAATCATTATTAACAGTTTGCTTTTTTCATACTACTTTCTTAAATGTTTTATAGTATTCCTGTAACTGACCCAGGGTTTTGTCAGTATTAGTAGATTATTATTTAATGACATACTGACGTAAGAAATACATTATTTCCCCACCCCATTCCATCCTGAGGGTGTCTTAATAGCCCACAAAGCCGGAAATCTATTCGTAAGAGTTATTGCGTAATAAATAATGCACAAACTATTTTAATTGTTTTAAATCTTGTTTATGCCATTATAATTGTAACCTTTTTTATTTACGTGTAAGAGAGCCACCACGGAGTATCTTACCCGCTCTTCTCCGTACACTGATATTCTAAATCGTTGGTAAAGACTTTTTGGGCGAGGCCTATGTCCAGCAGTGGACATATTTTGGCTGAAATGATGATGATCGTAAAGACTGTTTAATTTGGTTGAAAGTATTTGTACGAGTTTTTCGAATGAAACATTCTGATTTTGTATCTAGGCTTTGTCTAAAAACACATAACTACTTTCTAGACAGTTTCTGTATTAACTCCGTTTCATAATCTAATACCAACATGAACCATCCTCCAGGGAGTACCATTCCATTCTGTAATAGGCATCCTACATTGAACCCATCTCATGAGGCAAGTGCATTGAGGCCAATATTGAGTTACGGATTCCAGATTGTGTTTATCTAACGTAGGTGACGGATTTAGAATTCAACATGTCACCAACCCATACCATCCCGAGGGTATCGTAAGAGGCGACTAAAGGAACGCAAGAGGCGTTGGAGATCACCTAGCCGCATAAGAAGGACTTGAAAAAACCCTGTGCCACGCTGGCCAGACGGGTTGGCACAGCGTTTCGTATCGAGTTTTCCTTCTCTTGCAGCTAGGTTATCGGGCTTAAAATTACCTTTTTTCGGCTCTTACAAGTACAACACCCTCAATGGGGAGGTGACACTATGTATTCTTAATCCGTCACCACACAGATAATACAATAGTTTGTATCTATACTCTATTAACATAACACTTTTTCTGCCACGTTGGTCTACTGGTTAGATGTACCGCCTTTGGATCAACGGGTCCCGGGTTCGATTCCGGGGTCGGGCAAGTGTCTTTGTGTAAACCAGAGGCACTGGCTCGGAGTCTGGGTGTCATTTCTATCTATAATATGTATGTATTTACAAAAAAAAAATGTATATAAGTAGTTTATCATCCATCTCGTTACCATAACACAAGCATTAAGTTGCTTAGCTTGGGACGAGATGGCGTTGTGTGAAATGTCCAAGGATATTTATATTTTTATATTTAATTATATGATTACCTACCAGGATATCAGATATATACGTTCAAATAAAAAGTTGAAACTGTTACACATTTTTCAACGTTATCTTGACAAATCGAAGGAGCTTCTAACAAAAGCGACTCGTTTTATCAACTCACGCGCATCTGGCTACCCCTTCCAGTGAGGAGGGACGCTTTAAACCACGCCCATTGATGACGTCATAAATTCGAATGCAACACCCCTTTGGTTCATAATTTTTTGAAGTCCTCGGTACACCCAATTGCCTATTTATCTACTCTACTCCGTCCATAGATGAACCACTGTTGAGTCAGGCCTCCTCCAATTACATAGAGGGTAATTAGCATACAGTGCCACGTGGGCCAGACGGGGTTTCATATCGAGTTTTCCCTCTCTTACGGCTAGGTTATCGGCCTTGTCATTTCCTTCTGTCGGTTCTTACGACACCCTCATAATAGAAGTGACGACACGGTTGGCGCAGTGGTTGAGCGATCGTCTGATGCGCAGCATGTCGCGGGTTCGATTCCCGCACGTAAGAAATATTTGTACGACCTACAAGTATTTGTTGTTTATAGTAGTTTATCATCCATCTCGTTACCATAACACAAGCATTAAGTTGCTTAGCTTGGGACGAGATGGCGTTGTGTGAAATGCCCAAGGATATTTATTTATTTACATTCACGGACACCTACTTTTTAGTACCTAAGCAATATCTTACGAACGAAGCCGTGGAGTGTGGCTACTATCCCAATGAAATACCGCAATAAAAATGTTGTCCCATAGGTATTTGTGATAAATAAATAAATCAAATGGACATCCATATTTCGAAGTAACTACACAAGGTGCTACAAAAAGGATTTATAGTATCAATGATTTAAAAAAAAACAAACGAAACAAACGAAAATATTTCTGGATTTGGTAAATTTTTGTCACCAGCTGGTGACGTGTGTGTGTGTGTACACAGCATCACCTTGTTCCGAGTTAACCCGGGTTTCGCCACAGTCTGTGAAGCCTGACCGGCCTTTGACCAGGACCTTTATCGCACGTGCTTGTCGTACGTGATCCACTTTTCATCATCAGCTTCTTCAAAAATGGTTTGGTTTCATTACGTCGTAATAAAGAATCACAAATGAGTTTTCTTTCAGTGAGCTCGTGAGGTACCCAAATATCGAGCTTTTTTGTGTACCCAGATATTTTAAATGCGCCAGAACTGTTTTGTGGTCACTTCCCAGTCCTTCAGCTACGTCGTAACTACTGATATGCCGATGTTGCTCCACTTTTTCAAAAATGGCATCCATTTTATCCGTAATAGGGCGACCAGAGCAACGTGCATCTTTGACATCAAAATTGCCGGATTGAAAACGCTTAAACAAATTTGTGCTACTCGCACAGACACTGCACTAGGTCCATAAACATCGCAATTTTTTTCGCGGCTTGCGTTGCATTTTTTCCTTTTTTGTCGTAAAATTTTAAAACGTATCGAATTTCTTCATTAGATTCAGTCATCTTGACAGTACGAAAAACAAATGAAAATCACACATTTTCCTAATTTGAATTTGAAATTATGTTCTTTAAAATTTAAACTTTCACTGATACCAAAACCAGCCAGATAAAAATAGTATAGGCAAAGAGATTTTATTACAAGTTCATACATACTATAATGCGAAAAGACTTTTTCCTCAACCTAATATTATGGATTATTTAACTGAGCCGGTAACTTGGAATTGTGCTGCTCGAGTTAAAAAATACTATGAATTTACGAATAAATGTATCTTTTCTGGATTCGAAACTGCAGTCTTGCTGGAACTGAATTTATAGAGCTTTTAACTCTTTTTCTTCACCGGTGTTCGGCCTTTGGTTTTGTGAGTTGTCATGGTCACTAAACTACTCTGAGCTGCGGTAGCGACATGTGACGGGTCGATTACTTCCCTTTACTAAGGTTGAGGAGATCGATGGCTGTCACATGCGATATACTTGTGTTATATGAAATTTGTTGGGGAAATAAATATTTACGTTATTATATAGGACCGCAAAGGAATAAAATAAAATTTAAAAAAAAACTAAATTTATATTTAAAATAAATTTGAATTAAAAATACTTAGTGTCAGAAAAATGATTTTATTGTAAAATCGTGGGGTGCATGGTATCAATAGTTCTAAATATTTTATGAACAGATATGACTAGAAGGGTTATTTTGATAATATCCTGAAAAGCACCCCACGCTTTTTACAATAAAATCATTTTTTCTGACACTATTTTTAATACAAATTTATTAAAATTTATTTTTTAGTTGACACATCATAAAGCTATTGCTAAATAATCACAAAATCACAAAAATAATCACAAAAATTAGCAATAGCTTTATGATATTTTCATCTCCATTAGCTAAGAGCGGTGTTCCACCTTGATCACCGTTATTATTATTATTCTATTAATGATAACGGGTCAAAATGTTTAAAATATTGAATTGTCATCGGTCCTTATTAAGTATGCCAAATTTCGTTAATCCGACGTTTTGAAGTGAGTCAAAATCATGTTCAAAGATTCCGTTACATACATACATACAAGCGAAGCTAATAAAAGCGTATTAAAAAGGTCGCGTTCCGAACTGGTGGTAAACTATATTACTTTGCATTTTTTTTTCAATGTATTGACTATTTGTAATTGTCCACTGTGTCATAATACAAATTAAATTATTTGGCTTTGAATACAGCAGTTTTCAATATAATTTCAGCCCCTAAATGAGTCGGGCCTCCTCCAGATTCATGGGGGCCACTTTGCCACGCTGGAAAACCGAGTTGGCACTGATTGTTTTTCCCTCGTGGCTAGGTGATCTGCCTCTTACGTTCCTCTATTAGTCTCTTACAACACCCTGAGAATGGTACAGGTTGGTGGTATGTAAAACCTTCACTATACAGGAAATATAAAATACCTAACCACAAGACAAGGAAACCTTGATACAAACCCTGTGCCAACCCGTCTTGCCAGCGTCGCACAGTAGACTAATTTCCCTCTATGAATTTGGAAGAGGCCCGACTCGGTAGTGAATTATTCATGGGCTGAAACGACGACGACGTTATACATATTTAAATGATTAAAAATTGGATCACAAAGCCGTCTGTTTCTCCCTCAGAGTTCTAATTATACAGTATAAATTGAAAGTCTTCAACTCGAGAGTGAACAGTTTCTAGGTTACCATGTCACAACATCGACTGCATCTCCCCGTAATATCCGATGAGATAACAATGTGATGTTAGGCTCTTTGCCTTCCCCTTGGATGGCTATGGGGTTTTTGTCACATACTGCAGAATGTGAACGGTTCTGTCTGATTAAATTGGCAACGACTCGAGGACTTCATATTTCCCAGAGGCCCCAGCCGAGGGGATGGTCCACGCTTTTATGTCTTCTGACCATTTCACCTTTATAATGTAACCATAATATCGTGAATGACGCTAAGGTAGCTTATAAAATATTCGTCAACAGAAATGAGAAAATTAAAAAAAAGTTGCCTGGAAGAGATTGCTTTTAGCAGTTTGCGATTTTCTTTTATTCGTTGTGTTATATGTTTTATTAAGCACGCCTTCCGGATCCGATAGAACAGTTTACCTAAATGGAATTTGTTGGGATAAGAAATATTTACGTTATTCAATTATTAAATAGGATCGTAAAGTAATTAAACAATAGAATGACAAACCATCGGAGTTTCTTACCAGTACTTCTCAACAGTGCTCGTGCTCCGAACTGGTGGTGGTAAACTATATTACTTTGCATTGTATAATGTGTCCTAAACAAAATAAATTATTTGACAGTTGAATTAAAGAGTATTCTATACTATTCCAAAATATGTCATCAAATACTGTCAGTAATTTTGGATTTATGTGTGTGTGTGTGTGTTTAGTAATTGATACTTTATCCGTAAACGCATAGCGCCCATCTACATTGATAGTTGGTTTCATGTGCGAATTGCTTTGTAAACTCGCGCTATCGCGATGCAGCATTTTTAGTTATCCTCGCGTGTCCATGCGATAGCTCTTGTACAGCCTAGTTTTTTTAATTTCCTTACACGTACATACAAGTCCTTCTACTACAATACATTCCCTACTCGTACTACAAAATGGCCGTAAACCTATAAAAGGTTCTGGCTCATCTTCGACAAAAGTTTTTGCATTCCTTAGTCTGTCGAGCGCTCCCTCGCGGGTCTATCGTTAATTCCTTACTTATTATTCCGATCACACAGCATCGCATCTAGTTCGAGCCGTGGGGCGCTTGTGCACTCCGTCGACTTCGAACACAGAAAAAAAGCAGTAAGATAATAAAAGTAATAGGTACATCATATTGATGGCGCAAATTGTACACTCACACAGACATACAGGTAGCCTAACGGATCACCACTATGTATAATCCGTCACCATATGGATAATAGTCAGCGGTAGGTCACTTATAATTTGAACTTAAATTTGGATCTGGCATGACCAGTGTGGAGTGTACAATATTTATTTCGTTTGTATCTCAACGAATTAGAAGCAACCCAATTTATTATTGGGGGATTTTGAAGGATAGATATATTCGATACATTTGGCTCCAAAAAATCCAGACCTGTAAAAGTAGTATTTTATGGATCTTGACATTAGTTGTTAAGATTCAAATATTACACTTCGTGTTTTTTTTTAAATTACTCTGAATAAAGTAGGTTCAATTAACTTATTCAAATAGAATAGAAAGTAAGTCCAAGTCAATTTGCTGCTTTTCTTTCGCAGTAACTGTGACTACGGACGGTTCCAACTTTTAATACTCTTGGCACAACTCTCTTATGAGATACTTGGTTAAGTTGTGAGGTGAATCCACTTGGATGATACTTTTTTTTTTACGTTGGAAATCCTCACGTAGCCTTCAACTAGCCAGTTTATGTGGTAATCTGGGGCGCAAACCGAACACTTAGCGCCCCGACTTACCCACTGAAACCAACGGCGATCCTCAACTGCCCAGCCAAAGCCACTGGTTTTACTTCCCTATAGTTCTTTTAACCCTGTAGTCTTTATGGTCCGTTCGTGTAGTGACGAGTCGAGTCTCACCACCCCATTCCATCCGATGGTGCCTTAAGAGCCGACAAAAGGAAATGACAAGCCCGATTACCTAGCCGCAAGATAAGGAATACTTGAAACAAAACCCAGTGCCAACCCGTCTGGCCGGCGTGGCACAGTATGCTAACTAACTACCTGCTATGTAATGGCAGGAGGCCCAACTCAGCAGTGCGTCATTTAAATATGAGTAGAGTCTTTATGTAAAGACTACTCATATTTATTATATCTTGCGGCTAAATGGGAAATGTACAATCATTTCCAATTTCGAGGAAAAATACAGCTGTTGGAAGTTTGAAGTATCTGTTTCTATTTGTATCAGCTTTAGACGGATGATAAAAAAGATCAAGATCAGTATCTTGATCTTTTTTATTTACAATTGTTTTTAAAACTAATGTAACTAACTTTGTCCTCAGTTATGCTATGCTCAGCAGTTAGGTAACAGACGTCAGGGTTACTATGACTAATGAGCAGATAACTTATTTGGCTTTAATTATGTCTTAGGTTTTTAAGATCCTTGTACACTAATTGGCTTTATATTTCTAGGTGTTTATCATATACATTTCCAAATGACATAGAACATATTAATATGATAACATGAACAAGCTAGTCTGTCAAAGGTCATTTGACGTATAATTTAACGAATACATAGCTAAACTCGTTCGAATTAAAATTGATATTAATATTGAGTGTAGAAATTGCCAAATAAAATATAATATACTGAAAATAAAACGACAATCAGTTTTAATAAACAATGGCAGAATAATTCCTGTTATACGTATCCTACACAATAAAGGGTTGATCACGTTTGTGGGGTTGCTTAATGTACAAGCTGTTAGCGTTTCAATGTCTGATTCAAGTGCGCCCTTTTCCGTGTGGTGATGGACTTAGAATACATTGAGTCACCATCCTATTCCATCCTGCGGGTGTCTTAAGAAACGATAAAAGCAAATCCGCCAAAGGCAGAAAGCCGGCTAGGTTTCAAGAGAAGGAAATCTTGAAATGAAACCCTTTGCCAACCCGTTTGGCCAGCATGGCACAGTTAGCTAATTAACCTCCCTGTAATGGAAGGAGGCTCGACTCAGCAGTGGGTCATTTGTGGGCTGAGCAGTAATTGTAGTTTTTTATCCTATACGTCGACGTTAAATCTTGTTTAATCAGCTTAATAGTATTTTTTTATCACTATTCACTACATAGTATAAAACAAACTCGCTGTCGTTTGTCCGTCTTGTCTCGCTTATCATTCCACAAACTTTAAGAGTATACTTAGCGGCAATTGGATATAAATATCACTACATAGTATAAAACAAACTCGGTGTCGTCTGTCCGTCCCTATGTATGCTTAAATCTTTAAAACTACGCTACGGATTTTGAAGCGGTTTTTTTTATAGATATTTTTGAAACTGACACCACTAAAGTCAACTTATCGGGCATCTATTTTTGTAGCAATGTAACTGAAAGATTACTTTAATACTCTTTTTGGCCTAGGGGTTGGATGAGCCGCCTTGGGTTCACAGGTCCCCGGTTTGATTCCGGGATCAGGCTAGCTCTGACACTGGGGTGGGTGGGAGTCAGCACAAGTGTGAGCCGCAACTACCATATTTCTTGTTACTTGGACCATACTCTAACCCTAATTTGAATAATTCCTCGTCACGGGCTAAAAATAATTGCGTCGTTGTACCTGTAGTGATTGCGATTTATAACCCTTAGTACCACGATTGAAAATAACCCCTAATTTTATGAAAACTGAGTCCACATTTGTTTATTTTCAAAGTCGTGTGTCTTACTATGCTGTTTAAATTTTATGCAACAGTGTTAACTTAATGTCAATTGAGATAGAGTTGAATTTATTTTTTTAGGATTAATCTAGCATTAGTGCTATCTGTCATCGTCCAACAGATGTTTGGCTGTATTTTTGTTTACAAAATTGTAATTATGTTGTTTGTACAGTTATTGTATTTTTTCTACTGCTGATTTATTGGTTTTATTATTTGGCATTGTAAACACAATGCATAATTATGACTATTGTTAAATTACAACGACGTCCGTGTTATTTTCACTATGTAAATACAATTACTTGCCTACTTTAGAAAAATATCCCCACTTTAGAAGATGCTCTCCGCAGGACAAAATGCGCCTAGTACAGGGAGTTTCGGTACTAAAATTAGTTTTATTCTTACTACAGTTAATATACCATAAAATTGAATTTGAAATTGTAAATCTTTTCATTTAACAAATCTTAATCGAATCTAATTTAAATTTATAATGGGCCGTGTAAATACAGAAAGTTAACCAAATGATGTCAGGCTGGAGCTCACCAAAAAACTTTGAAAACATCTAGGAACAAGATCAGTAGGATCTTTGACCACGTGAAAATTAGAAAACGATTAAAATTAAACCTCAATGGAATTTGGAAAAGGTGAGAAGGGAGAATAGTATTCACAGATCTAGTGTCATCTAAGCTCATAAATGTCATAAAGTCGCGCCTCATCCAAATAGGTGAAAGGAAAGAAAAGTGGAACCAAAAAATGCTAATTCAGCAAGAGTTTCCCCGCGTGGAGACGGGGTTGTATATTACATAGGAATGAACCTTTCTGCGTAAATATCCGGCTCATACCATGCTCAGGTTTTGATATTCTGGTGATATTAAGTCTTCTAAATTCATCACAACATGAACATCCATAAGATTCTGGAGATAAGCAATACCACAATAATATAACAAAAAGCACATTATCCTGTCACCCGGCTAGTTTACTCGATAACTGCTATCGACAATCAACTTTCCGACAAAGCTCAAAGGGATGCCGCATTCGAGTACCCGAATCGATCATCGAGTGTAATCGATTATACGATTAACCTCTTGGTATTCGGCAAAAATGTCAGTCGGCACCAGAACAGAACGTGATTTATCTAACGGGTAAAGTATAAAAATATTTGCTCGAGACTTAAGATCAGCGCTAACCAAGCTTTTTGTTACTGCTACAGCTAGAAAAAAGTAATGATCACAGAGCTGAGTCGATGTTTTCAATAATAACTGACAATTTCAATTAAGGAACCTGGTAAACAAAAATATAATTTTATGAAACGAAAGAACATTGGCATTGTATACCAGTGCCGGGTGTTTTGCACCCAGCTAATGCTGTGACGGCGACCCTTCAGCAGGACATACATAGCCTATGTTCGCTACCATTTTTTCTTCTTTAATTACTTTTTTCATTTGTAGTCTCCTTTAGTTTTGTTTAAAATTTTTACTATCATTCCGCATTGTGCACTCCTTGTGATCTGCTGAATAAATGTGTTTTCTTTCTTTCTTTCTTTCTGGTTTATAAGCTAAAATCACTAAATTACCCACAATTTTTCAAAATAAGGACTATATCCATAATGAATTATGGAGACAGACAAGCTGACAGACACGAGTTTTTTTTTAATACGAATCCCTTGCTTTGTGTATAACCTGTATCGCGGGAGCAATTTACAAACATGAAATTCACGAATACAAATGACACCCAGACTCGGAGCAAGTGCCTCTGGATTACACAGAGACACTTGCCCGACCGCGGAATCGAACCAGGGTCCCGGGGTCCAACGGTGCAACATCTGATCTCTAGACTAACTGGCTGCTGGCGCTACAGCTCTGCCTGATGATAAGCAGTTATCTTAATGGGCGTTTGCAACACTAGTAAGCCAGACAAGACCAGAAATGTATGGAATTGACAGGTCGTGTCAATTCCATACATTTGTTTTTTTCATTCTAACTTCACCACTCCATTCCATCCTGAGGTTGTCGTGAGAGCCGACAACTGGAAATAACAAGGTCGAAAACCCAGCCGCAAGAGAAGGGAAACTCGATACAAAACCGTGGCACAGTAGGCAATCACCCTCCCTGTTATGGGAGGAGGCCCGACTCAGCAGTGGGTCATGAATGGGCTGAGTAGTAGTTCAGAAACAAAATAAACAGACATAAGACCAAATATTTGTTTAATAACAGCGCTGAACATAAGTTTGATAAATGTTTACTAAGAAATCATCGCACCGAGCTTCAGAAACATGGAGATAAATAACATAAACAATTTCTAGCTAAAGACAGCGATGGAAATAGAAAATGCCAAACGAATGTGAACTAGAAGCAGTAATTCAACTGTGTGCCAAAGGTTTCAACGATACATTCACACATGCACTCATTCAAGCAAATATTCCTTATATAAACTGCCTTGAAATTAAACACTTTTTAACGGATTTATAGCGTGTAGAGAGAATAGATGACAGTTGTCTTCAAAAGAAACAATTAAATCTACCGCTTATAATTTTGTTTTGTTGATAACGTCCCCTGTGCACCTGCAATATACAAGCGATAAATCCGTTAAAAAGTTTAATTTTAATGTGTGATAATCACGAAAACCTAAGAATCGCTAGAATAATCTTTTTATAGAGGCACTAGCCCCGAATGTTGACCTCGTTCGTGAATTACATGTTTATAAACTTTGAACCGTTGATTTTTTTAAAGAAATCAGAAAAGTATAGCAATATATTCCACGTGATTATGAGTACCTACTTTTGAATGCGAGCTTCTCTCACAACTATGCTCCTAGTGTTACTAGTCTTAGTAACAGATCGAGTTGCAAAGTAAGCCAGACTTACTAAAAATGACTTCGACCGGAAGCCGGTAACCAAACTTGGCTTCTAAGAAATAGAAAAGTTTATAATTATATTATGAGCTGAAATTGTTTTCTGAACATAAAATTGACACGGGTATATTTTCCCTTCCTACTCGTAGTTCTAAAATGGTCGTTAAATATAAGCTTAAGCTCTTGACCGAATAAAATATAGTAGGACTTTCGCCGATCGCCAGTCAGCAAGAGTCACAGGTAAAAACAAGAAAAAAATCCAACAAAAAATAAGAGATAACTTTCAAATATCGAAATAAACGACGCCAGACTGTCTGGACACTTGTTCATTCATTCATTTTACGTTCATTCATGTTTAGAAAAGAATCGATTTTTGAATGGTCGCCATTCTTTTGAACGTTAAGCCTCTTGTTTGTGGTAGAGATTCTAGTATGTAATTTATTACTGTATTCTTTTGAAACTAGTTTTTGTATAGAGTCAAATTTTATGAATGAAGCTTTTGAGCAGAATCCGCGTTAAGTGTGTTATTGTGTGGGTGTTTCAAATCGTCGTTATTAGGGCAAATTTTGGAAGATAACGCCATCGGTGAAATATGTGAAATGGGCGTATGATGTTACATTTTTGCTTGAACGCGTGTGGCCCGAGCATTTCGCTATTATCCGAAATTTTTGATTTAGGGTTTTATATACCTACAAAACTTTACATATACAGAGTGTAACAAAACCCTACATCCATCTAATCTGAGGGCATAGAGCTAATATTTAAAATACTTTTAATTAATAGTTACAAAACATTAGTTTCAGTAAAAACCAATCTATCCGATATTGTTATTTTAATAGGTAGCTATAATATAATAAGAAGAAAAAGTCGGAAAGCGGACCCCGGGCGCCGAAGCGAGAGTTTGGGCTGCAACCGAGATATAACGCGAAGAAGATGATGATGATAATATAATTATCCTACAAGACCAGTAATCCGAAATCTATAATGTTCCTTGGATCGTCTGTGCGAATTTCTCGAGGTATGACCATTTTTTATCAACAATATTCTTAAAATTTTATTCTAACGATGCGTTTGTTATTGCTATAGATGCGTTTGTTATATTATTGTTACACCCTGTATTTATATTAAATGGAGTACAAAGATACTTATGAGGGATTGTATATGCTGGCAGATTTAGAATACATAGTATCTACCTAATCATTTAAGAGGATGTTGTTCAAAGTAGTAAAAACTAGATACGCGAAAATTGTAACCCTTTAAGAGTGAGCATGATTCCCTACAAACATGTTAGTTAGGTATTCTCTGCAACATGACCCGAAATCTCAGGTTTACACGGACACAGATGCCCGGCCCCTTAATTGTAGTACAGGCCGATTTAATAAACACGTGCACGTCCCCAGACCCGTGTCCGAACTAGAACTGACCAAGAAAGGACACTTACAAGATTTAAAAAAGTCTGTTTATTTTTAAAGCCTAGTTATCCAGTGTATTATTATTGCAAAATAGTTTACATAGTCTGCAATTAATCGAGTGCTGGCTACACGCCCCTTTCATCTACAGATTCTTTTTCTGACAGCCCCTCTGTTATCGAGTGATTGAATGCGAGTGTTGCTAACGGCTCATTCACACATTCTCATTTTGAAAGTCATCATTATATTACATCAAAATCCATTAAGCTTTTAATAGAGAACTAGTTTAACTGAACTAGTTTTTTATTTGATTGGCCCATCTGATCCAAGACCTATTCGGCATTCATTGCGTTAACGTGTTGCGTGTTTCTCTCCTCTGGCGAACTTGCTCTCACTATGCTGTTTAGAGCTTTTTGTAAACAAGACCTATGATTTGAAAAAAAGCAACTACAGAGTTTCTTTCCGGCTCTTCTCTGTAGAGCAGCATTCCGAACCGATGTTGGTGGACGCAAGGGTTGTGGGAGATCAAAAGTGATGGATGGATCGTAAGAATGAGGAATTGTCTTTGAAAGGTATGACTGTAGATATGGGTTGTCTACCACACTTGATACACACACACTACTTGTGTAAGTGTATGGAGACTACTACCTAGCGTGGGACAAGGGTCGTAAGATGATAATGGTAATTTTAAATATGACGATTAGTAAGAGTTTTGTGATAAAACCTACGTCATATAAAGTTCCTTTTGAGTTTGAGTTTGAAAAATATATAAAACAAATACAAATATACAGAATATAACGGAAGATTGTAATATTATTGTAAGTTTTATGGATAATGACTGCTGATGTAGACATTATATACAGGATATTTTTTCAATAGTGCCCAAAAATAAAAATTAAGTTTACGCGAAGATTACTGTGATACTCTAACATTTATTTAAGAAAACGTAATTTCTCAACATAATGATAATGGGAATGACCTCGCAACCCACGCTAACGACCGGGGAGTGAAGTAACTCGAGTAGGTACCTCATTATTATCATCTCAACTCATAAATAAACCACAACGGGCCTTCCCGATTTTCATTGAGAGAAATTAGCCTACTGTGCAACGCTGGCTTGGGCGAGTACAAAACCTGTTTATATTAAGTTTTCCTTCTCTTACGGCTAGGAAGTTCACCTGCTGCGTGCCTTTAGTCGCCTCTTTTGACCCTTATGTATTTCGATGGGGAAACTTAAGAAAACATAATATGGTTTTCTTTAATACATCGAGATAAATTTACAGTCTGTTCGAAAATTCGACCTTTTCAAAATTTACCCTGTATACTGGGTGCATCATAAACTCCGGTATCCATAACGAAAGATTTGGTACTAAAAGTAATTAAGATATAGTCTGTAAATAACGGCTAGGCCCCCTGGAAAATCATTGAATTCTCCCTTATTTCAAGTAAAAAATAGTAGATCGTATCACAAGGGAGCAAAGTAATATTTTAACGGCGAGGGCGCTTTTTTGAATCCAGAGCGAAGTGAGGGATTCTTCACTAGAATCCTGAACGAAGCGAGGGATTCAAGTCCGTAGCCCGAGCCAAAAAATATTTTGCGCCCGAGTGATACGCTCTACTTTTCATCACCCTATATGAGAAATTAAAAGGCGCCTCATATTTTATTGTAATATGATTATTCAACAAAACATATAGTAACATTGATTGATATACAACATTGATATACAATTTTGTATATCAATGAGTAACAACTAAAGTAAAATTAAATTGTATCTAATAATAAAACAACTGAAACTTATATTTACATTTGAGACATTTTCGGAATTATGAAAATGTATTATCACAGTGTTTAATTTGATTTCTTTTTTTTATTCAGACGGCGCGGCGGCGCGCGACTATGTGCCATCGTACCAGCCAGTCTTGATTCAACACTGAACACTAAGCCCCCAGACGCACGCGGCTGGCCGCATAGGCGGCGAGCCGCGCGGCCTGCCGCTTTTCCAGTTTATTAAGCAACCGCGGTCCAACCGCTTAACGCGGTTGCATATTAAACTAGAAAAGCCCTAGTGTGTACGGGGGCTAAGATGTTCCAAAATTAAAAAATGCGCGGAAAAGTTAATTGCAGCGCACTTACGAGTTTAAAGAGGATTAAAAACTCATTACTAAAAAGCCTAGAACAGAAAAGAGCTACTTTGCTCCCACTTAAAGAGGAACAAAACGACACTTTTCGAATACATGGGATGAAAACTCATTTTGGACGCAGAGCTGCTTCAATATATCATTGCTTTACATGTACAGAAAATAAATGAGAAGAGATAGAAACTGACAGATAGATAGAGTTTTCATATTTGTAAGGTAATTTTTAACGCACAAAGATACAGAGAAGGGGTATATGTTACGAAATACAAAAGCCAACATTTATATATTCACGGCTTAAACATTCACCTATTCATAATTCATGTTTGCATGAACAAGGAGATCGTGCACGTCAGATAAAAAGGTAGGCTATTTGTTTTTTTTATAAAAAAATGCATTAATAACAAATCTGGAATAAAAATTTAACATTCTACGAAACATGAACCCCTTTTTGATGTCACCTAAGTCCAGCAGTAGATAGTATTATAATTTCCCCCTTGTAATTGGAGGAGGCCTGACTGAGCAGTGGGTATTTTATGCGCTCTTGGCCATAAAAAATATGCTTAAACATAAAAAATACAACCGAATGGAGAACTTCCTCTTTTCTGAAGTCAGTTGAAAACAACTTATTTACTGACGTGTATAGATATATACTTATAGATATATAGATATATATGTCGTGGATAACGATATCGTTTTATTAAGTTTCTCAATTGATTGTTGACACAGTAGTGCGGCAAACGCGGTGACGTCAGTTGTTTTGCAATGGCGGCACGTGGACAGAGTCGTAATGGAAAGTGAGGTTGGCTCGATCAGTCAGTCGACGTTGGGACACGGACCGAGACACTTCTCCGTTGCGAACCTGTCGGTTTGTCTATCTAAGTGTGTTAACTGAACATTGTTATTGATACCGTGGTTAATATTGTGAATTATAAAGTTACAAGTAATAAACCTCGTACCAAGTCAAGATGATGACGACTCTATCGCTCAGACCGTCGCTATCTCCGACATCAGAAGTGGGATGTAACTCATTCAGCCCACGTGGAGAAAACAGTGTAGTGATAATGTGTGTGCTTCTGTACGCGATGGAAATAACCGATAATGGCGATTCATTGTCACTATAAAGGAGACATTAAGCTACATGAAGATTGTTCTAAACTGAAGATCACAAGCTGCAGTCATAGTGCGGCGATTAACCAAGTGGGGATCACTTGCTTTCATTGTGATGGACAAGGACACTATGGGTCTAACTGCCCTGAGCGGAGCAGCAGGAAGGCGAGCAACAGTACTGCGGTCAGCCAGGTCAAAGAATAGTGAGTGGATCTGTAGTAAGCGCACCAGCTGCAATTTTACGTCACTCCGGTGAGCAGTTTCCATTTTATTACTCGGGTATATTGTATGGTATACGACTTTACGATAGTGTGGCTTTGACCGGTGTAAGAAAATATTATTTGAAATTCTTTTACATGTTTACCTGTTAATTACTTGCGATACGAAGTTTAGATTGCTGTGCTTGTTTAGCTTGACAGTTCATCGGTCTAGCGTCATATTTTCGGCAGGTTATATCAGTTTTCCAAGATTATGGCACCATTATATGCCTTGATTTGCATCGGTGAGGTAGATTGAGAGCATAAACATAAGGCGATAGGACAGCAGATCCAGACTTCAGGCGATCGAAGTTTCAGTCGGCAACGGTGAAATTTCACAACTGCGGTAAAATAGGTCACCGACCGTCCGATTGCCGTTCCAAAGGCGAGGTGAAAGGCAAGGCAGCCAGTGCTGTCACTTCGGCGTCAAGCTCTGCGGGACCGAGGCCGCGGTCGGACTTAATCTGTTTCAGGTGCGGCACCGCCGGACATTTGGCAACGAAGTGTCCACGTGGCAACAGCGGAGGAGCTGGCGCGGCAGTAGGCGCAAGCAGTTCGGAGCAGCGCCTGCAGCAGCGGCGAGTAACGAGAGGCATGTGGAAGTTTGCTAAGTTCACCGTTGTAATGCATTGGAAGCTCCGCGCTTCGTGTAACGCTGTTATAGTGCATTGGAAGCTCCGCGCTTCGTGTAACGCTGTTATAATGCATTGGAAGCTCCGCGCTTCGTGTAACGCTGTTATAATGCATTGGAAGCTCCGCGCTTCGTGTAACGCTGTTATAATGCATTGGAAGCTCCGCGCTTCGTGTAACGCTGTTATAGTGCATTGGAAGCTCCGCGCTTCGTGTAACGCTGTTATAGTGCATTGGAAGCTCCGCGCTTCGTGTAACGCTGTTATAATGCATTGGAAGCTCCGCGCTTCGTGTAACGCTGTTATAGTGCATTGGAAGCTCCGCGCTTCGTGTAACGCTGTTATAGTGCATTGGAAGCTCCGCGCTTCGTGTAACGCTGTTATAGTGCATTGGAAGCTCCGCGCTTCGTGTAACACTGCTATAGTGTATTGGAAGCTCCGCGCTTCACGTAGCTCCGGTGCTGTACGTCGGAACTCCGTGTTTTGTGTAGCCCGTACTGTTACGTCGGGAGCTACGCGCTTCGCGTACAGTTGACCATTGAAAGCTTGGCGCTTTGTGACTCGGGGCACCCCGATAACCGTACGAGTTTTTCCTTTTATTACGTTTCACACGCAACGACAATGAAAGACGCGCGAGAACGCGCTGACTGTCAGGATGGTCGTGTGGCGTATTGAGTTAACGTTTTAGTACTACTAGCGCCATCTATGCCGCCTCCGTGGCATTACTCGCGGATGGCGCTGCGCATAGATTCTGAAGAGCTGTGACATATCGAACGAAGGAACGAGTAAATGGATGGTTTCGCTCGCGAATGAAGTGAGTCAGTGGTTCGGTCATCGCAGGAGTGGATGAATGTTCTATTCATTCTGCCCTGGAACACCGACAGCACCGCACGTGTGCATCTTAGGTGGGCCTTGGTGCAGGCCTTTGATTTTCAAATCAGTTATCGTGAGGGACGTCGTATGGCTCGAGCTCGTAAGATCATCTGTTACCACTCGACATTTCCAACATGCGCTCAGGTGTCCTACATCGCAAGGTACAGAGAAATAATCGGACCCGGTGTCTTCCAATTGTTCCCCGGGCCTTCCGCTGGTCAGTAATTAACCACGTGCACGAATCACGTATGCACCTTGAATTTAAGAAGACTCTTGAAAGGGTTGATCACTATTGGTTCGAGCACATGGCTAAGTGCGTTCGGGACTTCATCCAATTCCTAACATAAGTATCCCGTGGCATACTGTGCACGTTGACTTAACTGGCAAATTAAGTGGAAAAAGCGATTGCAAGGAGTACGTCATAGTTTTAATTGATGCGGTCACAAAATTTGTTCCCTTATATCATACCCTGAGAATAGATTTGGCTAGAACAATTAAATCCCTTAAATCAAGCGTCTTTAGTTGGAGCTCCAGTTAGTTATTGCAGATCTGGGACGATGCTTTGCCAACAAAGAATTCAAAGTTTTTTTGTCAGTTTCACGGTGTTTCTTTACGTTTGATAGCTAGTCAAGTCGCGCTAATTGCCAAGTAGAAAGAACAATGAGCGCGTTAAAAAGTATGCTGACCGCGGTAGAAGCGTCTGATAGGTCCCGGCATGAAGCGTTAGAAGACGTGCAATTAGTTTTGAATTCCTCTGTCCACCGTGTAATACAAGCGAGTCCACTCGAGTTTCTGATAGGACGTTTAGCTAGACCATTTAACCTATTAACTTTGAATGATTCCGGACCGGCAGTAGACATTAGTAAGACAAGAGAGCAAGCGGCCACGTACATAGAAAAGAGTGCCAGTTACGAAAAAGTAAAATTTGATAAAACTACAAGTTAAAGTGGTAAAGTTTGATGTTGGTAATTTAGTTTAAATTCAGAACGAAGAGAAACCCAACTAAATTAGACACGAAATACAAGGGACCTTTAAAAAAAAAAATGTGGAGTTACTTGATGGTGATCGTTATTTGCTGAAATCTTTGACCGGTAATAGAACATAAAAATACGCTCACGACTGTATAAGGAGGATTCCTCTAAGCAGTGTGTCCGTTGAGTTAAATTTGTCTGATGAAGATGGTGAGGAGGATGCCTCCAACAGTAAATAAGAACACATACCTTGGCTAGGTCGCACTACACGCACTAGTCTGTAGTCGTAACTGCAACTCTCAGAGTTGTACAGAGCGCGATGGGCAGCTAGTGGTGTGGCGGGGACCCGGGTTTCGAGAGAGACTATTTGTATGGTCCTGTGTGGCCTGGGAGTCGTGGACTCCAGTTAAAGTGTTGGTCGTATCGCTTGGAGCGATGTCGATATGGGTGACACGTGAATTGTCACTAGCTGCTGGGACAGCTGGGCCATGTGTTGTGTACTTATTGTCTTAAACTTACTGTTTTAAAGTATCAGTATTGAGATTTAAAGATTATGGGCTTAGAGGAACCTTTCGTGTTAAAGTTGTTGAAATTATTTGTATGCTAACGTGATCTCTGTTAACTTTATTCGTAAGATACGATTACGGACCATTACCATCAGGTTGGCCGAACGTGAAAATGTGCCTCAGTTGGTTATTTTGTTACAAGTACACACGAGGACGTGTGCTTCGTCAGAATGGCCGTGTCGTGGATAACGATATCGTTTTATTAAGTTTCTCAATTGATTGTTGACACAGTAGTGCGGCAAACGCGGTGACGTCAGTTGTTTTGCAATGGCGGCACGTGGACAGAGTCGTAATGGAAAGTGAGGTTGGCTCGATCAGTCAGTCGACGTTGGGACACGGACCGAGACACTTCTCCGTTGCGAACCTGTCGGTTTGTCTATCTAAGTGTGTTAACTGAACATTGTTATTGATACCGTGGTTAATATTGTGAATTATAAAGTTACAAGTAATAAACCTCGTACCAAGTCAAGATGATGACGACTCTATCGCTCAGACCGTCGCTATCTCCGACATATACTTATAGATATATACTTCATAGATTCGTAATCTATGAAGTCAGTTAAAACTGGCTCATCCGTTCAACAGCTATGATTCAAAGAATACCAAGGGCATACGTTCTTCTTCTCAACCCATAAATTACCCACTTCAGGTCAGGCCTCCTCCATTTACGTGAAGGGTTAATTAAAGGGTAATTGTCCATTCTACCGACTGTACCACGGGGAGTACTCAGAAGAGCTTTTCTCCCTTATCTCTCTCCTTTCATTTGCCGTAATACGCGTGCGGGGTTCACTGTAGCCGCCATTCCATCGCGAACGAAGAAATTTGGCAACTCGTTTCTTTGTCGCATCCCACAAGTATGGAACTCCCTCCCTGCACACGTATTTCCACCCACAATATGGGATCTTTCATACGAAGCATGAAGCATCTTGCGGGCCGGCAGGGTGAGGATGGCTAATGCTATACGTACAGCTTACCACTAGCCATCCTCCCCATTTCTAGACTGCATTTTCACTTAACATCCGACGGCAGACAGTCGTCAGCCTGCTCTTATATAAAAAAAAAGAAAAAGCCTACTGCCACACTGCCCACACGTCCAACTCGTGTGGGCAGTGTGGCAGTAGGCTTTCAGCCTTGTTATTTTCTTTTGTCGGCTCTTACGACACCCTGTGTTATTCGCAGGTTGAATGTCTGATAAATAGTCAGGTATTATGCCAGATATTTCATTAGTCCTGTAACACCTGCATCGTATTTATTGTATCATAAAGCGTGCTATTAATATCAATAAATCTGCGCTGTCAACGATAAAGTTTGGTAGTAATCATTTGCTTGTTTTTTTCCATCGTAGTTTTTTGTTACCTGTCTGATGTCACCATCGCCTACGGACATTTAGATCAGTTTAGATCTGTAGGAGGTGAAAGCATGACGTTAACAGCAGATAAAGATTCAGAATAAAACTTATAGATAGTTTTTTTTAACCAAAATTGTAAATCTACTTCAAAATATGCTTTAAAAACGCAACAATAAAGATATAGGTAGGTAGGATTTAAAATACACAGTGTCACCACCCATTACATCCAGAGGGTATCGTAAGAACCGACAGAAGGAAATGACAAGATCGAAAACCTAGCTGTAAGAGAAGGAAAACTAGATATGTAACCCTGTGCCAACCCGTCTGGCCAGTGTGGCACAGTAGGCTAACTACCCGCCATGTAATGGCAGGTGGCCCGAATCAGCAGTGCGTCATATATGGGCTGAGTAGTTGTAGTAGTCTCTGTAGAGCCTACGTCGCGTTTCTCTACATTCCATCTAGTTCTGCGTTTCTCTACATTTCATGATGGTACATACCAAAAATAGTTCATTGACCTAGGTGTTTAGCCTCGGTACCATCATCATCATTTCAGCCAAAAGACGTCCACTGCTGGACATAGGCCTCCCACAAAGATTTCCACAAAGGCCGGTCCTGGGCCGCCCGCATCCATCGTTTTCCGGCGACCTTAACCAGGTCATCGGTCCACCGTGTGGGAGGCCTACCAGCACTGCGCTTTCCGGAACGCGGTCGCCACTCGAGGACTTTTCTGCCCCATCGGGCATCAGTCCTGCGCGCTATGTGCCCTGCCCACAGCCACTTAAGTTTGGCAATCTTGTGGGCTATGTCGGTGACCCTGGTTTGCCTGCGTATCTCCTCATTTCTGATTCGATCTCGCAGGGAAACCCCGAGCATAGCCCTCTCCATTGCCCTTTGGGTGACTTTGAGCATTCTGATGGAGCCCATAGTGAGCGACCAGCCTCGGTACCAGACAACACTTAATTGCATCAGTATTGTATAGACCTTTTTTTAAAGTATTCTCAAACTTTATTCAATTAATTTCCTTTTGAATATTGTTTTGCAAGTCAGCAACAAAAAAATAACGGCATTCATCTTGTTGTAAAACAAAACAGTCGAAAAGAAATCATTGGTCAAACAATGTTTTTAAATTTAGGAGCCAACTTATGCAAAATTTGCTGAAGCAGCCTCCCTTATTTAAAATACTGTTTGGCATATGAACCGCGAATTTCAGCTCTTGTGGCTAAAATGTTGTACTGTGAAGTTGAGAAATGCGGGCCTAGCACACGCGAGCAAAACTGCGGGCAACATAGTTGTTGTTGTATCGCATAAAAACGCCACAGTACGAAGTTATGTAAATTATCTTCCTATCGCTAACGAAGTTTGCGTAACAATCGCACCAACAATTCGTCCTATTGTGCCTAGAGCATCAGCAGTACAGCCGAAAGGCTCAGTCTATTTCAGCGACCTCAACGGGGTCGTGACTAGATAAATCATGGGACGCTAACACTTGCTATGACACCGAGAAACACTGCTAGTGCTGGGTAGTAAGACCATAGTAGTACTACACATCTCGGTGTCATAGCGTGCCGTCAGTTTAGCGCTCTGACGCGCGCCATTCACGCGTTCTGTTTGGCGAAGCCTGTTTAACAGAGGGGCATCTTACACTGTTGGGCGACTCGCGGTCTTCACAACAAGATCTCTTTCGCTGGGCTATGTCAGCAATAAACTATTCACAAACATGTCTATTCAATTTGACAAACACTGGATTGCTTTCGTGGATAATTTATAAAGGTGCCGAATGAAGTTATTTTCTTTTACAATATAATATGGCGGGCTGTCTGACAGGCAATCATATTTCGTGAATGTTTCGTTTCTGATTCATAACTGCATTCTGCGGTGAAACATAGACTTCGAATTGATATGATTTGTTATACAGACAGCAGGTTTTATTTGTCTCATATTTCTCGACACTGTTTACTTATGTAGAATATGTATCTTTTCTCTTTTATCCTGGATTGTTGGTAGGTATAATAAAAATATCGAATCGAAATAATCGAGACTGTTTTTAGCTATGTTGAAACAAAATCTGCTCAGCCGTGTGAAGACGTATTAATATATTATTTAAGCGAGATAAATAATAAATAATAATAATAATAATAAATAAGTCAGTAATCCTTTATGTGGATGCAAACAAATACTTTTGTAAAGCGTGCATTAGAACTAAAATTATAAATACAAAAAGGAAACGTAACGCACACGAACTATAATTGACACTTACACAACATTAATATTTATCGTTCAAGACGATTTTTATAATGAACTAGCTGTTAACCGCGACTTCGTCTGCGTTTATGTTCTCAAATTATGTTAGTTCTCAAATTTGCAATAATGTATTTTCAAATTTCTGGATATAGGTTATCACCCTTCAGTAAATGCCGAACAAAATGAGTTTTAGGAGTCTAACTATGAAATCCATCTCAGCAAAGCCAGCGTGAATTTGATTTGTTTGGCGCGTTAAAATGGGTGATCACTCTAAGACAGAATGTTGTTTAGTCATTTTTCTAAATTTTAATATTAGTAGGATGTGATTTCAGGTTTGGTTAAGAAAAAAGTTGTGCAATAAGATATAGTGTACACAGAATACATAGTGTCACCACCCCATTCCATCTTGAGGGTCTCGTAAGAGCTGACAAAAGAAAATTACAAGGCCGCATACGAAACCCTATGGCAACCCGTCTGGCCAGCGTGGCACAATAGATGAATTACCCTTCATGTAATTGGAGGAGGCCCGACTCAGTAATGGGTCGTCTATGGGCTGGGTAGTTTTATTTTATAAAAAAACGAAACCCCTTCACTAGGTATAACCAACCTCTTTTGCGGGGGCAGTTTACAAACATGTAATTCAGGAACTCAAATGACACCCAGACTCAGAGCAAGTGCCTCTGGGTTAAACAAAGACCCTCGCCCGACCCCGGAATCGAACTCGAGACCCGCTGATCCAAAGGCGGCACATGTAACCCCTAGTCCAACGAGGCAGTCGGGCAGTAGTACTAGTAGTATTTCAACAACTGATATCAAGTTAATATTAAAGACACAACATTCTCAAGTACAAGACCATTTAGATCCAGTGATGTATATAATTAAAATCGTCCCAACAAATGTCCTGACCCATGTCAGGGTGTTTTGGACCGACCACGGCGTAGACAAGGGTCCCCGCAAGGGGATTAAGGACCGTAATCCATTGCAGGGTAAGGACTGATTGAATTTTAACCTACTCACGTGTCTTGTTTGGGATAACAGTTACATGGTGTGGTTACTGATGGAATTGGTGAATGTATTATCGCTACAAGATATCGTGTGCGGATTTATTATATGAGAATGTAGTCACCAACCAGTTTAGACCAGTTTAGACGTTATTATACTTGTTTTTTGTAGGGGAGAATCTCATTTCTGGGTATCCACGGCTGCCAATAAGAGTTCCCTATGTCCCTACTTGCAACTGTGCGCAGCACTGTGGGACCCTGCAAAGTCCGCTGGGTGCCTACTACCTCAGTATCTTACTCATTATTTATGAGGAGCACATTCTCCATAAGGTGTTATCAGCTAGGCGCGCCGGCTCTATCCGGAACACGCAACACGACGCCTTCTATCTCAGGACCTCGTACCCAAGGGTGAGGGAGGTTCCCAAATCCCTCAATATGAACCTTTTTACACCATAACAGTGAATCCAATTTTAATAAGAGATAGATCGGACCTAGACGTTAACAAACTACTTTTTACTTACTATAATTGTAAATATTATTTTTCTTTTTTTATAAACTTTTATATACTTACATACATCGAGCCTTATAGCTAGAATTAATCTACTCTTTATTCCAAAAAAAAGGGAGTACCGGGATATTTGTTTTTGTAAGATCGTTGTTTTCGAACACGGCATAATGAACATTAATATTTAACATAGCGTCGTTATAAACACACGTGAACCGGCGTATGAAAGGCAGTTACATACAACTCCTAGTTTTTGCGTGGGAAGCAACGCAAACAAACATTGAAACCTTTCAAGGTAATAAGGAAGTAAACAGGCGCTGCGATACAAAAATCAGACTTTGTAAAGAAAACATTGCGAAAGCCAAAGGGCATATCGTTGATAAAGGGATGAAAAAATTGGCAACAACGGATAGTCAAACATCCGGACCATGGCCCCGACGAACCCCATTTATGATCCTATCAATTCATATTTTGTTTGATGTTCTCACACTTGCGATGATCTAGTTTTGTGTGGCCATTGAAAGTGCGGTTTGGTGCAGCGACAGCGGTTATATCAATACTTTGTTACAACAAATAACTTAACATCTAATATATTTGCCATTATTACACATTGAAATTATTGACGGTGTGACAATGGACTCATCGTTATCATTTCGTGAGCATATTGATAATATTAAAAGCAAAGGGAACAGAATGCTTGGTTTCCTTATACGTTCTACCAAGGCTTTTCATAACAACGATAGTTTGATAGTGCTGTACAATGCTTTAGTAAGAAGCTCGCTTGAATATTGCAGCAGTATATGGTCACCTTTCTACACCGCACACATTAACAAAGTAGAATCAGTTCAATGTCGCTTTCTCAGATATTTATGTATGAAAAACGGCATCAGAAGAACTGTCCCTGAATACAAGGACCGTCTGATCCATTTCGGATTGTCAAGTTTGCAGGATAGACGTAATATTGCCGACCTACTTACATTTCACAAGATAGTTAATGGTGGTACCGATGCACCCCTGATTAACTATGTTCATTTAAGAGTAACGCAGCGATCACTACGACACACTCGTGTATTCGATGTACCAAATGTCACGCTTAATACATCGTTTAACAGCCCTTTTAACCGCATGATAAGACTTTATAATGATACAAGTGAAAGAATTGGTGATGCTATTGATTTATTTCATATGCCATACACCTCATACAGAAGCATATTAAGGAAAACCTATCCTCTATTAGATACTCAATGATCGATCGTGATCGACTTTCTGATTTATTATGTTTAATCCGCATCGTCATCTCAATTTTATAACAGTGTTCGTTAGTAATATTATCAGTCCTATTTAATTAGTTTTTTTTTTTCTGTTTGTTCTTTTTTAATGAAACTATTTCTTAACGTTTTTATATTTTTAATTAGGTACACATATACAATTTGTAATTTTGAAATTTGTGTGATAAGTAATTTGTAAGTCTCAACTCTGTGCTTAATCTTCTATAAATGCTATGCATACCCGTAATTAACATAATTACTATAGCAATGTTTTATACTGTGAACGTCATGATGATACTATGATTGTAATTTATGTTGTTGGTGTGCTCATGAAGTAAATAAATAAATAAATAAATAAATAAATAAATTACAAATTGAACACTTTTAACGGATTTATTGCGTATATTTTACATAATCTAAATCTGCGTGCACAGGGAAAGTTATCAATAAAACAAAATTATAGGCAGGAGATTTAACGGTGTTTTTTTACTTCAAAAGAATTTGGTGTAAGGCATTCGAAACATTGGTAATTATGTACTTTATTTAATTACAAACAACATTATATTAATGTAAGTATATGCACCCTGTGGGTCTTATACTCTAAATATCTCATAGGGTCGAAGTGTATTTGGACCTGTCATGGAAAAAAATATCAAAGTTTTGTCAATTTATATATGACCATTGTGTCCAATACAAAAAAAATGATTTGACTTAGAATCGAACCGACAAGATAATATATGTGTATACGTTTTTAAACTTTTGCAATCTTCACAATTTTTTTTCCAAAATACCATCGGGTTTCTCGCGTAATACAAAATAGGCAAATATGAACTTAATGTTACGTCACTTCATCACTACATAGTATAAAACAAAGTCGCTGTCGTCTGTCCGTCCCTATGTATGCTTAAATCTTTAAAACTCAACGGATCTTGAAGCGGTTTTTTTAAGAGATAGAGTCATTAAAGAGGAAGGTTTATATGTATAATACATGCATAATATTGTAGAGAAACACTGATAAATTTAGAGGTTCGTGATTGCACCCGTGCGACGCCCGGGGCGGGTGGCTAGTTAGATGATATAAAACTTTTTTTACTTTTTTTCTTGGTACAGCGAACCTGTTGTTTCATGGCTAGTTGCATTTGATTTGTTAGCAAGATTCCATAGTAGAATCATGTTATGTGCAATGTCAGCCCCACCCATAGATGAACAGCAGGGTATCAAGCCAAAAACATCGCCGATATAATCGCTGCCCAACTTAATAAAGTAATTTGGAATCCATATGGAACAGATATAAATATATTATCATCACTATCACTACATAGTATAAAACAAAGTCGCTATCGCCTGTTCGTCCCTATGTATGCTTAAATCTTTAAAATTACGCAACGGATTTTGAAACGTTTTTTTTAATAGATAGAGTGATTCAAGAGGAAAGTTTATGTGTATATTACATGCATACTTTTGTAGAGAAATAGACATATCAGGTAGTTATATTTATAAAGTAATAAATGTAAATTTAAAAATAGTAGGCAATGCTGATAATTGCACCCGTGCGAAGCCGGGGCGGGTCGCTAGTTCTTCCTAAATCACTCTTCATGGCATCTCAGGCCATTTATTAAATACCTCTCTAGATTATAGTGATCATTAATTTATAGAGATAATGTAATGATTCCTTTTTCAATATCACCTAAAACATTTATTCGTTGCTAAAACGCACTGCGTGGCCCCAAACTGAGATGACGTCCATATTTTAAAGTAACATTTCAATTGTGACCCTAGCCCTGGCTTAGCGTAATATCCTTTGAATTATTACAAGTACTTTATAACGTTAATACAGTAAAATATTGCTTCGTAAACATTGCTACAAAGTATATTTTAGTGATTATAATATTATACGTAGTTCGTAAATGTAATCCCGCCTTTAGTAGACTGTGCGCTAATAGACGAATTATTATTTAAAAAAAAAGATGTTTAAAAAAATGTTAACTGACTCAAAATGATTAGGCACTAAAACGTGGAAAATAGTCCATACACAACCAGTCTGGGACCAATACGATTATCACTGAAGAAGTTACGCAGTGGCAAACAATAAAAGATATACAATGGAATTTTAAATCTCCACTTTTTTGCAGGCAAAATTAATCTTATTTTGCTAGTTCTACAAACATCAGTACGCCAACTCCATTCCATGTAACACTGAGAAAGAGAAGGGCTAAAATGGTAATGACGTAAACTCATATATATATAGTAACCAATTTTTAGTCTATTTGGCTCTAACTCAACAAAAAGGGATAATCAAACGAATTCAAGGCGGGGCTTTAGCGAAATCTTGTTTTGAGCAACAAATAGCTGGCCCTTTGTTGACGGTACCGCTCGTTTACTTAATTGTGAACACGTAAAGGATTGCGCACTTTTTTGCGAACCGTCCCTGCGAGCTTGATACAGATCTGGGAGCAAAAAGTTTTAGGGTAAACTGAGCTGTTCTCGGCTTTTCGGTATTTACTTTTTTAATTAACTTCAAAAATGTTCAATGAGTGGTTCTATGTGGGCTTGCATGTTAACTTATCTTATTATATGCCCTTTGTTGTGTGTTTTAGTCCGAATGAGAAATTGAAATATTGTCAATGTTTGATTTTACTTGGTGTATTTAGGATTTTTTTTTTCTATCTTACTTTTACAAAATATACAATTTAGTTACTCTGAACACAGAAAAAATCAAACATAATTCCAAATTTAAAAACAAAAAGCCAATTTACTGAAAGTCAATCAAACTTAACACCTACATTAAAAATAGGATGATGAGGATGATTATAGGATGTATATTGGTAATTTTTAGGTTAGGTGAGTTGAAATCTTCTTCTACTTTTCAGCCCTCCAATTACAGAAGGGTACTCGTAATTAGCCTACCGTGCCATGTTGACCAGACGGGTTATCTGCAGCCGAAAGGAAAGAGACACGTACCCATGACGCTGCATACAGGACCTGAAGAAGCACAAGTGGAGTTTAGTGAGTCGGGGGCGCTACAACATCTTGCGTTACCGAGTCTGACACACTCCGCCGACGTCATCCCCGATGTCGGCGGAAGCCCGTAAAAAGGGTTCTCCTCTAAAAAAGGCTCAAAAAGGGCTCCATTCATATTCTCTTGCAGCTAGGTTTCTACCTTTAGTTGGCTTTTACGACGCCCTCAGGATGGAATGCGGTGGTGGCACTATGTAACCTAAATCCATCACCACACGTATAGAAATATAATTACTCTACAGGAATACAGATTTCTACAAGTGTGGAAAACAATATAAATATATTAAAGCCATACATTTGCCGATAAATCGAACCACATCCCGTAGTAGGCACATTTGTTCGCTAACACTCGCTTTTTTGTAAAGGTTTCTGTTTGAGGTAAACAATGTTTTTGTTCCGAGGTATCCTCTGTTTATATTCCCGAGTGCTTCTGAATTCTTTACGATGTGATAATAATAGTATTGGTAACGATTTTGTTTTACCTTACTTCTTTTTGTGTATAGAGAAAGTGATAGCCTTATTGGGCAAGAAAGTAGCGAGGAAATAATTGACACTGAGGGCTAATTTCTAATTTAGGATTCTTGGATAATGTCTAGTTGAGGGGTCAGTCCAAGCTGCTATTCCTATATAGGTTTTCGGTGTTCTAAAATACTGGCCTTGGCTTAGTTTAGACTCCTGATCTCCTACAGATCACATTCTATTGTCTTGATAGTTATGTAACAAATTTTTAATGACTGTTTGTAATTTTGTGGAGATGAAATAAAATATTTTTGTGGATTGTGGGCTGAGTAGTCTTGCTTGTAGTAAGTTGTCGACACAGATTATCGGTTAAGAGGAGCGGTTCGTCTAACTTTGGGTGATAACAAGTTCGCTGCATTGTGGAAGGAACTTTTGTTAGATATTTTATCTTTGCGAGGTGAGATTGTAGTCTAGGGGTTGGATGTGGCGCCTTTGGATCAACGGGTCCCGGGTTCGATTCCGGGGTCGAGCAAGTGTCTTTGTCTAAAACAGAGGCACTTGCTCGGAGTCTGTTCGTGAATTTCATGTTTGTAAACTGCCCCCGCGATACATATTATACCTAGAAATCAAAGTGCGTGTGTCATTTACTTCGGTCGGCTCTTACGACACCCTCAGGGTGGAATCGGGTGGTGACACCATGTATTCTTAATCCGTCACCATATGATCAGTAAAATATAACGCAACAACTTTCTAAGCTAACTAACAGTACATTAAGCTAATACCAAAAATATTATAAGTGAATTAGTTTTTTTAATCCTATTCACGTCATATCACTTTATCCCCATTTCCCTGTTTTGAAGTAAACGCATTATTTGTATGATACGCTGTCATTTACCCATTTTGCGCGATGGCCGTGATTGACGTGTCGCCGCCATCTGTCACGCTAAACACGTCATTATCGGATGATAGTGATGTGCCACGCGCCGTGACAATAGCACAACCCTATTTTACTGGATTTCGTCGCTTTTAGGGAAACTCGTATAATCCTCTTTGTTGCTTTTTTGGTGCGACACTAATTAATATAAATGGAAGAATAATTCATTACTTAATGGTGATTTCATTGTGTTTGTAATGGGGTTTTGGATTAACTTTAATTACGTATTGATTGGATGGTTTGGTGACACAATGTAAAATGCCTAAATTTGCAAAAAGGCTGAGGATGCTTTCAAACAGTCTAATAATAATAATATAAACACCAACATTTATAATTAACTAGTGGCCCGCCCCGGCTTCACCCGTGCAAAGCGGGGGTGGGTTATACATATAAACCTTCTTCTTGAATCACTCTATCTAATAAAAAAAACCATATCAAAATCCGTTGCGTAGTTTTAAAGATTTAAGCATACATAGGGACGGACAGACGACAGCGACTTTGTTTTATACTATTTAGTGATAATTTATCATTTAGTCTTTACCATCGGTTCGGAATGCCTTTCCATAGAGAAGAGCTGGCAAGAAACTTCATGGTCGTCTATGGCAGTTATAATGAATAAGGGCAAAATTTTTGCATCGTTACGATTTGTTAGGAAGTTTGGTATTTCCATTACAGGGTGTTCTCTAGTGACAGAAACATAAGTTGATCTGGCATGGGATCAGTTATAGGGCCCAGGCCCTGGGAGAACAGCAGAACTGCATTCCGCCGCGCCTCCCAGCGGTGGAACAGAACCCCCTGTATACGGACGGGCCCGCCTCGGAGCTTGCAGCTCCACTAAACGAGGCGGGCCAAGGCCCCATACTCCCCCATCGGAAGGAGCAAACCCCGTGGCCCTGGTGCCTCACCGTCGGTTTTAGTGGGTAGGTCGGGGTACTATTTACTATCTCCAGGCGCCCCGGAGTCCCGAATAACCCAGCTAGTCTCCAACGGCCAGATATCCATATTGATTCCAAAAAATAGAGACATTACGGCAGAATTTGTTACTTAACTTAGTCCCCAAAATCAACTTATGTATACAATGCTTTATAAGTGAATTCCTAATACACAGTAACAGTAAAGTGGAATGTTACTAAATAGGTACGTGGTACTTGCGTCAAATTCCAGTACATTGGTATTTAGATGATCAGACTTGTGTAAATTGATAGTACTCTATGTTGCGCGCCTTTAGTCGCCTCATAGGACACTCTCTAGATTGAATCCGTTCCCACCTCTGAGCTTTGCAAAAAAATACCTAGCTGCCTGAGACTAAGCTGTTCAGTGTCAAAATACCATGGTATCCTATGCAAAATAAATTATTTGACTTTGATTAAGCGAGGTTAGTCAAGGCCTCCAGGGTCCAGGGACACAGTTGGGACCCACGGGGGGGGGGGGGGGGGACCATGCGGGTCAGTACCAGGGCGATGTTTAACGGATTTGGGCTACAGATAATCCAGGGCCCATCATTCAGTCATAAACATGCCCCATCATTATAGTATTGAATGAGCCACTACTGTCGGGCCCCTCCTCCAAATTCATGTAGGGAAATTAGCCTATTGTGCCACGCTGGCAAGACGGGTTGGAACACGGATCAAGTTTTCCTTCTCGGCTAGGTGATCTGCCTCTCGCGTTATTTTAGTCGCCTCTTACAACACCCTCAAGACGGTATGGGTTGGTGACTTTGTGTATTCTAAATTCGTCACCACACGGATTGTTGTCCTACTAAAATTATAATCTAATAATATTTATACAGAGAATATTCAAAACGTCCCGGAGATTTCTGCAACAGAAATCAATCATAATATTAGAATGCCTTCCAAACCACATTAATAACTTTGCGATGGAATTCATTCGTTGGAAATTTTCGAACGGCTGTCAGTAGCCAGTAGTTCTAACGTTATCTAACAAAGCCGACAGCTTGATTAGGATCGGAAAAGTATTTTTGAACGGATGTATTTTAAAACAACCCTTTTATAATTGCAAAATGTAGAGATACATTATCGCATTCTAAAATATTCTAGAAACAAAATTAAATTGAATCACTATTTTTTTTTAAATCAACATTAATGTCAATTTTTTTGACAAGTCAACCAATAAATAAAAAAAATATCCATGGTTCGGAATGTAGCCCTATAAAGAAGAGCCGTCAAGGAACTATGTAGTTGCTTTTTCAGATAGATTTTAGACAGATTTGGGAGAACAAACTCGAGCAATATAGGCATTAATTTTACTAGTTAATAACCGTTCTATATTGTGTTAATATCGGCTTCGCATATAATAATTTTTTGCTCAGAGATGTCATAATGGTGATATAACTAACTTGTTCGTTACAAACCTACAAATCTTTCCTCTATATAATAAAAGTATAGATTACATATCTTTAAGTATGACGTACGTGATGTATGACGACACGGTTAGCGCAGTGGTTGAGCGATCGACTGCTGCGCAGCATGTCGCGGGTTCGATCCCCGCACGGAAGAAATATTTGTACGACCTACAAGTATTTGTTCCGGGTCTGGGTGTTTTCTATCTATAACATGTATGTATTTACAAAAAAAAATGTATTTATGTAGTTTATCATCCATCTCGTTACCATAACACAAGCATTAAGTTGCTTAGCTTGGGACGAGATGGCGTTGTGTGAAATGTCCAAGGATATTTATTTATTTATTATTATTATTAAGTAATCAAATGGTTTTGTTGTTTTTTTATACTTTCTTAATATTTCTACTAATTCTCACCATTGAGTTCTACTTTTTCTTATTCGATACTCAGTTTTGTTGTGTGTTTTAATAACAACATAAAAGACATTACAACGAACAATTAAGCACGGATACGCTTTTGATTCAGGTACCTCACACAAGATCAAAATAAGCTTATCGGTTCCTGAGCAATGAATCCACAGACCAACAAGTCATATAAACCAACTTTTTTTTAAATTCACTGATTTTTGGCTATTTTTAAATCAAATAATAATCTTGTCTACATTTTCTAACAGACATTCCAGAATGACCAAATTAGTGCACTTCTACTTTTTTTTCTCGCATTTCTTCCCAATGTCATTGTGGTCAGTGTGACCAGACTTGTCTAACTACCGGTATGTACACGAACTGATTGCCATCTGACCTCTGCAACCAAACTGATGGGACAACCAGTAGTTATTTTGTTAGACCACCATCACTATTGAATGGTATCAGAAACCAGCCTTCCGTACCAAGGTTAGATGTTACAAAATATGATGGACTTCCATCCAAAATTCAGCTGAGTCACAAATCGCTTAACCTGCCAATCGGTTTAACGAACTGAACTTTAACGTAGTAGTTTGTATAACAAAACAACACAGTAAGTTCGGCGGTTAACCAATCTAAGTAAACATCAGTAGGTTTATCGCTAAACTAAAGGTTTTCCTGTGATGAAGGTACATTTCCCACATCTAAAGTTGAGTAAAGGTCAAACTGAGGTCAGTGATCCCTTTCAATTATCTTTACCTCTTGAATTGGGGAAACCAACGGCGAAACAGCGATCCTTTTAAGATTAACACACTTGACCAGCGTGTTACATACTTTACACAATTTACACGAAACATCTGAACTAATAACATTAGGAAATATCGCCTACAAATCCGAGAATTATCAAAAAGTTAAGTGAAAAAGTTTCAATTCGCACAGTTCCCCGACTATTGGAGGATAGGCGCCGCGGCCCCCTGCCAGACATACCACCTCGTCTGACTGGATGATCATCCCTTTGCGCCAAAACACTTATGTCCATATTATGGTGACGTATCACTATCACTATCACTATCACTATCACTATCACTATCATCACTATCACTACAAAGTTTATAACACAGTCGCCGTCGTTTGCCAGTCCGTAGGTATAGTTAAATTTTTATAACTACGCAAAGGATTTTCAAGTGGCTTTTTTGATGTTGATTTTGAATTGATAAATTTAGATGTTCCTCATTGCACCCGTACGAAGCCGGGGCGGGTCGCTAGTTTTATATATAAATAAGACGTATTTAAAAGAGTGACTAAAATCTTCAAACTAATTTCAAAACTCATTTAATCGAGTCGGCTCATTAGAGCTCTTTTGAATTTTGATACATTATTATATAAAACAACTAGCTGACCCGGCGAACTTTGTTCCGCATTATAAATATTTAAAACAAAAAGAAAGTAGACAGTAGGATACCTGAGATTTTTATCCCGTCCGTATAAAACCTACTTTAACAAAACGCAACTGACAGCGAAACGTTATGTTGTCTTTAGTTTAATATGGCCGAAAATTTGACAATTAGAAATTTTGAATTCGACTTGTTTATATTGTTGTAATTCACATAATGTCTTTATAACGTGTAGCCTATATGTTATTCTGATGTATAAGCTATATTATTGTAAAGTTTCATTAAAATCCATTCAGTAGTTTTTACGTGAAAGAGTAACAAACATCCATCCATCCATCCATCCATCCATCCATCCATCCATTCATCCATCCATCCATCCATACTTACAAACTTTCACGTTTATAATATTAGTAAGATAAGATAAAATAAAATTTACATTTAAAATTTTCCAACTACCACCGGTTCGGAATGCAGCGCTTCAGGAAAGGGCCAGCAAGAATTATGTCTTAGGTTTCGTGACGATTACACATTGAAAATAAACACTTTTTAACGGATTTATCGCGTGTCAATTCCATTATTTAATTCCCAACGTTTCAAATGCTTTGCACCAGTCGTGGTCACGGGAGAGACTTCATGACAGTTGTCTTCAAAAGAACAAAGAAACAGTTAAATCTACGGCCTATATTACACACGCGATAAATCCGTTAAAAAGTGTTTAATTTCAGCCGGTACGAGACTCTGTAGTTGCTCTTTTTAGATTGCCATTTTTAAGTACAAGGCCGGGATATGATTTGTGAGAGCAATCTCGCGGAGGTATTCCTAGGGCATATAACTTAGTTATAAATGTGAGGCAGACACTTGATACAAACTCTGTACAAACCTGTCTTGCCAGTTCTGCACTATATCCTCCTATGATTTTGGAGGGGACCCACCTTAGAACCTTTACCAGGTCGTTGGCCCACCGCGTGGGAGGTCTATGAGGTATAAGAAGAATCGAAATAAATAATAGTTTAGAAAAACTAAAAAAATACGATTTTCCTAAAAAAAATAGAAAATAAATTTTATTAAATTGTCAGAAAAAATGATACGTTTGTAAAAAAAGCGTGGGGTGCTTTTCAGGATATTATCAAAATAACCCTTCTAGTCATATCTGTTCATAAAATATTTAGAACTATTGATACCATGCACCCCACGATTTTTTTTACAATTAAATCATTTTTTCTGACACTATTTTTAATTCAAATTTATTAAAAATTATTTTCTATTTTTTAGGAAAAGCGTATTTTTTTTAGTTTTTCTAAACTATTATTTATTTTCAATTTTTAGTAATCGAGAAATAGGTGATCTACGCCTCTGGCCGCGTCTCAGGAAAACAAAAATCGCTGATCCTGATTTGTCATTGGTCCATAATAAGTATGCCAAATTTCAAGTTAATCCGGCGTTTTGAAGGGGGTCAAAATCATGTTCAAAGATTCCGTACCATACATAAATACATACGTCTGAATCTAATAAAAGCGTATTAAAAAGTCTTGCCCTTATTCGGTTGTCACAACGTTCTCACAATCTGTAATCATCTTCATATTCACACTGAACGAAAGCTTAACAGTATTTTAAACAGCTAATGAACTTTATGGAGCAAGTTGGTAATGAGCGAAGTTCCTAGAGCCAGCGTCATCAATTTTGGAGCCTCATTAAGCCCTTAATGAAGACATGCTATGCGCGTGCACATGAGTTTAATATTTGGCAGAAAGGTTGGTTCCACACTGGACTGTATCTCCATATAAAGAGCTTGACTAAATCAAATAATATAAGTTTCTTTAAAATTTGGCTTTTGTCCTACTAATATTAAAAATGCGAAAGTTTGTAAGAATGTAGGTATGTTTGTTACTCTTTCACGCAAAGTCTACTAAATGGATTTTGATGAAACTTTACAATAATATAGATTGTACCCAATAATACCACGTGATTCAAAAAACCCAATCCAACCCAATTGTAATAATAACACAGAGGCTGTAATTTATAAAGCTATTGAGTGAATTATCTAAAATATAAGCGTCAGGTTAGTATGAAAAAAAAACTGACGAAAAAATAAAATACTTTCTATCATCATTAGCACCACTTTCAATTACCACGCGGGTGAAAAAATGAAATAATTATTATATTTTTAGCATTTACAATTAAAATCTTGCAAGTCCTAACACCGCATAAATAAAATATAACAAATTCAGTAACATAAATAAGACAAATTCAGAATTTATAATATCATCCACTCATACCACCCTGAGGGTGTTAACGGAATGCAAGAGCCAGATCTAACGTAGCCGCCAGAGACAGAAAACTTGATAAACCCCTAGGCCAACCCGTCTTGCCAGCGTGGTAAGCTAATAATCCTCCATGAATATGAAGCCACAGCTCCGTAGTGGGTCATTTTTTGCTCGAAATTCAAACTCAAAAGGAACTATATTTACGTAGGTTTTATCACAAAACTCTTATAAATCGTCATATTTAAAGTTACCATTACCATCTTACGACCCCTGTCCCACGCTACGGTGCTAGTCTTCATACACACTATCAGTCATCATATCTAATAAATAATAAATAAATAAATATTCTTGGACATTTCACACAACGCCATCTCGTCCCAAGTTAAGCAACTCAATGCTTGTGTTATGGTAACGAGATGGATGATAAACTACTTATATACATGTTTTTTTTTGTAAATACATACATATTATAGATAGAAATGACACCCAGACTCCGAGCCAGTGCCTCTGGTTTAGACAAAGACACTGGCCCGACCCCGGAATCGAACCCGGAACCCCTTGATCCAAAGATGATCCCATTTACACAATTCCTCATTCTTACAATCCATCCATCTCGTCTCTCCCACAACCCTTGCGTCCACCCACATTCATGCTGAAACTACCACCGGTTCGGAAAGCTGCTCTACAGGGAAGAGACGATGATGATAACTCTTTTTTGTTCCATCTCATCCATTCCACGATTACAATTAAAATATTGCTATAAGCCTAATACTGTATTTAAAGTGAACAAGAGAAATGCGAGCTACGAGCGAGCTACGCAGAGCGACTATTAGATAGGCAAAAATTCATAAAGCCCGTGACATTATCTCGGAAAGGGCGCAAGACTGGGGCGTCGGTGGCCATGTTATATTCAAGGGCTCACGCATACATTATTCAGTAACACCGACTCAGACACTAAGGCGCCTTCATACAAGGCTTTTCTAAACGCACTATTGTGATTGAAGGCAAAGAACAAAGATAGTCTTAATGTTTTTGCGTTGTTTTGTGTACGAACATAATCATTTGAGCCAAAATTCTACGGTAGGACGTTGGCCACCCCCAAAGTCCGGTCCTGAAACAGCCGCATCCATCCACGTTTTTGTATACTGCACTCGTACAGTCACTGGTTGTTAATGAATATCAGTGAATCAATTCTCCAAAAGTACATGCTGTCAAAAAGTTTAAAATACTTGCCACAAAAGACAACTAGTTACTGATTTTCAAACTTAAAAACGAAGTTCATTTATTAGTTTTATTCATTGCATAACATTCGTTCATAAACCACCATCCTCATTCGTTTATGATACAGATATAAAGAGTTAAAAAATACTTACTACTAAGCTGGTTTTTATTAAAATGTCAAACCCTAAGATTTCCTGGAGCACACAGGTTGTTTGACAATATAAACTAACAGAAAGAATTGACGCTCCGTCCTAAAGCAATTTTAGTCCAACAAAGTTTCACAAACACATACACATAATAGATCGGCATTTATATTATTCCTTTTTTTTTTCTTTTCAATCTATGCAGATTGTGACGGAGATGTACCAATTGAGAGATACCGATGAACATTATTAATACTAAACGTATTATTGCTTTTAGAATCGAAGCGTAAAAGCAAGACGCTCTGGCGTTGCCTTTACGACCCGAGGCGCTGTGAAATCGCTCAAATACTTAATGAGATTTGTGCAGGACAAGCGCGGGAACATGGAGATCTTTTGAATAAGTTTTCACTTCTTAAAGTGAGACATCTTCATAGACGGAAGGGAGATTTTATCATAACAAGTAAACTTGTCGGTGGGGTGACGGATTTAGAATACATTGTGTCTCCAACACGTTCTTGATACTCATAAAAACTTGTTACTTGTTTTATGGGCTGAAACGACGACGACATAACCCTGTGCCATTTCGTCTGGTCAGCGCGGCACAGGGTCCAACTCAGAAGAGAAAAGGAATACTAGAGGCCTTTTAATTAACCCCCGACAAAATGAGGGGCGTTACAAGATATGCCTGTGAAATCGTATCTGCTAAACAAATGTACCAATTGAGATGTGGTATTTTTTTTTATAAAAGTTCTCAATCTTATTTTGGAGTGCATCCCACGAGCCTGAAGCGGGTTTTAGTGTGTGAGTCGGGGCGCTGATTTTTTTCCGCTCCCGGAATCCCATATACCCTGGCAAAAAACATCAAAGAAAATAAAGGTTGTTTTATTGTAGTTCTTTAACATGTTTCATCCGAAACGGTTTGCGGTTTCAAGGTCATAATACTTTATTACCACCCTATTTCATCCTGGGAGTGTCGCTGACAGAAAGCAAAAAAAAAAATGTTAAAGCTGAAAATCTAGCCGTAAGAGAAGGAAACCTTGATACCCTATGCTCATCCGTAGCGTAGCACAGTAGGTTAATTGCCCTCCATGTAGTTGGAGGAGGCCCGACTCGGCAGTGGTTCAGCAACACGGGCTGAGCAGTGGTAGTAGTAGTCGACTTTATAACTGGTATCCGGGGTTGCTTAAAGTTTTCGATAGATAGTTATATATACTCTTTATCGTAGACTAAACTAACAAAAGTTATTTGACAAAAAGAACAGGTTGAATACAACATAATTAGTGCAAAGAGCTTATTGTTTTGTTTTTAGATTATGTCAGAAAACCTTAAGCTCGGCTACCAAAGCTCCTAGTTAGACATAGCAAGTTCCCATATTCAGTGAACCTAAAACGCTCTCCGCATGGACGCCCTCACAGCTAATGAACCATGATTTTGTCTCTTATTCTTTTCTCTTATATTATTTTGTTCTCGCGAAACTAACATAGTCGGCAGACTGGAGGCAACAGACGGTAAAGATTTGTCAGCGGACGGTATGTTACCTTTATTAAATCAAATGAAAAATCGATATAATCTAAGTTCTTTTTAACCCCTGACGCAAAAAGAGGGGTGTTATAAGTTTCACTTGTCTGTCTGTCTGTCGGTCTGTCTGTCTGTGGCACCGTAGCTCGTGAACGGATGAAGCGATTTCTATACAGTTTTTTTTTGTATAACAGGTGAGTACGGGCGAGTGTTCTTAGACATGTTTGATGAAAATCGGTTAAGTCGTTTAAAAGTTATGAGGGTGAAAGTGGGGAAGAATAACCGAAAGTCTGCAAATATTATGTGGTGGGGAGAAAATGAGGATGCGACAAGAATCTATCATCATATTATGCGTGTACCTATAAAAAGCAGAAAATAAAAATTTGGGGACCGCTCCTACTTATTTATTACCTGATTACTCTGGTCCCCCGACGCGATGTATTTTTATTATTTTTTACTTTTTAAAGGGAACTTAGGCCATTGTGTCGGGGGTTTATTTCAATTTTTAATTTAATTTTTTAACATATCAAAATACATTTAACATTTACTACAGGTTCGGCCGCTCTACGGGAAATAGCTGACATGGAACTCTGTAGTTACTTTGACTCCGGGACACAACTACCCACCACTAAAACCCCAGCAGTAGAACCTCACTCGTTTGGGAAGCCACAGGTGCACGATTACGCAGTCTACTGTGGTACCGAGGGTAGACTGGCAAGCAACTATCGATCCCTGGTAACTAAGATGTCCTCAGTCAATAAGGTTTTGTTTTGCAAGTCCCCCGAACAACCAACCAGAGATCTGCAGCCTCGCAGAAGGAAGCTTCGGCTCCCTAGCCCTTGGCTTACCGACCAACCAGGTTGAGCGTCAACCCGAGAACTCTACCGTGCACCGGTTGTTCAGGGCTTAGCCCCATTCCATTACGACACTGTCAGCCGCTCTTCTTCTGGCCTGCCCCGCGACCACGAGATACTGTTTTGTTTTAAGAATCATAACACCTATAGGAAGATAGAAACACGTTACAGCTCAAAAACTAAACCAACTAATACAGTGAACACAAATGTAATATTCATGGACACTTATACAACCTTATCTCAGTACTACTAGAACCCCAATGTGTTTGGGAAAAGGCGAAGAAGAAGAAGAAACCAATATGTCACAGTAGTAATCTACTCAGCCCATACGGGACCCACTACTGAGTTGGACTACTGACGTAGGCACATGGATTCGTTTTCGACTGTTCGGCCTTGTCATTTCTTTTTTTAGGCTCTTACAACACCCTCAGGGTGGAATGGGGCGCTGACAATAAGTATTCTAAATCCGTCACCACACGACATAGTGGTAATTAAAATGACCAATTACATCGGAAAAGCGATCAATTCATTAGTTCGTATTTCAGATTTGGTTACGTCCATTGCGGTTTGAGCTTCGATAGATTTTGTGGTGTTCATTAATTATTACGCGAGGTAATATTGGGACAATTTATCTCTAAATTGTAATATTCAAATGATGGGCCGGTTTAATTTGTAATCAACCACATTGAGGGAAGCCATAATTCGAACTACAATTTAAATTACAAATGATTTTAATTCGAATATGCTCTTTCAAGCACCTACCTAATTCGCTTAGTCACGCGGTAACGAATAGAGCCATCGCCTTCCTTAGTCACAACTCCTCCTACCCTCAGGGTGTAGTGAGTAGTGACTAAGGAAGGCGACAAACCAACGACATATCTAATGTAGGTATTTCACGTTACGATTGACACTTGCAAAATTGTGAACATAATAATGATAACATTTTTAAAATACAACATTCGACCATTCGATTTCTAGTAAACCTACAAGTTCGGAACGCGACCACTCCCAAGAAAACAAGAGAAATAGAATGTAATGACGGATCCTACATAATATTGGAGGAGGTCCGATTCATCAGTGGATAATTTATGACGAACCTCACTTTGCAGTTTTATTTTATGCAGGAATAAATAAAAGCAATATTCTTGCAGTAAATAAAACACATAATTAAAATATGTAGCTACTCGTAAAATTCAAAACGCCTACAGGTATTGTTATAGCAATTACGACTTTTGTACCTTGCTCAGTGTAAACACTCACATCTATCACTGCTGAGTCGGGCCTCCTCTCATTGCATGGGGGGTGATTAGCCTACTGTGCTACGCTGGCCAGACGGGTTGCCACAAAGTTTCGTTTTAAGTCTTCCTTATCTTGCAGCAAAGTTTTCAGCCTTGTCATTTCCTTTTGTCGGCTTTTACGACTCCCAGTGGATGGAAGTAGTGGTGATTCAATATCAGGGTATAAATAAAAAGAAATATAAAAATATCAAAATCTTCTTTTGTTGTTCTTCTTATAAGTATACAACAATGAATGTTTGTCTTTAAAGACTCGTTAACTATGCATTTGATCATGGGATCATCTTCAGCAAAGTGTTGTGCACGCCCAGGATGATTACTGAACAAAAAAATAAATTGAATATTTGTGTATGTGTAAGTATGTCTTTCCTTCAAATTTATTGTAGTTAGTGGCGTAGCACCGCGCGCAATTCACTGGTGCTATAAAAACTAATAATAATAGACAACCAACCAAAATCCGTACCAACTTAAATTTTGACACCGATGTTAATTAGGATAAAGGTATCAGGAGCATATTGTACCATTGTACATTTAATTGTTGTATTTCTCTGATGCCATGATAACCTTTAATATTATTGGTATAATATGAAGAGTATTGTTTATTATTTACTAGCGACCCGCCCTGGATTCGCACGGGTGCAATGATTAACATCTAAATTTATCTGTGTTCCTCTTCAATATTATGTATGTACTATGTATTATACACATAAACTTTCCTCTTGATCACTCTTGCAATCGTTGCGTAGTTTTAAAGATTTAAGCACACATAGGGACGAACAGACGACAGGACTTTGTTTTATAATATGAAGTGATGATGATGATGATTATTATTCGAATATTAAGCGTTTAAAAGCTTATAATGTAATTCTCATTGCAGCAAAATCGTCTAAATACGCTAATTTAACCTTCATACAAACAGCAACACATAAATACTAAACGGATTTCAATCAAATTTCTTTACGACCAATTACCAATTGAATAAAAGTTGAATTTTCCCACTAATTTATAATGCGGAGTTACGCGGTAATATAAAAAAGAATTAATATAAAAAGATACAACCAAATCAACCCGAATGGTAAACTTTCTCCTATTTCAAGTTGGTTGAAAATCGTCGCTAATGGGGAACAGAGTTGAACAGGCAAGACGTGGTACCTATGCGTTAACGCGAACCTGTGGCGCCCCAAGCGTGTCAGTCGTGTAAGGGTATTCCGCTGGGATTTTAGTGGGTGGACGAGTGTCGTAGACGTAGTTTCCGGAGTCTCACAAAATCGCCGAACCCATCCCGAGGGGCGGCAGTATAACTGTACCCCCCAGCTTCACTCGGGTAATTAACAAAAAATACAAAAGACTGTTATAGTTAGACATATATCTTAATAAATTACGGCTTCTGTGTTATTCTGATGTATAAGCTATGCTATTGTAAAGTTTAATCAACATATTGATTAATAAAAAATATACTTTCTTACAACCTTCAGCACAGCTGATCTAACCAAACATTTATCAGTAAATCTAACCAGCTTAGTGCTGACCCTGGAACTGCAAACAGGCAAGGTTATATAGATAGAAAAGACGAGAGCCCCGCCCCGACCTCGGTTAAAAAGAATCGTCCTAACCTCAATCGAGTGCTAAGCGAGCGACGATTGGGCTATAACTGTACCCCAATAAAACCCCGGTCACTCGTCCCTATTCAATATACTTAGGTCCTTTTATCCCTTGCCTTCTTTATAAATGTTCTTGATTCTAGTGCCTTTAATGTCTACCTCTGTCTGCTTAACTTAAGTGGCAGTGGGCAGGGCACCTAGCGCGCGGACCGACGCCTGACAGGACAGAAAAGCCCTCGAGTGGCGACCGCGTTCCGGAAAGCGCAGTTCTGGTAGGCCTCCCACACGGAAAGCGATGGATGCAGGTGGCTCGGAACCGGCCTTCGTGGTAAACCCTTGCGGGATGCATATGTCCAGCAGTGGACGTCTTTTGGCTGAAATGATGATGATGAATGTCTTGGTCGTATTTATGACAGCATTAAAATCAGATGTGAAATATCCATTCGTTATTTTTTTATTGCAGGTTCTTGGCGATGGCGAGTGGCCAGTCGTTATTTTATAATTTGCAGTAGTTGTTAACTGTGACTTTGTCCGCATGGTATTTAACAAAAAAGTTAATGTTCTGTTTGTAGAGTTTACGACAGCTAATTAATTCTGTATTTTTCGCGGACATTTGGAAAAACCGGCTAAGTTTGATATACAATTGTGGACGCAGGTAGGGGGTGTTAATAAAAGTAGTCTAAGTTACTCCTTGTTTCATCAGCTATCTGCCAGTCGCGCCAAAATCGGTCCAGCTATTTCAGAGATTAGCCGTAACAAACTGACAGACAGACAAAAAATTTGAAAATAACATTTTTATTTGAAGTTTCGTTTCAAGTTGTCCTTTTCTTGCGGCTATGTCTTCGGGCTTGGCTTTTGCTTTGTCGGCTGTAACGACTCTCTCAGGATGGAATTATGTAATAACAAACATTAAAAAAACAACCAAATTGAGGACCTCGTAAGATTTGCAGTCAGTAGAATGTGTTTCTATATTTATTTTGTTTAATAGGATGCTCTTTATATCTGATCTGGTCAGCGTGTTGAGGTCAGTGAAAAGTGCACCCTTGCTGGTAACCTAGTTGCGAAGAGCCGTATCCCGGCCCTCATTGACCCACATTCGCCATTCGATAACACCGAAAGTCGTTGACCGGTCAGCTGACCTCCTGACCTCTTCATTTCACTAAGTGATGCTTATGACAATTGGAAATACCTTATTTTACCTGTTATTTTAGGTTAGCGCATTTGGATCACTTGTCTCGGGTTCGATTCCGGGCAGTGTCTTTGTGTAAATCAGAGATACTTATACACTGGGTCTTGTGCTCTTTAAATATAAGTGTGACGACGGATTTAGATTACACAATGTCACCAACCCACACCTCCCTCACTTTTAAAAAAAAACTAGCTGTCCCCGCAAACGTTGTTTTGCCAAATAATTAACCACCCCCCGCGCAACCCCCCTCCCCACGCAACCCTCACCCCGCGCAACCCCCACCCCACGCAACCCCCACCCCGCGCAACCCCCGCGCAACTCTCTAGGTCTTATGGTTCCAGAGATATCGTGAACATCTCCTATCGCAAACGTTGTTTTGCCATGTAATTAAATAGGGGTTGATCGTAGAGGCGTGAAAATTTAGGGTTCTTTGTATTTTATTATCCTGAATCTTAAAAAAATAAAAGCAAAAATTTTCTCTAAAAAATTAACAATTTTTTTTTGATCCCCCCTTAAAATTTAGTGTGATGAAAAATTGATGTTGTCCTATTCTCATACCTACCCAATATGCTCACAAAATTTCATCAAAATCGGTCAAGCCGTTTCGGAGGAGATTGGCATCTAAAACTGTGACACGAGAATTTTATATATTAGATCTTCGTTGTTTTTTTATTATGATGTAAATGCAGCCAATAGCCAACCCGCCAATAGTCTAACTTGACTTATTTAATTCTCAGCCTTTAAATGACCCACTGCTGAGTCGAGTCTCCTCCTATCACAGGGAGGGTAAGTAGCCTACTGTGTAACGCTGGCCAGATGGGTTGGCACAGGGTTTCGTGTCAAGTTGTCCTTCTCTTGCGGCTAGGTTATCGGCTTGACATAAACTCAAACTCAAACTCAAATCATTTATTTCAATTGAACCTATTTACTGGTGTTTTTGAAAAGTCAAAAGTGAAGTTAGGAATCTAGTTGCATGTTCCAAAAAGTAGATCCTATGGAGAAGAACAGGCAAGAAACTCCATGGACACTCTTTTTATCATATTTTCTGTTACAAGCATCTTATTGGGTTACATTGATTTCGTGTTTATTTATAGTAATCTAAGATGTGAGGACAATGTAACATATTGCACAACAGAAGTGTCCAGGAGCTCAATATAAAGCTATGTAGGTATGTCAATAGCAGTTAAGGGCAATATCCTTTTGTCGGCTCTTACGACACCATCAGGATGGTACGGGGTGGTGACACTATGTATTCTACACCCGTCACCACACGGACTGTACTACATTTAGCAAACACAACGTTGCAAACCCACACCACCCTGATGGTGTCGCAAGGGGCGATCTGGACCCACTTGCTGGGGAGTTAACCCATGGTCCATAAAAAAAATCTTCTTTTGCTTTTCATTTAACTGCGGTCGCCACTCGTCTTGCTTGTCCCTTAACTTGACGTTTGCCCTTGGCGATCCATCTATAAATACACAAGACAATCGGTAACTATATGGTTAAACCAGCTGTTAGTTCTCATGCTACTGAGTTCGTGTAACGGCTTTCATAAGCAGTCGAACCACAGCCATCAGGTGCCCTTCAAACCACGGAGGTCAGATATTACACACAAATAGTGGATTTAGAATACATAGTGACGCCACCCCATTTCATCCTGAGGGTGTCCTAAGAGCTGACAAAAGGAAATCATATGGCCGAAATCTTCGGTTTGTTTTATTATTTTTTTTACGTTGGAGATCCTCATGGATACCCGTTAGGTGGGGACTGGCCGGGCGCGTAGAGATGGTGTATTGCGCCCCGACCTACCCACTAAAACGACGGCTATCCTCGGCTGCCCAAACAAGGGCCACGGGATTCACTCCCATTGCGGGAGTATGCTCCGTGACCTAGGGGGCCTTGGCCCGCTTCTTAGCGGAGCCACATGCTCCGAGGCAGGCCCCTCCGATTATGAGGAGGGGCTGTATGCCCTCCCCCATTCCACCGCGGGGAGCGCCTTCCTCCCGGGTGATACGAAATTCTGTGCCAACCCGTCTTGCCAGCGTGGCACAGTAGTCTAATTACCCTCCATGTAGTTGCAGACAGCTGTGGGTCATTTAAGGGGTGACAAGTTAGTGGAGATTATTAACACCAACATCTAGCAGAGCCAGCCGTTGCTTAACTTGCAGATCTTCAATAGCGATCCATTCTATCTGCTGTGCTGACTCACGGTACTACATCATTCTATCATGACCTATTGGGTAATGCATCAAATATCAACGAACATATTCCATTTCCATGAATCGATCGCGTCGTGAGGTACTCCGCTTAAGTGACGTGCCACTCGAGAACCCTCGATATGGCTCTTGATTGATGTGCCTCCGGGGGACGCACGCTACGCCTAAAGGGTTCATACTGATATTTGCAGCCATGCAAGTATTAGGCTTCGAAGACGAGTCATTACTGAGTGGGGTTTTCGCCAGCCAATATATGAGTCGCAATTACCATCATCACTCATGCATGACGGAAATTAGCGTTCCAATTATTTGGGAATTTTTTTTTTGTTGTCACCGACTCACACTATCTTGGGGTGTCGTAAGAGGCGACTAAAGGAGCCCAAGAGGCAGATCACTTAGCGATATGAGAAGGAAAACTTGATGCAAACCCTGTGCCAACCCGGCTTGACAGCGTGGCACAATATGCTGATTTCCCTCCACGAACTTGGAGGAGGCCCGACTCAGCAGTGGGTCGTTATGGGGTGAGTAGTAGTAACGGATTTAGCATACACAATATCACAACCCATATTACCCTGACGATATTAGCGTTCTAATTATTTAGCGAAGTTTAATTTTGTTGTTGTTGAATATGATGACCAAATCACAGAATGTCTTAACAAGAGACAGGGGAATTAGAATGAAGCCCAGGGAACCCAAGAACCAAACTGCAATACTGATTACTAAGCTTGTAGGGCAATCACGCTAGCTGATCGATTAATGTCTAATCAAAGGCCCGTTTTGTGATTGAATTAAAAAAAAAACAAATGAAGTGAACAGCCTTCAAAGACAATAAAAAACAGTTGTATGTCTGTGCCAACTTAAATCGACATCGACTTTTTATCGACGGTTTTATTGGTTAATTTTCTGTTTTAAGCTTTTGTGTTTAACCGACTAATAACATTAGTATGTCGTGCAAAAATAAACAAATTTGCTTGTTGATAAATAGTTGTAGTTCACGTATTTTTAGCTTTATTTAAGATTTATAGCAAATTACAAAAACGATTTTGGTAACATTCCCAATCCGAAGGCATTACTCGTAGAAATCTGTTTATAAAGTGATGTGGTAACTCACAAATAAAGAACATACATATACAAATTGAGAAGTTCTTCCAATTTTTTTACCTAGGTAAAAAACAGTCAAAAAATAATTTAAGAAGTTGGAGTGAATCGATTTGGTTAAACCGTATAATTTCGTAATGGATAGAGTGCTTAAATTAAACGAGCTCCTGATTGTGACTTGATATGAAACTCAACTGGCATGAACTGAAACTAATAATATTTAATATCGCAGCGAGGTTGAAAGTGGCGCGCTGCAGAGCAAGGAATTTAATTCATTACGGGTCCTTGCAAAGCATGAAATTACGTATTTTCTCGGTGACTTCAGCAGAAATCTTGGTACTGGAACCGAGTGCATTGACGTCATTATACGGGCAGGCACCGAGCCATGTTATATGAACGGTGTATACTAAGTTAAAACAGCATTTTTTTTAATTAAGAATTTGAAAAGTACCAGTAGGTACTATTAGGAAAATATTTAACGAAATGACTTCAGTGGTAAAACATTTCGTTATGGAGGTAGGCTTATCAAGAAATCTTTTGTTGAAATCAGAATGTCTTTTATTCGAATGAATTCTTGCGAATGCTTTCAAATAGTCAAAAAATATAACACAAAAATTAAAATTAAAGAAAATAGTTTTTACCACCGGTTCAAAATGGAATAGAGAAGATCAGGCAAGAAACTCCATGGTTCCTCTTTTGAATATAAGGGTTACAATGAACTTGAAATTTCAACGACTTAAGAGACTGCTCTTTAGAGAAGAGCTAGAAAGAAATAGGGTTCTCAGCTTTTGGAAATGAATTTTGTATACATTATAAGATTTAAACACAATTGTTAGGGCAATCATGCAGACTTACAAAACATTGAACATTTTTAATGTACTTATCGCGTGTATTTTAGGTTATTTTATTCCCGACGACGAATGCTTTGCAACAGTCGTGGTCAAGGGAGAGCCGTGACCATCTGTGTCGCGGTTAAGACTGCTGCAAAACATTCGTAATAATGTAATGAAAATAACTTAAAATACACGCGATACGTTCATTATTGCTACTACTCAGCTTAGACATGAACCACTGCTGAATATAGCCTGCTCCAATCACATGGAGCGTAATTAGCCAACTGTGCTATGCTGGTCAGACGGGTTGGAACAGGGTTTCCTATCATGCCTTCCTTCTCTTGCGGCTAGGTTTTCAGCCTTATCATTTCCTTTTGTTGACTGTTACGAACATCTCAGGATTGAATGGTTTGGTGACACTATGTATTCTAAATTCGTCACAACACGAATACCGATACCGAAAACGGGTTGGTGGTTGTAAAAGCCAAAAACGTCACCTAATATATCAGCTTTTTTTAAACCAGAATTAATTACGATTTTGATGATGAAACTCCAAATCTCAACAGCCACCTTGCCCAAAAATGTAATTTCTCAATTACCTACCTTGCGAGTTGTTACGTGTAAGGCCGGATCTACACTCGCGGCGCGAACGGCAGCGAAAGCCTGCGACAACTGCGAATCGCGAGTGTAGGTGTTGTTCACGCCTTCTCGTTCGCGCTTCGCACCATTCCCCGATCAGTGTCGGTTTTTTGGCCCGCGACAAAGGATTTGCGTTAGAAACGTCGTCGTCCATCATAGTCGCGAACAAGACTGTAAAACTTTGCGTGTGGAGGGACAAAGTTCACGCGCGGATCACGGCGTTTATTCACGATGTGAATTCTCGGCGAGACGTCACATGTGAGTGTGGAGCCGGCTTGATATTTTCCACAAAGGCGCCTCGTGTGCCGCGATTATTACCCAAATGTGAGCGGGTTTTCCACCAAATCACCAGTCATTGTTTTTTACCTGAACTTTGGCAGTGGAATTTCCTCTTTTGTTCCTATTTTTATATCCCGATCGACCCGCGCATTTTTAACTTACTTCAAAAACGAGGTTTCAATTGGTCTGTATGTATTCTATTGTATGTGTGCCACCTTACTACGTTGTTTATAAATAAATTTCGTATTGTATATTTGATTAGTATCGCCTTCGAATTTACAGATTTTTTAAAATCTGTTCTGTAGATTGCTATAAAACTTGAAAGTTCTAGAAACAATGCGACAGGTGTTGTTACTACGTGGTACTTTTTTTAATGTGCCTTGTGCACTGTGCTTTTTTATTAGCCAACTTTTTTAATAGCTTGTTTTTTTATTACCCCTGCACTAGGCATAACCTGCATCGCGGGGGCAGTTTACAAACATATAATTCATGAAGACAAATGACACCCAGACTGCAGCAAGTGCCTCTGCAGCAAGTGCCTCTGGTTTGCACAAAGACATAAAACTTGATTAGGTCGCATCAAAATGTTATACTTACACTGTGTAAAATATTGTGCTGTGACTCAAATTCCCGTCTGACGCACGTGAAGTACAAAGCAAGCCCGAGTATTTCTCTGTCATATTCTGTAGCACAGTAGTTCATTTGTCCGTGATTAAGAAAAATTGGGTCACATTCACATTGCATACTGTCATACATTGCATTGCCGACAGGATATAAAAAGCCGAAAGAGAAGGAAAACTTGTAACGAAACCCTTTTTTTTTGTTGTCGCTGGGGATTTTTTTTATGCATACCACTGCCCCCGGGGGGAGGTCAGTGATTATGTGGGACTCCGACAAGGGTCGTCTACCCAAGAGTCGTCTACCCAGTAAAACCCCAGCGCAGCCCACTAAAACGCAGTCTACTGTGAGGCCCTGGCGCAAGCTACTGTCAGAGATGGCATTCTGGCAACTGGGACTTCCTCTCAGTCAACGAGGCTTATATCGGTGGTGGGTCGGGGAACTCATAGGCGAGGGCAGAAGGGGTTTGTATCGTCACGCCCCCTTCCAACCCTGCCTCCATCCGCGGTCCCGTCTGGTCAGAGTATCACAATAAACTAACCACCCTTTATGTAAGTGGAAGAGGCCCGACTCAGCAGTGAGTGGCGGTAGTGGTTGGTTATTTTCTTCTCGAAAATATGGAGAAGATCTTCTCGGCTTCAGACTATCTGGAGAGAGAGAGAGAGAGCTTGTAGAGCAAATGGCAGTTTTTTTGTTCCATGATTATCTTACTCGGCTCAAGCTAAGTTATTAAAAGACGTAGCACTTAAGATTTTCTCCTAATTAAAATTATAACGGCGAGAAGCAACCATCTCTAATGATACTGGCTGAGGCATGAAATATGGGCGGTGAAGCGAGTCTTGCATTAAATTTAACATTTTCCCCCGGCCTGTTTATAAATTTTAATATTATTAAGATTACATGTCAGACGCATGTATTTTATTAATTTTACCCGCTGATTTTCTTGAAAAATACGAGTTGAATCTCAAATTTTAATTATTATACACGAGGAATGCGCCAGACATTTATAAAAACAAACTGTTGTCATGGATTGTAGAATATATGGTAAAATTGAAATAGTCGAGCATTCATAAATATATATAAAAAGCCGCAGACTTCCTAAGTTTAAAGTTAAACCGATGTTTATAAGTCTGTTATTAGAACTGCCTGCTGAACTGGTTTACAACAACCAAGCCATAAGATGTCATCAAATTTTTTAAAGGTGCTTCACTCTTAAAATAAGATCCCATGGCCGCCAGTAATCGTCGGATTTTTTATAAGCTGAAAGTTACTCAGCGTCTGCCTCCAACACAGATAGGAAAGATGGTTGAACAATAAAATTAATATCGTAGTGGCTTAGGCAGGTAACAAAGTCATTTATAAAATGGTTCAAAAGGACGAGGGTCTGGCGAACACACGCTCTTCCATTCGACCATCTTGTTGGTGGAGTGATTCCAACTCTCTCCAGATAGAGCCAACGATATTTCGTTTAGCAAAAAGAAAAATCATTGGAACTGTGAGCTTAGCCAAAATAATTTCCTTAGAATGATAATCTTAAGCTCTATAATTCTTTTCCAACTACATCCAATCGCCAAACTGTCTCCGGGGTCCAACTTTCTTGTGTCTCAACTTTAATCTAATTAATTAGTATCATTTCTGAAGACTTCGTCAGTTTAAATTTTTGATTAAGAAAAGTTCACAAAGTTGTCTCATCCACTTTACGTTGAGGAAATTTTAATATTATACAGTTTTATTTACATTTTCATTTCATCCGTATATAGACGATTTTATACGACATTAACTTATTCGCTATGGGAGTGTCGTAAGGGACATTAGGCCGAAGTTTTGCTGGAAGTGAAAGAAAAGTATTTAAAAAATATTTTATTTTCACTCTTATTATTTTATACCACTCCTCAGCATGGGACGGTGTGATGACACTATGTATGCTAAATCCGTCACCACACTTATTCACTATGTCATATTTCATATACTGATACGGAGGTACTAACTAATGAAACCGGTAAAACGAATGTGCAGAAAAGTAATTTTAATTTAAAAATAGACGATCTATATGTCAAGGCATCTCCTAGTTTGGCTGAATCGATCCTAAAACAAAGTGTGAGGGGATCGAAAAATACATTTAGCTTCTTGCCTGCAACCCACAAAGATATCATAACCGCCTTCAAAAGTTTAAAAATGAAGAAGACTGCAGATTTATGGGGAATGTCTGTATAACTACATTATTTCCTCAGTTATCGACGTCATAGCCCCCGCTTAAGCAATAATTTTTAATAACTGCAATATGAATGGGGTGTTTCCTGACCAGATTAAACTTAGTAATGTTTTGCCTTTGTTTAAGGCTGGTAGCACTGAAGATCTTTCTAACTTTCGACCTATATCTGTGTTGCCAACATTAAGTAAAATTTTTGAGAAATTAGTCTTATTACAAATGCTGCAATTCTTTAGCAACAATCAATATTTCATGGTAAACAATTCAGGTTTACTAAAAATCTCTCAACCATAGATGCAGGAATTGAGTTGATGAAGCGTATATTCGGGGCCTGGGAACAGAAACAAGATGCTCTTGGTATTTTTTGTGATCTGTCCAAGGCATTCGATTGCGTTCATCATGAGATTCTCGTCAGAAAACTCCACCATTACGGCTTAAAGGATAGAGCTCTTGCTTTGCTCAGTTCTTACCTGAGTAATAGAGTCCAGAGGGTTGAAGTCAATGGTAAGCGTTCCCAAGGCTCTCAAGTGACCATAGGCGTCCCTCAGGGCTCTGTTCTCGGTCCATTTCTGTTCCTTGTGTACATCAATGACTTACCATTTTATGTTCAAAATAGTCATGACATTGTTTTGATCGCGGATGACACATCTTTATTATTTAAGATAAGTAGACAACTCAAAAACTATGACGATGTGAACAATGCACTGTCTAAAGTTATGCATTGGTTTAACACTAATAATTTACTACTTAATAACAGTAAAACTAAGTGTTTGAAGTTCTCAACGCCTAATGCCACTTAACAACCAATGTGCAACTAAACGGACATGAATTGGAACCAGTGGAATCCACTGTTTTCTTGGGTATCACTATAGACACAAAATTGCAGTGGATACCTCACGTTGATAGGCTGGCAAGCAAATTAGGCTCCGCGGCGTACGCCGTGAAAAAATTAGACAGTTAAGTTACGTAGCTACGGCCAGAATAGTCTATTTCAGTTACTTTCACAGTATAATGTCTTATGGTATACTACTTTGGGGGTGTTCTGCTGATATAGACAGAATTTTTGTTCTCCAGAAGCGAGAAATAAGATCTATTTATAACCTAGCTCCCAGGACATCCGTCAAGGAAAAGTTTAAAGAGATGGGCATTCTTACCGTAGCTGGTCAGTATATTTATGAAAATATATTGTATGTTCGGAAAAATATTGAGAAGTTTGATAAGTTAAGTGACACCCACACTGTGAATACTAGGAATAAAAGTAATCTTGTTTTACATCCTACTCGTCTCCATAGAATAAGCAATTCATTTGTAGGTCAGTGTATTCGCTTCTACAATAAGGTCCCTACAAATTTGAGAGGCCTTCCGATCCATAGATTCAAAAACGCCGCTAAATCTCAACTTTGTAACAAAGGCTACTACAGCGTGACTGATCATCTGAGTGACCCAGTAGCCTGGGATTAACCTGCTCGAGCTCATGTCATCAAATATATCCTGGAAATAACATGTATTTTTGCTAGTTTGGATCCAAAACGGCAAGCTTACTGGAAGTGTATATATGAATTTAACTTAATTAATTCCTGGACGTCAATCCTGTGAGTTGTCATTCTCACTAAAATACTTCGGACAGTGGTAGCGACGTGTGGCGGGTCGACCACTTCCCTTTGATATGGTTGAGGAAATCGATGGCTGCCACACGCGTTATGCTTGTGAACAGGTGCCGCTGTCTGGGGTTGGTCGGCTCACTGGATTCAAGACTTGTAATTTCAGTTTTTTCATTAGTCTATAATTTTTTTTCTATATAATTCTTATTTCAGTTGAGAGCCTTTCGGAACCGAACGAACCTAGTTAGTTTTAAGTACAAGGTTATTGTAATATGGCGTTTAAAAAAAAGACAAGCCCTCCGAGTTTCTTCCGCCAGGTCCATGGAGTTTCTTGTCTGTTCTTCTCCATAGGATCTACTTTTTGGAACATGCAACTAGATTCCTAACTTCACTTTTGACTTTTCAAAAACACCAGTAAATAGTTTCAATTGAAATAAATGATTTGAGTTTTGGTCATCTCGGTTGGTGCCGCGTTCCGACCTGGTAGTAGTGTTATAAAACTGATGTATCCGTTGACAATTGTGAACGCCATAATTGGTTTAAACAATAAAGTATATTTCTATTCTATTCTATTCTAACATAAACCTAACACTCGGTTCGTAACCTAACCTAACATATTATGTACAGAAACCGCATTTCGTCGAGAGCAATGGTAATTATGTACGATTGCTAAAATTAAGCTGTAAAACAAATTTATATGCCAAAACCGACGTCTTGTGTACAATGAAACGGGCTGGCCATTACACAAAGTGGCTTCACAAATTAAATCGTAAATCGTGTACACTTGTGCGCTAAAGTGTTGACCACATTTTGAGACCCGTCAACCCGAGGACGTTGGTGCCGCTCTTCGTCTCACCTCTCCCCGTGGGCCCGCCCGGCATGGGAGGCCCTGGCCGGTTTGGCCTCACGGATCATTGAGGCACTCAAGCCCCCTCACCACGGCAAGGTGGCAGCACAGTCGAGGGGGATGTATTTTAAAATGTAAAATTATTATTAATATCTCATGAAGTGAATTTATGTAATTCTTTTGAGATCAATAAAGTTCTTTAACCGTAATCCGCCTGTGCCAACCCTATAAGAATAGGTAAAAATTTTGCTCACTCTTTAGAAGGTTTCCCTCTGTATACTCTGTGGTAGTATGTTGCGTGACTACTTTAACGACTTGTAAAATCGCCGTACTACTAAGTTGTATGAGGTCATCCTGTCAAACACTCATCTAAATAAAAATAATGGTTCTTTTTAACTATGCAATTTGTAACAAAAACATTTATGCACAACAATTTTTTTTTTAATATGTGACACTAGTTTCGATTTACTCTCCGTGTGGTGACGGATTTAGAATACATTGTGCCGCCAACCCATTTCATAGAGTTCACAATAGGAAATGCCGAGGCCGAAAACCTAGCCGCAAAATAAGGAAACTAGATACTAAGCTCTGTGCCAACCCGTATGGCGAGCGTGGCACAGTAGGCCAATTACCCTCTACGTAGTTGGAGGAGGCCCGACTCAGTAGTGGGTCAGTTACGGGCTTTGTAGTAGTTGATTATCTAACTTCAAGATTATCTTACTAATATTATAAACGTGAAAGTTTGTAAGTATGGATGGATGGATGTTTGTTACTCTTTCACGTAAAAACTACTGAATGGATTTTAATGAAACTTTACAATAATATAGCTTATACATCAGAATAACACATAGGCTACAAGTTATAAAGATATTATGTGAATTACAACAATATAAACAAGTCGTATTCAAAATTTCTAATTGTCAAATTTTCGACCATATTAAACTATAGACAACATAACGTTTCGCTGTCAGTCGCGTTTTGATAAAGTAGGTTTTATACGGACGGGATAAAAATCTCAGGTATCCTATGTCCAACTTTCTTTTTGTTTTAAATATATATAATGCGGAACAAAGTTCGCCGGGTCAGCTAGTTCACCATAAAGTTACAATCTATAAGTATATAAATCGTCGGTAATAACCCACTGTGCCACGATGGAAAGACAGATTGGCATAAGGTTTCGTATCAACTTTTCCTTCTTTGGTTCTCTTGAGTTCCCTTAGCTGCCTCTTACGACACACCTCAGGGTAGTGTGGGTTGGGCCATTGTGTATTTTAAAACGTATAAGTGATACACGAATATTGAAAATATGAATTCTCTTATCTTTCAAACCCCGCATAACCTGCTTACCTTGCTTACAAAGGACTGGTGCCTAAATTTTCATAATGCACTGGAGTGCATGTGGAACGCTGGCTCTCAATCTTTTTATGAGCAGTTTTGAATAAATCTAAATTAAAAAAGGAAGTGGCTAAGTCGTTACACTATTTAAGTTAAAAATATGTAAAGTACCTTTTTAATTTTATTGTCAAGAATACCTTCCTTTAACACACTGCCGAGATGTGGAGGAGCAGAGTATGTTTTAACGATGCTGTGATTCGGTGTGTCAGGATAATGCTAGGCCATCTACGTGGTAGCATGAAATTGTGTTTTTATTAAAACATAAAATAAATTATCTCTGCTATTTTATTGTCACCAATGAGTAACAGTTACCTACTAAGTAACATATAAGCTCTCTAAAAATCTTTCGCCATTTTATTTTGAGATCACCTTACCTTATTATACATTGAATGTATTGTTATTGTATTTAACCTATTTCATTATTTACTTACTTACTATTTCATTATTTACTAGTTTAATTTATTGTCCTAACAGGATAAATCAGTACGAATAGAATAAAAAAAATCATGGCAGAATAAACCAATACATAACCCGTGTGTATTGTTACTAAATACGAGTAGAACCCATACTAAATAAAAATACAAATTTAGGAATTGATTTTCAACGGTGAATAAATTAGGAAACAAAGAACTTACGAATGCTACCGAGTTTTGAGATTTAAATACTATTTAAGAAGTAAACCATATACCCCTTCACTGGTGTCAGTCTGTATCACTTTGAGAACCTGTGGCTTAGCCTATAGACTATACTAAAAGTGAGCTAACAGAACTAAAAGAGCTAAAAGGTTGAGCGACCCGCGATGCCCGACTTCTGCACTACCCCGTAATTGCATTTCCACGCGATGTGTGTGGGGCCAGAAAAATGCGAGAATTATTGTTTGTCGTCCCGAACTAACAATTTATTGATGTCTTAGTTATTCGCGATTACTACCCGCGACCAACAAGGCAATCAGCCATTATAAGTATGCTTTGCACCTACAGTACTCGAATAACAATATCGTCGAGTAACATAGCTCGCACCACTCTCAACTCTACGGTACAAAATGCGCTCCACACCGCCAGAGACAGGAACAGATGGAAGAACATCGTAAGAGAGAAAGTGATGCTGAAGAGTGGTCACGATCCTCAACCCTGAGGAATACGACGCAGAGAGAGAGAGAGAGAGACAGAGAGATCATAGCTCGCAGGACCGACGCTCTATGGGGCAGAAAAGTCTTCGAGTGGCGACGGCGGCCTAGGACCGGCTTTTGTAGAGATCCTTGGGGAGGCCTATGTCCAGCAGTAGACGTTTTTTGGCTGAAACGGTGAACACAAATGTTAATTTCGTCAAAATTTATATGGGACCATTAAACTGCCGGTAAACACCCCCCAATACAATGAAACACACAAAGAGATCCTTGGGGGAGGCCTATGTCCAGCAGTGGACGTCTTTTAGCTGAAATGATGATGATGAAACTGCCGGTATAGCCGGTTGTCCCAAAAGAGACGGCAAACGCTCCGTGTAAGTAGTGGTAATTAGCCAAGTCAGGTCAGACCGGTTTCGAGCACAATGAAAGAGGGAAAAAGTCGACGAAAGAAGGTTTGGTCTTTTAACTAAGATGTGAAATCGCCGTTTTTATAGCTCTACCGTAATTGCGAGGTGCATCTTTATAGTAAAACTAAAGTGTGCCGTTGTCTGTACCAACTAGTTTATCGTATGCAAGGAATTCAGTTTCATTTTGTGTGTTCATGACTGTAATCATTTTCCTTCTTTTGCAGCTAGGTTTTCGGCCTTATCGTTTCCTTTTGTGTCTTTTGTGTGTCTCTTAGGATACACTAAGGATGAAATGGTGTGTTGACACATTGCATTCTAAACCCAGCCAACACCATGAAAGGGTGATGCTATTGGGCTGCGGTATTCTGCAAGGTTGCAGTTACATAAATATGTTAAAATAATGACCAAGGCCAAAAGAAAGTATAAAAAGAAAAGAATATTTAGCAGGTCAGTGCTGGCGATTGCATCGTATCGGATAGATACGTCGATTGAAAATAAAAGGGGTCAGTTTTTACACTACAGAAAATTTCGAAAATACGGATTTTATAACACGGAGCTTTATCCAAATTCGGCGTAACAATCCATAACACGGCTTTCTAGTAGGACCGCTGCTAATTATATGGTTATAATAGAATAGAATGAAATAGAACGGAACGGAACGGAACGCAATCGAATCGAATCAAAAGGAATGGAATAGGAATAGAATAGCAGTAAGAATGAATAAGAAGTAGAACGATGCTGGGATCGACGGCTTCACGTTAAAATGATGTAAAGTCATCTAAGAACCGGCGAAGTGAACATTGCTTGCGTCTCTAACCTTTTATTTAAATGATTACTACTCAGCCCAGAAATTACCCACTGCTGACTTGGGCCCCCTCCCATTACAGGGAGGGAAAATAGCCTACTGTGCCACGCAGGCTAGACTGGTTGGCACAGGGTTTCATTTCGAGATTTCTTTCTCATACGGCTAGGCTATCGGCATTCTCATTTCCTTTTGTCGGCTCTTACGACACCCTCAAGATGGAATGGGGTGGTGACACTATGTATTCTAAATCCGTCACCACACGGACTTTCTTGCTAACTTAAACGTCACTATAATTTGTAAAAGGTTTAAGAAAATGTGCGGAAAATAAAAGGTTTAATTGGTTTAACGTTTATCGCGCATATATTATTACATTATTTAAGTCCCGCCGATTCAGCATAATAATAACTACTTAATTTGTTTCATGTTTATGCGTGTAATTGCTCTCACTCTGCCAGACTTGTTTGTACCGCCATCATTGTAACTCTTTATTCAAAAGAGCAACCATAGAGTTTCTTGCCGGCTCTTCTCTGTGGAATTGCATTCCAAACCGGTGGTAAACACCAAATGATTTATTATTTTTATTATTGACTATTTGAAAGCATTCGCAACAATTTTATTTTGAACAAACAATATTATAAAATTTATTTAATTGACAATCAAAAGTATGTTGATAGTCAATTTCGCTCAATGAACACTCTCATTGAATTAGTTCTGGGCCCTGGCTTTGCCAAATATTTCTCAGTTGCCGAAGTACATCCATCTCGGTCTTCCCACGGCAATCTCTCCTTGCGAGTACTTTTTGTATCAGGTTAGACTGGTCCCTGACCCAAGCGAAATTGGAAAGGCAAGAAAGTTGATAATCAATTAGATTAGACTATTTTATCCTGAGAAAAGGTGACTTTAGAAACAAGAAAATCTTGCCAATAGTTAAAGAAAGCCTGTGGTGATGGATTTAGAATACATAGTGTCACCACATCATTCCACTCAAAGGGTGTCATAAGAGCCGACAAAAGGAAATAACAAGGCAGATCACCTAGCCAAAAGAAAAGGAAAACTTGATACAAACCCTGTGCTGTAGGCTAGTTACCCTCCATGTAACTGGACGAGGCCCGACCCAGAAGTGGGTCATGTATGGGCTGTGTAGTAGTGTCACCATAAGGGTGTCGTTAGAACCGACAAAAGGAAATGACAAGGACGGAAACATAACATAATTTGAATTTGAATTGCTCGCCATCCACCAAACAAACAACCCAAGGCAACCCATCCACAAACGGGTACAGCACACGTTGCTTAGCTTCCAGGTCAACTGCATTTCACATTACCCGGTAGGCTAAAAACTTCTCAGAAGCCGTCACCAAACAGAATGTGATATACGTGATCTAATCTACTCAACAATAGTTTGTTTCCTTGTCACCATACACCCTGAATCTTTTATTCGTGAAGTGGATTACAAAAGAGAATGTCAGGGTCAATCGATTGGGCCCCTTCCGTCCCTAACCAAGCCGCAAATATATCGCCTATACAAGTTGTATTCGTTTTTGTTGAAAGGAAAATTCCTACTGTAAATTTTCCATGAAACTGCGAAGAGAAATGCATTGGAAATAAATAAATAATCAGTAAGTATTAGTAGTCCGTATGGTGACGGATTTAGAATATATAGTGTTACCACCCCATTCTGTCCTGAGGGTGTCGTAAGAGTCGACAAAAGAAAATGACAAGGCCGATGATTTAGCCACAAGAGATGTCTTTCTCTGATACGAATTTTTTTTTTTTTGGTTTCGTTGGGGAAATGCTTTACGCATACCACCGCCCCCCGGGGGAGAGGTCGGTGATTATGTGGGACTCCCGGGACAGAACCCGTATACCCACTAAAACCCCAGCGGTATACCCTCACACGGCACGCTTGGGGCGCCAACGGTTCGCGTAAGCGCAGTCAACGTTGACGCCCCGACGAGGTGCCCGCTACGCGGGCAAGCGACTGCCAGAGAGGGCGTCCCGGTACACTGGGACGCCCTCAGTCATCGAGGCTTTCGTCGGTGGCGGGTCCCCCTGATACGAAAACCTGTGCCACCCCGTCTGGCCAGCGTGGCAGAGTAGGCTTATTACCGTCCATGTAACTTGGACATGCCCTCGAGTGGCGGTCGCGTTCCAGAAAGCGCAGTTCCGGTAGCCATCCCACACGGTAGACCGATGACCTGGTTAAAGTCACCGGAAAACGATGGATGTGGGCGGCCCAGGACCGGCCTCTGTGGAGATCCTTGGGGGAGGTCCAGCAGTGGACGTCTTTTTCCTGAAAAGATAATGATGATTAAATAGGGTATGTATGGGCTAATATCCAAAGTGAGGGCATAATGGCTGCCGAGAGAAATAGTCCAATGTATAAATTGTTTTCTATTCTGAGGTATGGGAGAAAAACCAATGTTTATCTGATCGTTAATGAAACGTTACATCGGAAATGAACCAAAATTTATCCTTATTATACTGGATATGCTTGGTTATCTGTGTTCCATAATCTATATTTGGGGTTTCTGTGTTTATTTTTCTGGTAATGGAACACTCGTTACCAGTTGGAGACAAAAAAAATCAATCTTACTTTTTCTTTAAATTTGTACACAGCATGTATAGCAGTAAAGGTATATGCTTCATTAAATGGCTCAAAGTCAAAAGGAACTGACAAGACCGATAACCTAGCCGCAAGATAAGGAAAACTTGATACGAAACCCTGTGCCAAAAGTCTGGCCAGCGTGGCACAGTAGGCTAATTGTAACTGGAGGCGGCTGAGTACTGCCTGGTTGGTCTTAGGGCTTGGATGCGCCGCCTTCGAATAACGGGGTCCCATGTTCGATTCCGGGGCCGGACAAGTGTCTTTGTGTAAGCCAGAGCCACTTGGTCTGAATCTGGGTGTCATTTGTACAACTGACATTGCTATACAGGTACTAAGTGCAGGAGTATCGTTTCTTTTTTTTTAACTGGTTTTATATTGATTTTGTTACACCTTGTGTAATTTTAAGGTACCCAGGGACTTGATCCCCTGGCGGATCATTTACAGTTCATTGAACCTTGACACCGACCTTGATACGCATAGGCTTATCGGCCTATGTATTCCGGCGAACATTGACGCTTCCATTACTAAACCATTATGATACTCTAGAGACATCAAAGCAAGGAACAATAGTGAGATTTGAGTACGCACTGCCTATATAATTAATGTAGATCCGTCAGTATGTACAATTAATCTAAACTACGTTTGTACATTAACATTGTGATTACGGAGCGTCAGAATTAATTGATAGGGCTGTCGTCTAGCAATGAGATTGTGTTGTATTGTTAACTAAATTATACTACAGTCAGACCATTTCTGGCATTAATGTATACAGCATAGTTTTTTTGTATATCTTCTTATAATAATATTCTTTTAGCCTATATCCTCTAGTAAGTAAGTAATTATATTATAGGTGCTATGTTAAAAGTTTAATTAATGTATGTTAATGTTTAATGTAATATAACAAAACCCTAACTTAGCTACAGCAACGCCTGGCCGGTTCTGCTAGTCTGTTTATATAGATATACCTATTATTATATGTAAGACTTTAATGTACACATTACATAATGATTTCTTAGGTTTTCGCGATTATTACACATTGAAATTAAACACTTTTTTAACGGATTTATCGCGTGTATATTACATTATTTAATTCCCGACGTTTCGAATGCTTTGCAGCAGTCGTGGTCGCGGGGGAGACTAGATGACAGTTGTCTTCAAAAGTACAAAGAAACAGTTAAAATCTACCGCCTATAATTTTGTTTTATTGATAACGTTCCATGTGCACGCAGAAATCGCTCACGGTGTCCAGAGGTCTTGCAGATGAGTATTTTGCTTGAGATTTGATCAATTTAATGACTGGATCCCAGGCAGGTGGTACTTGCCAACCATCCTCTCTATTGAAATTTGGATGTTTTTTTCCGCATAAAAGAACATATAGCTGACATGAAAAACAGACGCTCGACCAAGTCTGCAGTTTGTGAGCACACATTCAACAAGACCCACCACTACATTCACTTTGATAGACCTCAAATCCTTGCCAAGGAAAATCATTACATTCCAAGAATGATCCGCGAGGCTATTGAGATTAAAAAACATCCAAATTTCAATAGAGAGGATGGTTGGCAAGTACCACCTGCCTGGGATCCAGTCATTAAATTGATCAAATCTCAAGCAAAATACTCATCTGCAAGACCTCTGCACACCGTGAGCGATTTCTGCGTGCACATGGAACGTTATCAATAAAACAAAATTATAGGCGGTAGATTTTAACTGTTTCTTTGTACTTTTGAAGACAACTGTCATCTAGTCTCTCCCGCGACCACGACTGCTGCAAAGCATTGCAGCGCGCGTGTGTGAAACGCCTTAGATCCCATTTTAATAGAACAAAAAGCAACAAAATTCAAATAATGATCTCACCCCGAGCAGGAATGGCCGTAACGGATCCTAAAAACACGCAATTCGCCTCCGCAATAAGGTAGCAGCTCAGTTTCAACATCTATGTCAGTTGATATTATAATTCAGTAGGGTGAACCGATTTGTCATCAAATGTGACCAACATTGTCAAAAGCACTAAAAGTAAAAAGGTAATTGTCCGCGTGGTGACGGAATACATAATGTCACCATCCCATTCCACCCTGTGGTGTCGTAAGAGCCGACAAAAGGAAATGACGGCTGATAACCTAGCGGCAAGAGAATGAAACCCTGATACGAAACCCTGTGCCAACCCGACAGACCAGCGTGGCACAGTAGACCAATTACCCTCCATGTAACTGGAGAATTCAGTTTGTAGGATAATAATAAGCTAGACTTAAATAGCTAGGCAGCTAATTTTCTTAGATTTATAGAAAAAACTGCGTTAGATTTTTTTTTATATCGCACTCAAATACTTTAATCACAGAGATGTCTATATCGATTACCTCTGGGCGCCAAGTTTTATTATAATTACGTATTCATTGGCTATAGGCTTTTTGATGTAACATGTATAGAACTTATATTAAATGGTCGTTTATGAATTAACGTAAATAAGTTTAAACTTCAAAACAAAATTTCAGGCGTCTACGTTGGCAGTGTTGTAAAAGTTACGGCTTCACCATAAGATTATTTATGCATAAATATCCTGCCTGTTTCTAATTTAATCATAACAAACGTGCATATTAAACGTTTTCAAAAGTACTCTCTATCCATGTTGGGTTCATGGCTATTGAAAAGAATTAGTAAAAAACCTGTTTCTATAATTGGATTACGTAAGTTAGTAGTAACTTAAGTTAAGTAGTAAGTTTTATGCTTTTTTATTTAGTTGCGATAGCATTACTCTATGCCAACCCGTCTGGGCAGTGTGGCAAAGCGTGGTAGGCTAATTACCTCCTTATAATGGAGGAGGCCATACTGAGCAATTGGCTGAGTAGTAGTAGTTGTAGATATCACTACTCATTTTATTTTATAGCAATACTAGTGGCCCGTCCCGGCTTCGCCCGTGCAAAGCGAGGGTGGGTTATACATATAAACCTTCCGCTTGGTCACTCTATCTATTAAAAAAAAACCGCTTCAAAATCCGTTGCGTAGTTTTAAAGATTTAAGCATACATAGGGACGGACAGACGACAGCGACTTTGTTTTATACTATGTAGTGATAAAACTATGGCTAATCGGATATGATTACTATCCTTTTCAAATGTAAATGACAAAAAAAAACTTATAACGTAGTAATCATACGAATCACAAATCTTTATTAAAAGTCCAAAAAGGTTTCGGACTGAATCATGATTTCGACTTCATAAATTACCCTGTGAACTATGTTTACAGATAAATATAACCTAAAATTCCATTTCCAATATGATTAATGGCAGTTTGTTTGGATTGCTGCTCAAACATTGACTTAACTTCTGGTGGTTCTGTTTAAATACAAGGGATAAGTAAGATAACAATTAGTAATGGACTTAAAGTAAGTCTAAATGGTAATAAATCAATCCATGATAAACTTCAACTGATGTAATTATTTATAAACTAGCTGACCCGGCGAACTTTGTTCCGCATTATATATATTTAAAACAAAAAGAAAGTTGGACATAGGATACCTGAGATTTTTATCCCGTCCGTATAAAACCTACTTTAAGAAAACGCAACTGACAGCGAAACGTTATGTTGTCTATAGTTTAATATGGTCGAAAATTTGACAATTAGAAATTTTGAATTCGACTTGTTTATATTGTTGTAATTCACATAATATCTTTATAACTTGTAGCCTATGTGTTATTCTGATGTATAAGCTATATTATTGTAAAGTTTCATTAAAATCCATTCAGTAGTTTTTACGTGAAAGAGTAACAAACATCCATCCATCCATACTTACAAACTTTCACGTTTATAATATTAAGTAAGATTTTCGTATTCGGAATTCGTTTCGTTTTGTAAAAATGAGCTGTGTTATACGGTTGCACGTCTACCTATCGGTCTGTTGATCTGTGTGTTTTCACTTGCATCGTACTGTTATACCTCCCCTATGTAGCCTATATCATCCTTTCTTAGTCCGCACATCCATTCCAGAGTTCAGTTCGCATCCAACCTCCTAAATGGTAGCAAACATTATAACATAACTAACAAACATTATCATCAATATTTTAGAAGGGAAATTTGTCTGCCCTGCTACGCTGGCCAGGTTCGCACAACCAACGAACGGACAAACCGAGTTTGCCCGTAAGGAACCGCCGACTGGCATGGGCATAATTACATTTTACTTCTAAAAAGCCTACTTTTTCTCAACTAATAGCTAAATTAGTTGAGAAAAAGTAGGGTCTCCAGACTTTCATGGCCATACGAGTATATCGGCTATTAGGCATGGCAAGATAAAAAAACAACTTTCATGCAAAACGGGTGGTTCAGCGTCCATCTTAAATTAAATATCATAAAATCGAATTAAATCCGGATTCCGGATTCACTCTATTGATGGATAAAAATGAAAAGTTCATGCAAATTGTTTAAGTATCTTCTGAGATTATCCTGAAGATACATCAGACAGAAACATCTGCATCGCAACCGCATGATTCGGTTATAAGATATTTAATTTAGGATGGACACTGAACGCTCCGTTTCGAGTGAAAGTTGTTTGTTTTTAATCGTGTTATGTTTAATAGCCTATAGGTTAGTATGGCCGAGAAAGTCTCTAGCCCCCTCCTAATTAAATTAGTGGAGAAAAGTAGGCCAATACTATTTACATTTTTAATTAAGACTAGCATATTTTTCCAAAAACGCTACTGTTTCAGTTAAAACAAAAGATGCGTGGTTGGTGTTATAGGTCTGCAAAAAGGTCAATATTATTATTTGGTTGCGCCGTGCGGCGTGTTGGGAGTTTATAATAAGAACATATTATCGATCACCTTCCACGAACAATAATATAGTCTTTGACAAACCGAAAATATCACCTGTGATATTATGTATCCTAAAATATATATTTTCCCCAGGGGAGCAGATGATACTATTCTCAGTATCAAGGTTGTTTACCTACTTGTGGCACCCACGGTAACGCATTCAACTACAGAATAATGTACTCTATAATATACCAGCAGAGTTTAATTTTCAAGTAATGAAAACGTTTTAGACATCTCTTACACGCAGATGATATTTTTTGTTTATAGATTTTATGAATAACTCACTTCGGAAAACCTTTCTACTGAGCGTAATGCTTTGACTTATAATTGAGACAGCAAACAGTGGAACGCATTCTGTTTTTCCTAGTACCCATATTCTGGAGGTCTTCAAATCGAAGAAAGAAAGATCTTTGACCGCATATTCACTTAACATCAGGAGGCTTAGCCAAGTGAAATTCGGAGCCTACACTTTGGTAGAACAGAAATACCCATTTACGGGAATAACACTGACATGTTGTGTCACCATTCATTTGTTTTTCTATTCTATAACCCAAACATTTCTTTGTACAGGGTTATATTTTCTACTTTTCATCACCATCTTCAGTCTGCAAAAAAACTGCCCATTACTGAGTCAGGCCTCCATCAATGCCATAGAGGAAAATTAGCGTACTATGGCATGCTGGATTGTATCAAGTTATTTTTCTCTTGCCATCATTCCGATGGAACGTGGTGCTGAAACATTCTGCCGTAACGAATTTTTGTGGCAACAAGTGTACACAAGAAATGTGACCTATTTTGGAGGTTTTGGAAAAATGACATAATGAATATAATATATATTTTTTTTAATTTTGCATTATCATTTTCCATTGTTGAAACACCTGCGTCAAATATTTGAGATTCACAACATTAAGTAAATATTAAGTTTTTCCGGTTTATAAGCCTTTAGTTTGGTGTGAATTACATTCATTTCACTTTAGTTAGTACGATGAAGATGTTGGTTTTACTTATTAGTATACTTATATGGTAAGTAATTTACTTCAAATTAACTGTCTAAAACTAGTAAATAATAATTTTGAATATACACGAGAAAATGAGCGCCTAAAAATTAAAAATAAAAAATATGTAGGTACTACTGCTGAGTCGGGCCTGTGTGTGTGCTCGCTGGCTTGCAATTTCGGCAAGGTTGTCATGTTGGCTCTTATGACACCCTATGATGGAATGGGATGGTGACTCTAAGTAAAAAAAAAATATTTTTATTCTACATACAATTTCAATAATACAATTATCACTTGAAATTTTATGTTCCTTACTCTGTACCCTCATATTTAAATTATTCTTTACTTTATTTGCTTAAATTTGAAACTTCATATGGCGTTTATTCGTGTATAATTGAATAAAAAGAGACATTTTAATGTATTTAATTTATAATGTTTCGCAAACTTGGATATTTGAGTCGTCGTCTTGAAATAAGTCTTTTTGACTTTAAATCTAGCCCTAATCTAATCTAGCATTATGAAATGTTTTCAAGACTTGTGTATACTTTCAATGGTGATTTTCACAGTATCGTCAGTAATGTCACTGGAAATCATACCGTAGTTACGGTGGAGCAAGGGCGACTTCTGGGTGCAAAGCTAAATTTAACTTCGGGCAATGGAACTTATTTTAGCTACAAGGGCATCCCGTATGCTGAAGCTCCTGTTGGACCTCTAAGATTCATGGTATTATATAAACTTTATCAGAAATATTGAATGAAAAAATTGTACTTGATGCTTTTTCAGAAAAGGATTTTTTTATTATGATATTAGATTATTGTTTATTTCATAACAGTTATATTATTAGGTTTTGTAAAATATTAAAAACGATGTCTAAAACTAGTTAAGAAAAAACAAATATGAATAATGTTTTATGTAAGAGAGATAAACAAAAAACAAGATACTAAAGACACTAAAAAATAATTAAAAGGCACCGCGCCTTCAGCGCTCTAGGTTTTTACAAACTTCAGATAACTAAGTGAAATATCACTACATAGTATAAAACAAAGTCGCATTCTTCTGTCCGTCCCTATGTATGCATATTTAATACTACGCAACGGATTTTTAATAGATAGAGTGATTCAAGGGGAAGGTTTATATGTATAACCCACCCCCGCTTTGCACGGGCAAAGCCGGGGCGGGCCACTAGTAATAATATAAATAAGATAAAATTGAACCCTGAAAAAACCCGGTATCCATTTCCATTATACAAGAAATTATAGGCCAGTCCATCGCTAGAAAAAATAATATCGCTTTCCATTTCCCATAATAACCAATTGCTGAGACCCTACTTCCAGTTCATAGCCTGCTTAGCCACCCTGGCCAAACAGAGTTTGCAATAAGTTCTCTTGAGGCAAGGTTGACTACCTCTTAAGTACCTTTAGCTCATCACCTTCAGGATGGAATGGGTTGGTAACATTGTATATTCTACATTCATTGCACGGATATCACAATAGATCTTAATTTGCCAAGTTATAGATGACTGTTATAATCAATCATGTTTAATTATGAACTGGCATTTCTTATTTGCAGGCTCCAAAATCACCCTCATCTTGGAACGGAACACGTGACGCTACAGAACATGGTCCCGTATGCCCTCAGATGAATTTCTACGAAAACGTACTTATACCTGGCGATGAAGATTGCCTATTCCTGAACGTATATACGTCAAGCATCACTTCAAAGAAGCTTATGCCAGTGATGGTATTTATCCATGGCGGCGGATATCAGGCTGGATCTGGCAACGTCGATTTATATGGTCCAGACTTTATAGTGGAGTCTGGTGTAGTCTTAGTAACAATCAACTATAGACTAGGGGCTTTAGGATATCTGTCATTAGATACCGAAGAAGTACCTGGAAATGCTGGTATGAAAGATCAGGTAGCTGCTCTCAGATGGGTTCAAACGAATATCAAGAAATTCTGTGGTGACCCTAATACAGTTACAATTTTTGGAGAGAGCGCTGGCGCAGCATCAGTTGGCTTCCATTTGTTGTCACCGTTATCCAAAGGCTTGTTTAAAAGAGCATTTCTCATGAGTGGAGTACCTTATTGTGATTTCAATATACAGTACCAGCCGCTGAAGCGAGCACTCAAACTAGGAGAGCTACTGGGAATCGAAACTGACAGTACAACTGATTTGCTCGAAGTTTTACAAGAAGTCAATGCAACTGATTTAGTTACAAATGTACCCTTTTTATTAGCTGGAGAAGATGTATTTAACATTTATTTAAAAATGTTCACTTACGCTCCTTCTGTGGAAAAAGTAGGAGCCAATAGTTTTTTGAATGACACTGCGCAAAATATCTTAAAGAGTGGGAATGTAAACGAAGCAGATATTATGTTTGGATATAATGATAACGAACTTTTATTTGCAGTTAACGACTTTGAAAACTTTCTATTACGTCGCTACATTGACTACGGAGAAATGCTCGTGCCAACAAAAATATTATTCCAAAGTACACCAGATGTTATTTTAGATATAACAGCGAAAATACGTGACTATTATTTTGGCTATGAAAACTTAGACTTTAATAACACTATGAAAGAAGTTATACATTTTGTCAGCAATGCTACATACGTGTACGATATCCAAAGATTTTTCAAAAGTTATCCAAAGTCCCAAAATAAGAAGATGTTCTTCTACAAATTTTCTGCTGTGACAAAAAGAAACGTATTTGGCAGTGTTGGAGAAAAATATGGAATCACAGGGGCAGCTCAAAGAGACATGTTAATGTACTTGTTCAATCCTAAAGCTTACAATCTAACATTGGAACAAAATTCTGACGAGTACAGATTACTAAAACAAGTAACCAAGATTGTCACAAATTTCGCGAAATATGGGTGAGTGAAATCTAAAAATTTTATAAATAGATGAAATAAATTGTGTGACTCTGAATTGTATAATGAAAGAATTGTGCAAAATGAAACGGTATCACCTTGAACAAGTACTATACATGCCATTCCTTGCCTTTCAGAGAGGGTAATCTTAAGACTTCCATTTATATTTTGTTCTCGAAAGTATGAGTATACTTCAAGTTTTGCATTTGCAACTAGGCTAGCAATTTGGAAAAAAAGTTTATTGGAAGTTATCATTTATACTTAGGTAGCTAAGTACCTTTAATGATATCCAAGAAATAGTAATCCGATCTTGTATAGACTGAATTCGTCATGTGACCCATTTCTGTTTCCAGAAACCCTACACCAGATTCATCTCTAGGCGTTAATTGGACGGAGTTTAATTCTACCCAAATGAACTATTTGAGCATTGGTAACACTTTCGCAATGTCAACGTCTCCCGACAAAGATGACGTAAACTTCTGGAAGACTATCCTGGAATACGCCAAAATTACATTTTAGCAAGAATCAAATATTATCTCAACGAAATAATTTGAACTAAAAAAACTTAAAAAAAATAAGTCTTTAAAGCTTCATGAAACCTCACGAGGATACGTGTTTTCAAACTCAATTATAATTACCCCAATTACATTTTATTCATTTAATAAATCCGTGCGCCTTTTTTGATCTCCAAAGTATGGACTTTTTTATTTATCCCCAAAGTGTAATTTTAGTCTAAGATTACACGATTAGATTACGTTGTATCTTCTATCATCATCATCTCAGCCCGTAAAGGACCCATTGTTGAGTCGGGCCACCTCCGATTACAGGAGGGAAATTAGCCTGCACGCTGGTCAGACGGGTTGGCACAATGTTGGTTTATTAACTGTACAACGTTTAACATGCAAGGGATATCCTCTTAATAATATTCAACGAACATTTCATGTCTATCTAGTGATGGATTTAGAATACAAAACACCACCATCCAATATATTTTAATGGTTTCACAACGAACTAAAGGAACCACATAGCTGCAAAATAAAGTAACTACAGTCTAGAATCTGGGCTGTAACTCATCAGGACCATAACTAAAACCAGAGTGCCAAAAAGACTTAGGGCTATCGTAGTTTTAACATTTCAAGAGTTTTCATAATACTACAGAAGTCTTGATCCACAACAATGAAGTTGCTGACGAAAAACGATCTCACTAATGTTTAAATATTTGTCTTAATTATGGATGAAGGATAATCGTTTACTCAAGTGTTGGCAGTATTTGCCGTTGTCATAAAATGCTTCTACGAGTAGCGCACAGTTTTACGAATAACGATGACACGTGTAATTACGTTTATTGGTAAATTAACTTAGTACTTTAGTATTTCCGTCTACAAAATTAAGCGAACACATCTATTAAAGATAACGAACGAACTATAAACTAGATCAACAATAGACTAGGAGCTTAAGGATACCTTGCATTGGTTACCGAAGAAGACTTGCCTGGCGATGCTAATATGTATTGTAGTGAATTTATCATAAGTTATGTGGGTATGCATGAAATAAATCAGTTCTTGATCAAATCTCGTATCATTTACTTCATGGTGACAGCGGTAAACTTAATAATTGGAAAATATTAAAAATAGTGGCATATTTTGTGATAAGCTTCTTTAAAATAGTGTCGCGAATCGTTTAAATTATTTTCCATAATGGAACACGCACGACCGCCGGCAGAGTTACGTTTGGAAGGCGGCCCAGCATTTCGGGCCGAGTCATGGCGCAAATGGCGGCGTCAGTTCGAAGTGTTTTTAAAGGCATCCGGTGTTTCAAAAGAAAGTGTAGAAGTGCAGGCTTCTTTACTAGTGAATTTAATCGGTGCGGATGGGTATGATATCTACTCAACCTTTAAATATGCGCCGGGTGAAAGTTGCGACGACATACAAGTATTATTGGCAAAATTCAATGAGCACTTTGGAACGAAAATAAATACAACTATGACTCGGTTCAAGTTTTTCACTAGACAACAAGAATGCGGCGAATCGATCGATGAATATGTGACGGCGCTCAAACTTTTAAGCCGACCCTGCGAGTTTGAACATCTCGAAGAGGGACTCATCAGGGACAGAATTGTGTGTGGTGTCAGCGACGGCACCGTACGAGATCGATTACTGCGAGCTGAAAATCTTACACTGGATCAAGCGGTAAAGATATGCCAGGCGAGTGAGATGTCCACCGAGGAGAAACGGGAGATCGAGGGGATCAAGACTGGAAGCGGACGATCCGTCGCAGTGGACGCGGTGCGCGGGCGCGGCAGTGGACGCGCTCGGTGGGCGCGCCGCGCGCGCGATGGCTGCGGCAGCGCTGGCGCCAGCGGGAGCGGCTCGCGGGGTGCGGGCGGTGCCAGGACGGGCGACTGCACCTGCCGCGCTTGCGGCGGAGCGCGCTGCGGCGGCGGCGAGCGGTGTCCGGCGCGAGCGGAGAAGTGCTTCTTGTGCGACAAAAGAGGGCATTTCGTGCGAATGTGTCCGCTACGTGGTACTATGGCCAACAAAACGGTGCACCAAATCGAGGACGATCAGCGTGCCCACTGCGGGGACGGTGAGATGTACTGCGTGTCGTCGGTCGAGGGGGCCGACGGTGAGGACTCTAAGAAATGGTATGAAAATTTATTTTTGTTTAGCAGTGATAAAGTGGAAAGATTTAAATTGGACACGGGTTCCGATTTAAACGTTATATCGCTGAATACATTTCGGCGTTTAGGTCTTAGTGCAACTATTTTAAAACCCGATAAAACGCGGGCGATATCTTTTTGTGGCAACTGTATACCTATTGTAGGATCATGTCTTATTGATTGGGTGTTTAAGGATAAAGTATATAGGTTACATTTTATTATATCCAAACATAACTGTCAGAGTATATTAGGGAAATATGCTTGCGAGGAAATTAATGTAATAAACCGTGTGTTATCATTAGATATGGAATGTTATAGCGACTTGTTTACCGGCCTCGGGAAATTGCCCGGGAAATATAAAATTATAATCGATCGGGAAGTGCAGCCGTCGATTTGTCCCGTAAGGAAAATTCCCTTAGGTGTTCGCGATAAATTATTGTGTGAATTAAATCGGTGCGGATGGGTATGATATCTACTCAACCTTTAAATATGCGCCGGGTGAAAGTTGCGACGACATACAAGTATTATTGGCAAAATTCAATGAGCACTTTGGAACGAAAATAAATACAACTATGACTCGGTTCAAGTTTTTCACTAGACAACAAGAATGCGGCGAATCGATCGATGAATATGTGACGGCGCTCAAACTTTTAAGCCGACCCTGCGAGTTTGAACATCTCGAAGAGGGACTCATCAGGGACAGAATTGTGTGTGGTGTCTGGACTCTGATCCATCCTCGGATCTTACACGCGAAGGGGATAACTGGTCAAGTGCAAACAGTGTCGCAACTGATTGTAACTCAAGCGATGAACTGGAGGCTGACGTTACTCTGGCCAGCGGCGATACGTCAGTGTTACACCCCGTCCAAATCACCCCTGCTGATGTAGACAGAGATGAGGCCCAAAAACAAAGACGGACGGCTGCCCTTCGCGCTCTTAGTAATATAAACAAAATGTTTAAAGAGAACTAAATCGATTTATAGGCTACGCTAAACATTATGCTTTATTATACTATATTATTGCATTAAGTAGGTTATTATTAGTTAGTATTATTAGTTTATCTTAATTAAAATAACATAATATTATGGTAAATCTTTAATTAAATAGTAAATCTATATATCTTCTATAGATTTAATTGAAATGTGTTAATTTATGTAATAATTCGATTTAATTTTGTTGTTAATTAATGTATATCATTATCTTTAATTAAAAAAGGGGGGTAAAGGAAGATAAGGGGAAGATGTAGTGAATTTATCATAAGTTATGTGGGTATGCATGAAATAAATCAGTTCTTGATCAAATCTCGTATCATTTACTTCATGTATGATATATAGTATAATGCAAAGATGAGATGGCTACTCTTAAATAGGTACAGAAAATTATCAAAAGACTTGGAGGTGAACCAGATACAATTAATACTCTAAAAGACTTGTACAATGCGCAAAAGAAGTTCAAATTGTTGTGTCTCTAAGGCGGAGAAGGGATGCATAAATGACGGGACTGAATGATGACATGCATGACCTGTCCTCGACCCTGAGTAGTATCGGTCGGTTTCCATTTATTATCGCCTTATTTTATTGTGATTTCAAACGGGGCTAATTTTTGGTAATTAAAAACAGCAGACTAAGTGATTTGTTAAAATTCTACAGTTTTAGTTGAAAATATACCAAATTTATTAGCCGGTGAATTTGTGTTCAAAGTTTATGTGAAGATGCTCTGTAGAAAAAGCAGGAACAAAAATATCTGTGTGACACTCCAAAAACTATAAAAATGGTTTTAAATGATGTTGAAGACCTTTACTGCATTGATTTTGCAAAAATGCTTGGTCAAACAATAAAATTCTTTACAATCGTACCAGACATTAATCTAGATTTTGAATAATATAAATCAAGAAAAATCCGGGAATAATATAGGCTATGATACCACACATCAGAACATTAGATGTAAAAAGTTACGGTAACAATGTAACATTCGTTTACGACACTCAAAGATGTTTCAGAAGTTACCCCAAATCCCAATACAAGAAAATGTTCTTCAACATACTCGTACTTTCTGCAGTGACCAAAAGAAATGTATTTGGCAGTGTTGGAGCAAAATATGGAATCTCGGGTGTTGTTCATCGGAATACGTTGTTGCATTTATGTGATGCCAAAGCTTAAAAGCTTTAATATACTTTGAATGAAGTTTCTGAAGTATATATACTAGTAAAACAAGTTACCAATATGGTTACAGATTTTGTGAAATACGGGTAACTAATCATTTTTATAAAATTTCCCTAATAATGTTCCCTGTACACACAAAACATTATTTTTTTTCTCCTCCTCACATTTTATCCTCATACTCACACAGATTTAAAATACTGCTGAGTTCGCCCTCCCTCATTTATTTGGGACGCATACATTTATTGGGGGCTACAATTAAATGGAGGAAATTAGCCTATTTTTCGGCTAATTTCAGCAGCTCTACAGTAAAAGATGGGTGTGAATGCAAATTAATTTAGCTATTTCAGAAACCAGACACCCGATTCATCTCTTGGCGATACTGAGACTGAGTTTATTTCGAATCAGATGAACCACTTGAACATTGACAATGTCAACATAATCTAGACAAAGCTGGTGTTGTGTTCTGGAAGACTATTTTATGATATATGACTTTCTAATGGCATAAAAAAATCTGAAATCAATTATACTAAAACTGCATTACGCTAAGCCATTTCTTTAATTACTATTTCCTACATTATTTTGCCGTGTGGTAGCGGTGTAAGAATACTACCACCCCATATCTTCCCGTGGGTGTCGTAGAAGGCGACTAAGGGACAACAGACGTTGGGCAGCAGCGACGTTCTGTCAAGAATCGGCCATCCGATACTGCGATCGCCAACCCGCCTGCCAAGCGTGGCGATTATGGCAAACCCCCCCAATGGTGCACACAATTATAAAAACGGCCCCCAGTCCCCGGCAGCCCCGCTATTCCTTCGGCCACGGTAGCAGCCAAGGTAACGGTGGGGCAGGGGGTGCGAACAATCTCCGGCAGAGATCCGGCTACCATACAAAACGACGGTTGCACCTGGCAACATACAACACACGGACACTGCGGACTGACGAGAAGATCATAGAACTCGAGGAGGAGTTGAGCAAGCTGCGATGGGATATAGTGGGGTTGTCTGAAGTCCGAAGAGAGGGGGAGGACATGATAACCCTCAAATCCGGCAACTTGCTCTACTTTCGGGAGGGTGACCAACAGTCCCAAGGTGGTGTTGGGTTTATCGTCCACAAGTCCCTTGTGAACAACGTTGTTAAAATCGAGAGTGTGTCGACCAGGGTGGCGTACCTTATACTCAGAATAACCAAGCGTTATTCGTTGAAGGTCATACAGGTATATGCACCGACATCGGCACACCCCGACGAAGCGGTGGAGATAATGTATGAGGACATTTCCTCGGCCATACATGGCTCTAGAACGCACTACACCGTTGTCATGGGGGATTTTAACGCGAAACTGGGCAAGCGGAGCGGAGATGAGCTGCAAGTGGGGCAATTTGGCTTTGGACACCGGAACCAAAGGGGCCAGACTTTGGCTGGTTTTCTGGAGAAGGAGGGACTCTATATGATGAATTCCTTCTACAAAAAACCAGAACAGAGGAAATGGACCTGGTTGAGTCCGGATGGCACCACAAAAAACGAGATAGACTTCATCATGTCGACGGAAAAGCATATATTCAATGATGTCTCCGTGATCAATATGGTTAAAACCGGAAGCGATCACCGCTTAGTAAGAGGCACATTGAATATCGACGTCAAGCTTGAAAGGTCGCGCATGGTGAGGTCTACGCTGCGTCCCATGCCTGTTCAGATTCAAAACCCGGAAAGCTTCCAGCTCGAACTGCAGAACCGCTTTATTAGCCTAGGCGTTGACGTGGACGATAATAATGACGGGTTCGTGGAGACTGTCCGCAAAGTTGGGTCGAAGTTCTGTAAGACCCAACGCCAGAAAACGGCCAAAAAACTCTCGGACCTCACCCTCAAACTCATGGACGAACGACGGAAAATGGTCCTGCAGTCTTCAGATGATGCGACGCAGCTTCGGATGCTCAATAGACAGATATCAAAGTCCCTGAAGCGTGATATACGCCGATTCAACACGAATCGTGTTGAAGAGGCTATTGAACGCAACAGGGGCTCCAAGGTTTTCGCCAGGGATCTGTCTATTGGGCAAAGCCAGCTCGTCAGGCTGAAGACTGATGACGGCAGGATCGTCACGTCTAAATCCGAGATTTTGGGTGAGGTCGAGAGTTTCTATGGACAACTGTACACGTCTACACAGGAACCCGTCATAAATCTAGCAAACGACCCACGAGCTAGATTAACCCGGCACTTCACAGAAGACCTCCCGGACGTCAGCCTGTGTGAAATCGGGATGGCTCTCGAGCAACTTAAGAACAACAAGGCGGCGGGTGATGACGGAATCACTGCAGAACTTCTGAAGGCGGGTGGAGAACCGATCCTTAGGGCCCTTCAGAAGTTATTCAATTCCGTCATACTCGAAGGACGAACGCCAAAGGCATGGAACAGAAGTGTGGTGGTGCTGTTCTTCAAGAAGGGAGATAACACCTTATTGAAGAACTACAGACCCATCTCACTTCTGAGCCATGTCTACAAGTTGTTCTCGAGGGTCATCACGAATCGTCTCGCATGCAGGCTCGACGCTTCCCAGCCTCCCGAACAAGCCGGTTTCCGAAAAGGCTTCAGTACCGTAGACCATATTTTAACGCTACGGCAGGTTATACAGAAGACCGAGGAGTATAACCTGCCCCTTTGTCTGGCGTTCGTGGACTACGAGAAAGCCTTCGATTCGATCGAGACGTGGGCAGTATTGCAGGCTCTCCAGAGGTGCCAAGTCGACTATCGGTACATCGAAGTGTTGAAGTGCTTGTATGAAAACGCCACCATGTCAGTCCGACTCCAGGACCAGACCTCGAAACCGATCCAGTTGCAGCGAGGTGTTAGACAGGGAGATGTTATCTCTCCGAAATTGTTCTCCGCTGCACTGGAAGATGTTTTCAAGGTTCTGGACTGGAAAGGGCTGGGCATTAACGTGAACGGCGAGTACATCACTCACCTTCGATTCGCTGACGATATAGTCGTAATGGCTGAGACCATGGAGGTCCTCAATACGATGCTCGATGGCCTCTGTCGAGCCTCCGAACGAGTCGGCCTTAAGATGAACATGGAGAAGACGAAGATCATGTCTAATATCCATGTCCAAGCCACTCCTGTTAACATCGGAGGTTCTACCCTCGAAGTTGTTGACCATTACATTTACCTGGGACACACTGTCCAGTTAGGTAAGTCCAACTTCGAGAAAGAGGTCAATCGTCGGATCCAACTCGGGTGGGCAGCGTTCGGGAAGCTGCGAAAGATCTTCTCGTCCACAATACCGCAGTGTCTGAAGACAAAAGTCTTCAACCAATGTGTGTTGCCAGTGATGACATATGGAACAGAGACGTGGTCGCTCACTATGGGCCCCATCAGAAGGCTCAAAGTCACCCAAAGGGCAATGGAGAGGGCTATGCTCGGAGTTTCCCTGCGAGATCGAATCAGAAATGAGGAGATACGCAGGAAAACCAGGGTCACCGACATAGCCCACCGGATTGCCAAACTTAAGTGGCAGTGGGCAGGGCACATAGCTCGCAGGACCGACGCCCGATGGGGCAGAAAAGTCCTCGAGTGGCGACCGCGTTCCGGAAGGCGCAGTGCTGGTAGGCCTCCCACACGGTGGACCGACGACCTGGTTAAGGTCGCCGGAAAGCAGTGGATGCGGGCGGCCCAGGACCGGCCTTTGTGGAGATCCTTGGGGGAGGCCTATGTCCAGCAGTGGACGTCTTTTGGCTGAAATGATGATGATGATGATGACATTATTTTGAAACTCACTGCCAGGTTTATAGCAATTTTATTGACACAAATGCTATGTTTGAGCTGTTTAAGCATAAGTAATTTTAACTATTTAATTATTCAGTTTTAGTACCGCATGATTATTATTCTACCGCAGTCCTTCCAATATTGTTTTTTGAATCATTGGCGCAGTATGAATTATAATGGAGTTTAAAATAAATGTATACCTACATTTAAAGTAATTCTATTTTTACGTCTAGTACTCGTAAAATATATCTCATTCTCCATTCTAAAATTTGACGTTTTTACAACGTTTTGTCGTACAAGTTTGTTTGTGTAATGTTATGATGAAATGGCCTATTATAGGAATTGTGCATACTGTGACACGCTGGCCACGCGGATTGGCACGAAAAAAAAAAGGTTAAGTATCAAGTTTTCTTTCTCTTGCAGCTAGGGTTTTGGCCTTGTCATTTCTTTTTGTCGGCTCTTACGACACCCTCAGGATGAAATGGGGTGGTGACACTGTGTATTCTAAATCCGGCACCATTAAGACACTGTAGTATTAATAAATTACCAAAACTGTCAAAATCGACAATCTATATCACTTTGGTTGTCGAGTTAGACTCTATAGATTTAGTAGTTAAGTTTGGGGCAGGTTTAGGGCCTTAGTAAGGCTTTATGTGTTATTTTCTTTAACATTCTCTACAATGTTTTGTGATAAAAAGTAAAATATAAATAAATACATTTGGCTGCCTCGTTTGTCCTGGGGGATAGATGTGCCTTTGGATCATGGGACCCCGGTTTGATTCCGGGGTCGGGCAAGTGTCTTTGTGTAAACCCGAGGCACTTGCTCTGAGTCTGGGTGTCATTTGTGTCCGTGAGTTACATGTTTGTAAACTGCCCCTGCGATGCGTAATAATTTACAAAATTATACTATGTGGTGACAGATTCAGAATGTCACTATGAAACTACTCCATTCCACCCTAAGGGTGTCGTAAGAGCCGATAAAAGGGCTATGCTACACGCTTTATATACAAGCACTTGGCAAGCACTTTTTAATTATAGTCTTTTAACAAGTCAATATAGAGCAAACTCAAACTCAAAAGGAACTTTATTTACGTAGGTTTCATCACAAAACTCTTATAAATCGTCATATTTACAAACACCATTATCATCTTACGGCCCCTGTCCCACACTAGGTGGTAGTCTCCACACACACCTATCAGTCGTCATACCTACATTCACACCTTTCACACACAACTCCTCATTCCTGCAATCCCTCCATCTCCCCTGATCGCTCACAATCCCTATATGTTCACTCACATTCATGCCGAAACTACCACCGGTTCGGAAGGCTGCTCTACAGAGAAGAGCCGGCAAGAAACTCTGTAGTTGCTTTTTTAAAATTATTGTTCGTTTACAAAAAGCACTAAACAGCATAGTGAGAGCAAGTTCGCAAGATGAGAGAAACACGCTACATGTTTACGTAATGAATGACGGATTGACCTTGACAGAGCCAATAAAAAAAAAAACAAAAACAAATCCGCGATTAAAGGTCTCCATTGCGTCATTGCTCACACATACAGTGTACAATATATGACATTTTCTAAATGCTACGTACAAAATATTTCGCCAATGAGATATAGTATTGAAGGGGCCAAAGGAACAGAGCACAGGCACAAAATGACAGTTACTTCCAGGCATCATTATCACACATATAGTCGTTGACGCGGTAGTACCCTTTATTAATTAGTGTAGTATAACAAAATTTTTGAACTTTATGAAGGGTAGATTTACAATAGCGTCAGGAATTTTATTGTACAGGCGAACACCGAGGCCTGCAAAAGATCCATGGGCTTTTTGCAGTCTGTGGTGAGGTATCATTAGTTTATGCCCATTTCTTGTACGGATAGTGGACGTAGTGACATCACAGTTGGTCTTATACTGACTGATATTCTGTCTCACAAATAAGATATTAGCAAGGATAAACTGCGATGCCACAGTCAAAATTCCTATATCACAAAACTTATTTCTAAGTGATTCCTTGGGTCCTAGATTGTAAATGGAACGCACAGCACGCTTTTGTAATACAAATACAGTTTCAATGTCTGCGGCGTTGCCCCAAAGCAAAATACCATATGACATGACGCTATGGAAGTAACCAAAGTAGACAAGTCTCGCGGTATCCACGTCGGTGAGCCGTCTTACCTGTCTCACAGCATAAGCTGCTGAACTAAGTTTATCAGCGAGTTTATAAATGTGGGGCCTCCATTGTAACTTGGAATCTAAAGTAATGCCCAAAAACTTTGTAGATTCTTCTAGGTCCAAATTTTTGTCATTTAATATCAATTTAGTAACGCTACTTTTTGAGTAAGAGGTAGTAAACCTAATGCATTTGGTCTTAGCTGCATTCAACAATAAATTGTTTACAGTGAACCACTGAGATATTTGCACGAGTGCGCTATTTACATCGTCGAAATTTGTTTTCTTACGGTCAACTTTAAAAATAAGCGATGTATCATCAGCAAATAGAACAATGTTACAAATATCTTTTACAAAGAAGGCGAGATCGTTTATATAAATAAGAAATAAAAACGGACCCAGAATAGACCCCTGTGGCACGCCCATTGTTACTGTCGAACCAGTAGATTTGACTCCATTTATGTCCACAAACTGCATTCTGCTACTCAAGTATGACGCAAGGAGATTAAGCGCGTTAAACTTGATACCATAGTGTTGTAGCTTTCTCAAAAGAGTGTTGTGATGTACACAATCGAAAGCTTTAGATAGATCGCAGAAAACACCAATAGCATCTTGTGAGTTTTCCCATGCATCATAGATGTGCTTTAAGAGTACAGCACCGGCATCAGCCGTAGAGCGACCCTTAGTGAACCCATATTGTTCACTATGTAACAATTTATATTTGTGGAAGTGTTGCAGTAGCTGTTTTAAAATGATTTTCTCAAAGATTTTACTTAAAACTGGCAAAATGGAAATAGGTCTATAGTTGCCAAGCTCTTTCTTATTGCCAGCTTTGTAGAGTGGGATGATTTTACCATGTTTCATTAAATTTGGGAATACACCCACATCTACACACTCATTAAATATATTAGCAAGCTGAGGAGCTATGTCTGAAATAACCCCTTTAATCACAACAGTTGATATATCCCACAAATCACCCGTTTTCTTCAAAGTAATACTATTAAAGGCTGTAACAATGTCAGAAGGGGTCACATAAGTGAACCTGAGCAAGCCCGACGTCTCTCTAACATTATCCTTGAGCAGCATCTCAGCCTGGACAGAAGATAAAGCCAAAGACGTGGTGATTTCCTTCGGTATACTTTCAAAATAAATATTAAAGCATTGAGCTACATCGAAGTTGGTATTTATTACACTACCATTATTATGCAATTCAAATTTAGATTCACGTAGCTTTGCTTTGCCAGTTTCGTTATTAATAATGTTCCAGGTAGTTTTAATTTTGTTACTGGATTTTCTTATTTTACGACTAATGTGTAGAGATTTAGCCGTATAGCAAACTTTTTTAAACAATTTTGAGTAGGACCTAACGTATTCCTGAAAGGCTAAATTAAAATTAAATTGTTTCAAAGCGTATAAATTATATAATGTATTCCTACTCTTATAAATACCTGGAGTAGCCCATTCACAAAACTTCAACTTATTACCTTTAGTGTAGGTTGTCAATTCAAATATACGATTGAACTCGATCTGAATAATATTAAATAATTTTTCGTATTGACTATCCGGGTCACCACGCACGTGAGCCATTGCCACAGTTTTCTTAGCTACAATGTTTTGGAATTTGTCTATTTTCCTACCTGTAACTGGTCGACCAGAAAATGTGAAACGATCGTCTGCTTTATTGTTGGGAAGAGTAATTAATTGCCCGCAATGATCAGATGGGAGATCATTAATGATAGATTTATTTATCAATTGACAGTTACAGAAGAAATTGTCTAAACACGTAGATGAACTATTAGTTACTCTAGTTGGCTCGCTAAAAGAGGGCGTAAGTCCATATGATTTAAAAAGATTAATAAATCTACAAGATAATGATGATTCAACTAACAAATCTATATTAAAGTCACCACATATTAAAACATGTTTACTGCAGGAAGTGACTTTCTTTAAAACATTTTCCATGACGACCTCAAAAGTATTATAGATCCCAGAGGGTGGCCGGTAAACGCAGACAATAGTGTAGTGAACGAGTTCTATACACGATAATTCAATGGTACGTTCTATAGAGAGATCAACTATATCCTTGCGTTCTTTACCTTTAACTTCATGAGACACAAAGATAAGCGACCCACCGCGTATGGCATGCTTTCTACAAAAGGCACTTATAATACTATGATTTCCATTCCGTCGACCAAGCTCATGCTCCTTCAGCCAATGTTCAGTTACACAAAAAATCTGAACATTCCTATGCCCTAAAAATAGGTCGATTTCTAAATCTTTGCTAGCCATGCCCTGCATGTTCTGGTGAACAATTCGTAAAGCAGAATGCATGGCTGTTGTCTCATCTAGTTGTTTAAACATCTAGATGTGTCTAGAGAACTGTGAATAGCACAGTCTGTCAAAGTCTTAGAACTAGGGTTACATACAAAAATTTCTGTGACAGAGTCAGCAGGTTGTATATTATAAGCTAACAATGTAGCTATTTGTCTCTTAAACCTAAGGGGCAGTTGCATGTCATCCTTTGTCAGTTTAAAATTTCTAATAAATGTGTTACAATCAAAATATTGAATTACATTATTGTGGCGATGAGTCAAATTGTAAATAAGCATATTTAAATTATATATTTGTCTATTTTGATTAGCAGACAGGCTATTAGAATATGGAAGGGCACTTACAATAAATTTGCAGTCATGTTTGTTATTTAAGTCCAATAGCTGTTCTACCATTTTTATTAACTGTGAACGTCTAACAGATAAACTGTCACCAAACAATATAATTATGGTGGTGTCCTTATTAAAGTTATGAGGCTTAATATTTTTAACTAAACTATCTAAGTTAATTCCAGGCAAACACATGTTTAATAAAGGCTGTTTAATTTTTTGCCTTAATAATGAACTAAGACCTTGACCTATTTTATCCGAGTAAACTAAAACTTTAGAAGATGCCGCTGTAGAGGGGCTCACATCTTCTTTTACATTAATTGGATTAGTGAAAACCCTATCCGCTATAAATACTGTTGATGGCTCACTATTAGTTTGACAAAGTGGAGGTAGGTTTTGTGTGTTAACAGCAGTATCTGAACGGGAGCCTAAAACTTGGTTATTGCAATGTTCCGTCAAGGACTCAAACCGCTCTGCAGTGTAAGTGCTCATCTTTAGTAGTTCATTGGTAGCCAAAATGTGGTGGTTTATTTGGACTTGAGCATCTTCATATTTCCTTGAGATGGTAGCAAGCTCCTTTTGTAGGTTCAGTATATCCACTTGTAAATTATATGTGTCTTTGTCATACATATACTGTCTTTTAGTTATGTTGTCTTTATATAATCTTAATCTAGATATTAATTTAAGCCTATCAGAACTTAATGATTTTAACATATGTGTTTGCTTATTAAATTTTAATAATTTCTTTGTTCTCTTAATTAACTTGTTAATTTTGACATACTTTTTTGTCTTGTTATTACTGGACATGGTAGCAAAATTACTATTTTCAGCCTGCAATGAGATATTATATTTGTTACAGTCAGCCTGCCCCATTAATTCATCAAACAGGGACTGAGTGGTACTACTATCCTGCATCTCCGTTAGCTGTTCAAAGTTACCAATTGACTTCCGTGCATCAATTAAGGAAGACTCCAGTTCAGCAATACGACTGAGTGCCCGTTCATGTGATTACTACAACTCTGGAATGAATTCACAATGTCTTGAAGTTGGTCTCGTTGGTCCTGAGCATCCATGAGCTGAACATGCAGCTCAGCTAGTTCATTCTTTAAACCAGAGTTCCTGCTGATTACATTTTCTATCTCCTTTTCACTGTCCTCATGTTCCTTCATTAGCTGATCGCAGAGATCACTTTTGATCTTCAGCTCTCTGAGTGCTGCCTTCAGCTTGTTCTCCATGTCTTTGGCTACTGCTTTGCGAGTCAGTGCCATCCCACTAGCTGGAAAAAAGTGATGGAAAAGTGAATAAATGAGAAACAGAAAATATAAGTGACCTAGTACAATTTAATAGGACGAAGAAGGGTTGCGTTTAAAAAAAAAGTGAGTGTAATTAGCAAATTGTATCAGAATGTTGAGATTATCAAGTCATCATCATCATTTCAGCCAAAAACGTCCACTGCTGGAATAGGCCTCCCCAAGGATTTCCATAAACGCTGGTCCTTGGCATCCATCGTTTTCCGGCGACCTTAACCAGGTCATCGGTCCACCGTGTGGGAGGCCTACCAGCACTGCGCTTTCCGGAACGCGGTCGCCACTCGAGAACTTTTCTGCTCCATCGGGCGTCGGTCCTGCGCGCTATGTGCCCTGCCCACTGCCACTTAAGTTTGGTAATCCTGTGGGCTATGTCGGTGACCCTGGTTTGCCTGCGTATCTCCCCATTTCTGATTCGATCTCGCAGGGAAACTCCGAGCATAGCCCTCTCCATTGCCCTTTGGGTGACTTTGAGCCTTCTGATGGAGCCCATAGTGAGCGACCACGTCTCTGTTCCATAAGTCATCAAGTACAAGAAATAAATGATGGTTAGAAACTTTGCCTATCTGTAATTGCTTCGTTACTGAAAATACCTTAAAAATACTTTTCAGATACGCTAAACGATTTAGTTCCAGACTTTTTACGTGTGCCAAGAAACAATTCATCATAATGAATGAGAGAAAATGTCTTGCATTTTACACCTAATTTAATCTCTTTACAGCTTTTAAATCCTGCCTATTTTTGGTGCTTCACAACTTCTATTTCATTGGTTCACTTGCATTTAAATGATAATTTAACTACTAAATTATACTGTATAGTGACGGATTTAGAATGTCACTATGACACTACTCAATTCCACCCTAAGGGTGTCGTAAAAACCGATAAAAGGGATCTATGCTACAGGCTTAATACACAAGCGCTTGGCAAGAACTTTTTAAATTTTGTAATATGGATTTTTATCTGAAATAAATTATCTTCTTCTTAAATATAGTCTTTTGACAGGTCAATATACATTTTATAATTTATACAAGAAACTCTGTTGTTACTTTTTTTAATTGGCATTCCTTTTGGCCAAACATCAGCAGGAGTTTGCCAGTATTTAGAACTGCCTGCCTGAGCTGACAGAACATGGAGGATAATCAGCCGACAGTGTCACGCTGGGATGACGGGTGTTAGTTTTCCTTATCTTGCGGCTGGCCGATCTGTCTCCTTTAGACATCTCTTATGACACCCTCAAGATGATATAGGTTGGCGACATTTTGTTTTCTAAATCCGTCACCATCCAGAATGTGTATATTGAATATTAGTAAAATTCTTCATATTCATAGTGCGTAGGTGTGGAGTGATGGACAAAGCCTAATATTGTCTATTTATAGTACAATGACATTGAAAACTATATAAAAAGGTGCTTTTTCATTGACGGCGATTGAGAAACATAGTTTTGAAACTGATTTAATCCGTGCATCTAGACGAGGTTTGTTCCAGTCAGCAATCCTTTACATAAAATCATTGCACTACTTCTCAGCGCATAACTGACCCACTGTTGAGTCGGGCCTCCTCTAACTACATGGAGGGTAATTAGCCAACTGTACCACGCTGGACAGACGGGTTAGCACGGGGTTTTGTATCATGTTTTCCTTCTCTTGACTATATTTTCGGCCTTGTCATTTCATTTTGTCGGCTGTTGCACCCTCCATGCAGTGCTGGATTAACCGCGTAGTAAGAGTAACAATTGCTACGGGCCCCGCGCGAAAGGGGGCCCCGCGTATTTTAACCCACTCATCTCTGCCTGAGCGTATTTTTTGAGATGTGGTATGTATTAATTACCCACAAAATTGTAACCTATAGGTAGCAAACAAACGTACAGAGTATTGAATTGTATTTTTACCACTTTATACTTATGAACCCAAATAATTAGCTACGGGTCCCGCGCTTGCTTAATCCGGCACTGCCTCCATGTAACTGGAGGAGGCCTACTCAGCAGTGGGCCGTTAATGGGCTGAAAAGTAAGTAATATGACGTAATGGGATGAAGCTAGATATGAAGTAAATTCGAGAAGGCTTAGATGATAATCTCACTTAGCCAGTGGAAGTACACCATACAAATCCCCTTTGAGGAGAACTCGTGTAAGCGTGGGATGCCAATTGATTGATGTTTTCATCAATGATCTATGTTTATTTTTCCACCTTTTCTCTATCTCTATTTGTAGTATGTATGCATGGACGTATAAAAAAAGTCGGACAGAGTCTCGCTAACTAAAAACTGTGACATCATAGTCGGCCAGATCAGCTATATGTACAGGCCAGCACGCACACTTTCACACATTAGTCGGCCATTACGCGCGTGAACATCGATGCTTAAAGACGCAATATGCGGCGAAAAAATAAAAACTATAAATCATGTCTTGCGTGGTAAAATGGTGTAAAAACCGTAGTGACCGAAAGAAAAACAATCCAGGAATCACGTTTCATACGTAAATGAATAATTCAATCACTTATTTCCAGATTATACACATTAAAATCAATTTGTATTTGCTAGAACAAAACAATTAATTTTAAGTTCAGTGTTGCCAATATTCACGTCTGCAAATTAACCGAAATGTGGACAATTTTTCGTTTATTATAAAAATCAATATATTATTATGGTTAATTATTTAATAGTTACTAGTGGGTATTTTATTTTATATTCCTTTTGCTAGATTTTCTAAGGAAAATTAAGTATGGAGAAATGATTGAATTAAAATTACGTAGTAGAAATTGTAATGGTGAAAACGATTGGATTCCAAACAAATACAGTCATTTGCAGTATACATTTTGATGCGGATGACATAAAAACAACTAAAGGAGGACTCCGGCGTGTTGTTACTTATGCAGTACCTTAAAAGGTAAATTAGCAATCTACCAAGTCATGGATAATACAAAAAAAAATGAAACTATGCCGCTTATTTTTTCAAAATTTTAATGTACGTTGTAGCTATTGTGTCGGTATATAATAATAATAAATATCCTTCGACATTTCACAAAACGCCATCTCGTCCCAAGCTAAGCAACTTAATGCTTGTTTTATGGTAACGAGATGGATGATAAACTACTTAAATACATTTTTTTTGTAAAAACATACATATTATAGATAAAAAAACACCCAGACCCGGGACAAATACTTGTAGGTCGTACAAATATTTCTTCCGTGCGGGGATCGAACCCGCGACAAGCTGCGCAGCAGTCGATCGCTCAACCACTGCGCCAACCGTGTCGTCGAATCGTAAAAATATTCATACATTATTTTAAGCCCCAGTGCTTTATTTTGTTTTAATATTTGTTTGAGTCAAGACACGTGGCAGAGGAATAAACTGTTACTGTACCATTTAATACCAGTGCTTCTCAAGACTCAAGAGGTGCGCAATAAATTATAATTATAGCTAGGCAACATAAATATATTATCACAAAAAAAATTTTGGTAATGAAAGCATTTCTTTTAATTTAGAATCGTTTTCAACACATCTCGAAATTAGAGGAAATTTCAAAAACCTCTCAAAGTAAAAGACATTATTATAAAAAAAAATACTCAGCATTTAGGATGTTAAAGTTAAACATAACAATTTCGAACAATTTTTTTTTATATTTTAACCATGATTTTATTGCAAAATTTTGTGTATCTTGGCAACCCCAAAATTAACTCACACATACAGAGCTGCCGCCATTTTGGCGTCTCACTTTTGTCTTAGCCAGAGTTCCGTCCGCCTTTTTTTATACGTCCATGTATGTATGTAATGTTTATTTTATACTGTCGTATGCGCGTGGCAATGCTCGCGTGGGGTTCAAGCCCACCGAAGTGTAATAGATTTTTTGAAGACAGGACAATAGAAAGAAATAATATTATTACAGTTCAACAGGCACCTTCTTAAAACTAAAATGCTTTATTACTGACTAGAGGCTAATATTATTAACTACCTGCTTTCACAAAAAACGACTACTTAAGTTTAACAAAGATGAAGGAGAAACACAAACGAAAATATAGGGTGTGAGGCTTCAATAGTTGTACGTGTAGTGACGGATTTAGAATACATAGTGTCACCACCCCATTTCATCCTGGGGGTGTCGTAAGAGTCGACTATAGGAAATGACAAGGCCGAAGCCTAGCCGCAAGAGAAGGAAAATTGATACGAAATGTGCCAACTCGTGGCACAACACTAGGGAGATGACATGGTGGGGTGTGTGGGATCGCCGTTCAATGATGTAAACGGCGTGCCCATACCCACTAACATAACAAGACGACTGGAGCGCCAAGTAACTAAATAATTAAAAATTAAATAAAGAATTTAAATAAACCCCCGACACAATAACCTTTAAAAAGTAAAAAATAAAAATAAATACTTCGCGTTGGGGGACCACTCCCACTTATTTATTACCTGACCCCTGGTCCCCCAACGCGAAGTATTTATTTTTATTTTTTACTTTTTAAAGGTTATTGTGTCGGGGGTTTATTTAAATTTTTAATTTAATTTTTATTTTATACTTTTTATAGGTACATACTTATTATAATGTAGATTTTGTTAAATTGCACGTGATGCGTTTTCATTTGAGACCCCACTCGATTATATTTGCAGACATTCGGTTATTCTTCCCCACTTTCAGCCCTCATAACTTTTAAACGGCTCACCCTATTTTCATCAAACATGTCTAAGAACACTCGCCCGTAACTCACCTTTCATACAAAAAAAACTTTATTGAAATCGCTTCATCCGTTCGCGAGCTACGGTGCCACAGACAGACAGACAGACAGACCGACAGACAGACAGACACGTGAAACTTATAACACCCCTCTTTTTGCGTCGGGGGTTAAAACAAAAACAAGTTTAATTTTACCAGGCCTTAAACAAGTTTTCAGCAAGCCGTACCCAAAAATGTCAATCATTATCTCCTGCTATATCAAGTTCCACCGCTATATTACGGCTACTGATCAGATATACCATGTTTCTTAGAACACCTTACCTTATACACCTGGGCAATTCACATATTAATGAAGACGAATGATCAAAAGTTGATATTGGTGAACCGACATAACTCCCCCGAAATTTCCGTCCGCCAAAGACATTAAGGGCCTGTAGAGCCCTTAAATTCTGTGTGCCTTGCACGGCACCTCCTGATCAATGGCCCTTACCCCACGCCTTTCATAATACGACAAAATTAAAGTGTCAAAAATCTTCTTGAGTTCCAAGGGAGGGCGTTATTGTATAAGGTTGTGTAAAATTCGTCGCATAAGGTAAAATTGATGTAGTATTTTTGGAAGTCAAACGTTGGAAGTTACGCGAGACGAGAGCGTTACGAACAGTGTGATTGGGCGAGACAAACGAAAGTTGAGAGGGAGATAGAAAGAGATATGCCTAGGGCATTTCCTTGAATTGCCTGCTCAATCTTAGACCCTGGCATTGCTTTCCATCCAAGCCTAGGATTCAAGGCAACCTAGACACTGATAAAAAAAACTCCTTTTTTAATTTGGCAAAAAAGGAAAACGGCTATGTAGTTAATACATTTACACTGATCGCGAAGACCAGATCGGTGCCAACCACAACGAAATTGCGAGGAAGAACGGTCGCTCATTTATAACTTCAGTAAGACATGATATCACTCGCAGCACAAATCCCCGGAATATGAGTCGGCTCGTCTTAACCGCGAGTCCGTAAATGCGGCACAATTTATGACCTTACCCTGCAACCGAGTTAAGATGGGACCCAGTGGCTGTACGGGCATCATCATCGCAACCCGACCAAACTGTGTGTAGACTATTAATTCGGGCCTTTTCCAACGTATGGAAAGGAAATTAACCTACTCATCTTCGCCTCAGTACAAGATAATTTGCTTGCGAAGGAATGTGTATGTATATGTATATTCAGCGTTTTGATCTATAATTCCGATGAAACGTACAGGTGTTATAAGTTTGTCTCATCCGACTGTCAATGAAATAGCTCCTCAGCAGATTAATCTGTTTTAATCGAGATTTCTTTTGGCATGTATGTAGCTAACTATAACTTCATATTTTATAAACTCATTTTTTATATGCCTTCAGTTTGGTCGAACTTTGGGTATTTTTGACAACGTCATTGGTGTTAGAAATATAAACTAAAACTGCAATATTTACTGATGTATATAGTATCTCTTTCTAATAATCTTTTTTTTTAAGTTAGAATAATCTTTTTATACGTCACGTCTATACTTGTCTGTTCTTCTTGTCAACTCCATCTTTTTGAATACGCGTATACTTTGGATATATTTATATATTCTAATTTCTATTGGTCCATAACCTTCTATTGGTTCCATGTTATATGCACTTAAAATTAAAAAAGTTTTAACAAAAATGTTACCCGATTTATAAAATAATTAATAAACTAATAAGCAAAAAATAACCAAAAAATCATGTATACCGATGTTAAATATGCTAATGTTTTTATTATATGTTGATTTCTGAAAATCTTATAAATTTCGCTACTTTATATTAATTATTGAATAAAAATCGGACGGCTAAGTTAGGTGTTTATGATAAAGATTTTATTTTACCGCACAACAAAGCATATATCGATAGATATGTGACTGCAGAAGGCAGATCGGGTTACTGACCATCAGTCAAGTTGAAACTCGAGTGGGAGCCTGAACAAACATACTCAATAATTCAAGGCAGTTTCGTAACGCGTGACTTATGGAGGGTAGAGACGAGGAAAACTATCTTAAATGGGGGACAAATTGTTGGTAAATCATCGTCTCGGTCTGAAAAGACCCACTGCTGAGTCGGGCCCATACATGCAAAGAAATTTAGTCTGCCACGCTGGCCAGACAGATTGGCACAGGATTTCACAGGTTTTCTGTCTTGTCATTTCGCTTCAGCACTTACGACACCCTAGGGCGATGTGGTAACTCTATGTTTTGTAAATCCATCACTAAACGGGCAAAGATATTCAAATCTCAATCTTGAGAACGATGATTTAAAAAAGATGGACCAAACTTGTTTCCTATCTATATACTAATATATAAAGCTGCAGAGTTTGTTTGTTTGTTTGTTTGTTTGAACGCGCTAATCTCAGGAACTACTGGTCCGATTCCAAAAAATCTTTCAGTGTTAGATAGTCCATTTATCGAGGATGGTTATAGGCTATATTTTATTTTCAAAAGAATTAGGGATCCGTATGAAAATTGCGATTTTGTAAACCAAGGTAAAATCGAAAACCTATTTATGCGTGCGCTGCAAAAACTATTGACAATAGAACAAAATAATGTACTACGGGTTTCTACAAAAAAGTCTGGGAGAGCACGTATCTAACTATCATAGTTTAGTCACAATAACGGATTTTATGTTCATAAAAAATATGCACGGGTTCGAAGCCCACGCGGACGAAGCCGCGCGCAAAAGCTAGATAAAAAATAAAGCTCGGTTTTTAATCAGCCGCACTGGCGGATACGGAAACGCGTGCGAGGCGGCCGGAACGGGGACAACAGATTGCACTAGATTTACAACTAGCCACGTTTTTAGCTTCTACAATAATGTTTGCGGTTAATTTTATATTTAATTTTACCCACGTAGGATTCAAATCCCTTTTCAATATCAGCTTTCACTAGGACACAGCTGCGAGTTCTCGTTGCTGCTTAATTGAATAAGTTGAATGGTGATCCGGGCCTCTTCCAAATTCGTGGAGGGAAATTTCAGGTTTTCAAGGTTTCCTTCTCTTGCGGCTAGGTGATCTGCCTCTTGCGTAATTTAGTCGCCTATTACGACACCACGAGTATTCTAAATCCGTCACCACACCTATTGTTGATTAATTATTGACACTTAAGTTTATATTATAGGTTAGTTTATTTTTAATTATAAACGACCTTAAATTAGACTTAATTTAGACCTGATTTTTTAAACTCATGATTTGTGACTATAGTATTATCGTCGACCACTCCACGTGACGCAGGCTTCAAAACTACATCATTTAAAATGGTTTTACCCAATTTATATCCTTTATCTAATAGGAATCAGTCCTAAGTTACATGATTAAATGGTTTCCCTAAACTTTAAACTTTCCCGATACAATTTAGATACCCAAAATTTTAAACTATGACGTCAATCTAATGTAGTTTTTATCAGTATTGTTTTAAGGCTTATTATTGGCTGTATTTGCAGAGGAGCGGAATAAAAGGGCATTTGATGAGAGACTGATGTTCGTTGAAATTAAATTTATTCCTTTCGAAACTGCTTTTGTAATTTTATACAAAGTGTTATAAAATCCGTATTGATAGTAGCGGTGATTTGGATACTGTGTCCAAAATACCAGGAAAAAAAGTTTACTAAGCTTGGAGAATAATAATAACGATTGCTAGTTGTCTGGTTAAGTACATCCATGTTTTATAGTAAAAACCTGATTTGGGGAAAATTGATTTAAGTCATACTTCAAGAATCGATGTTAGTAAAATGTTAGATAAAAACCTAGAAAGATAGAAAAAAATATTTTAAACACAGGACTTCGGATACACCCTGTTAAGAAGTTTTTCATAAAAATAAACCATTTAATGAGGAGGATGTACATTAACCATTTAATTGCTAAACATAGGAGAAGTGATAAAACGAAGTTAATAAAATTTGTTGGATTTACAAACACTGGGCATTGGTGAACCAAAGCCAATATGTCCCAAACAGATCCCAAAGGCTCGCAAGCCCCCTCACCACAACAAGGTGGCAGCACCTGCATCAGAAAATGACATAAAACTTACTTTCCCATTTTATAGTCGGTTAAAATATGTGTTTTATTTTTAAAATATAATAACATATCGAGTAACAACAGGGTTAACCGCTATGTACGAGGGTCTGAACCGGGGTCGTATGTACCAGATTAATTTGCATATTTTTCTTCACTAGATTAATTTTAATTTGGACGGGTTAATTAAAGGATCAAGACTGACTGTGCCTGGTTTATTTTGGGCACAAACACATTATGTTTATAATTAAGCTGTTTTAATGCAGGCTCGTGTTCTTTTGTTGACGTGTGTTCATCAAATGGTTGTTACAGGGTGCCTGACTTAGGAGACTTCCCCCTAAATTTAGGGGAAAATAAGTTGGTTGGGAATTTTTAGGGACGTTACACGTTTGGGAGAAATTTTTAACCAGGTTTTTGAATTAATTTTGTTGTACTTCATTCAGAAAAAGATTATTATTTGTATTAATAGTTAAGCTTATGCACTAAGAAGAAGTGGCGAAGGAAAACTTCGTACGAAACCCTGTGTCAAACCGTCTAGCCAGCGTAGCACAGTAGGCTAAGTACCCTCCCTGTGATGGGTGGATGCCCAACTCAGCGGTGGGTAATTTATGGGCTGAGTAGTATAAAGTAGTAAGCTTTAAAGGGTTTTCGATTCGCACACATTTAAAAATAATGTGGGTCTTAAATATGGTTGCAATTTGAACTTGGAACTTTTCCTAAGAACCCGAAACACAGAAATAAATTAATCTTGCGTTTTATTCATTCATATTTGTTCCTTAAATTTCTGCCATGCAGTTATTTGGCTTAAAAGTACATAGCAGCTTACACTCGCTAAAATGTTCTTCTATAGCATTTATGGCAGTCGATACACTATGTCAGTAGTGTGAAAGTTGAAAGCTGTCAAGCAATTTTCGGAGGATTGAAATTCCAAAATTCCTGAAGTTGGATTTATCGGGCTTAAGAGATGATGGTGGTAATTCTAATGCGTAAAACTCATTCCCATTGCTGAGTCGGGTGTCCTACATATATGAATTACTAGCTAACTACTAGTTTTAACCGCGTGGTGACGGAATGTTTTTTTTCGTCAGATTACTTTTCTCGTTCCTTGACACTTATTTGTATACTTTGGACGATTCACACATAATCTATACATATGAGTTGATGAGTTATTCTGATTTATATGCTATATTATTTTACAGTTTCATTAAAATCCATTCAGTAGTTATTACGTGAAAGAGTAACAATCTTCCACCCATCCATCCACACTTACAAACTTTTGCGTTTATAAAATAGTAAGTAGGATGCCTAGAGGGCTGGGTTTGTATCAAGATGTCCTTCCCTTCAGGCTAAGGGCTCCCACACATAAACACGTTAAGACGTCGCGTCGTATAACGATGCGGCGTCGTTTCACGATGCGACGTCGCGTCGTGGAAATCTACGACCATCGTACATAGTATATTTGGTAAAAATTCATTATAGAGATAATATAAATAGTTAAAATATCAACAAAACTTATTTACAATGATACATTGTTATTGTGATCTCTCTCTGTGTGTGTTTGTTGATCTCAGATGTGAATTTTGTACCAAATATACTATGTCGATGGTCGTAGATTTCCACGACCCGACGTCGCATCGTGAAACGACGCCGCATCGTGGCACGACGCGACGTCGTATCGTGTTTATGTGTGGGAGCCCTAAGTTCTCTACCCCTTGAGTTATTTTAGTCTCCTCCTACGACACCCACCGGATAAAATGTGTTGGTGACATTAATCTAAATCCGTCACGACACGGAGAAAACTTTTTGAACATAAACTCATTCACTGATAACGATTCACCTAAACCAAGTGTCATCATCATTACAGCCCATAAATGACCCACTACTGAGTCGAGCCTCGCCCAAATTCATAGAAGGAAATCGGTCTAGTATGCCGCGCTGGCAAGGCGGGGTTGGCAAAAGGTGTATTTCGAGTTTTCCTTCTCTTCAAATGATTGAGGATACCTGCCTCTTCTCTTACGACACCCTCAAGATGGTATGGGTTGTTTACATTTTGTATTCTAAATCCAACACCACACGTGAGATTCGACACCTAATGTATATATCTCCTAAATATTAATCTTATGTAGGTAAAAAGCGAACAGAACAGTTTCCATCGGGGAATATCAAAAATTCACGTGGGCGTTGGACGGTCGAGCACAGGCTTACGAAAGAGTTGCCAGGCTGTTATTTAAAATTTAAAAACTGCACCCTAGTGCTCTCTAACTTGTTTTAGTAATATTTACTTACCTCTCAGCCCATAAATAATCCACTGCTGAGTCATGGAGGGAAATTAGCTTACTGTGCCACGCTTGCCAGACGGGTTGGCATAGGGTTTCCTGTCAAGATTCCTTATCTTGCGGTGTATCATTTTCTTTTTTCGGCTCTTATGACACCCTCAGGACGAAAGGGTTGGTGACACTATTCTAAATCCGTCACCACACGGAATACACCACACCGCCTTTGGATCACGGGGTCCTGGGTTTGATTCCGGGGCCGGGAAAGTGTCTTTGTGTAAACCAGAGGCACTTGCTCTGAGTCTGGGTGTCATTTGTGTCCGTGAATTTCATGTTTGTAAACTGCCCCCGCGATACAGGTTATTTAAAGGATACAGCAGAGGTTTCGTTAAAAAAAAGACTTAAAAAAGGAACAGGTTCTCAATTCCTGGGATTCTTTCATGTATGTTTGCTGATTAATCCCACACGCCTGATCTGATTTATTAAATTATTTTCTTGCTTCAAAAAGTTTCGTCGAAAATGTCTTTCAAATTCAAACCGTATGTATCAAAATCAACAATGTTTGCCAAGTCGAAGCAACAACACTGACATTTAGAACATTGTCAAAATAAACAGCGAGTAGTATAAGCAACAAGAGTATATTTATGAGACGCCCACGGGTAGAAACGATTACACGATACTTGTTACTAGAGGAAATTATAAGGTATTTTTCCGTTTGTCTTAAACTGACAGGTCTTTCCTGAATTGACAGGTACGACTGCTTAAACTCCAGTAAAATACTTTCACAACTTTGTTACGAAGATGCTAAACAATTTTTATTTTATTTTATGTTGGTTTCTAGTATTAGAGTAGTTACAAAACCTCGCATTGTAGTGTAAAGAACCGAATGGAGAACTAGTAATGCTTAGTATGAATATGGGTTTGAAATATACAGTGTGATTTATGGTATGGTAAAATTTCATGGCAGTTTTTTTCAGACTCTGTAACACCTTAAATTGGAAGGGTTTTTTAACGAAGTTATATTTTGGTCACACTGTTTTTAAATGCTGAAAATAAACCTAATTTATTAAATAATAACATATCGATAATAACATAAAGATCTACTCTTCGCCACGCACTATTCAACCGCTGCTGACTATCGTAACTATTACTATAAAAATATAGCTTTATTTCTGTGACGTACTCGTAGACTGTACTTTTTGTCGTTAAAACTCTGAATTATTTGAACTGTGATTTAAGATTTTAATAAAAAATAAAACATAATGGAAATATTATAACATTATAATCAAAATTGATTTAAAATTAAAAAATAACAACTGTTACTCACTGTAATTTTTAAGTATGAGTCATTCGACCACACTTGTAAGTTGGTGATAATGATTTTTATAAATGATGATTACTACATATTTTGGAAATCCCGAACTAAATTTTAAGTTAGATTTTTTATAGTTATAATGAACACCTTGGTTGCGATATGAATGGCACCTATATACATAATTTAAAGCTGATACAAAATAAAGTTGTGTTTGTTGAAATTTAATTGATCGGTATCGTAGGAATCTGTCACAGAGATAAATCTATATTTTAAGGACTGTAATAGCACACTACTCCCTTGTGTCAAAACCCGCAATAGCATATTAAATACAAGAACTGAGTAACAATGTTATTTTTTTTCCAATAATTTAATTTCCTTATTAGTAGGTACAGTCTTAAAATTAAAATATTTGTGTGTGTAAATTTACGATGTATAAAACTGAATGGAAAATGAGTCATAGCTAAGCGCCTTGAGCTTTGTCGCTGACGACAAAACATTTCCCGAACAGAATTTGAGAAATATTTCCAACTAAACATTTTGCTCTTATCCGCCGGCAAGTCTGTGTACGTGCGAGATACGAGTAGTACGCTTAGCGTAGTGAAATGCCAGCGGCGTAGTCACGTATTGTTCGGCGTTTTCTGCTCGAATGCCAGGAATTTAGAAAACCTGGCGAAATCATATGTCACAAGGCCGTTGTTCCATGATTAACCTTCTCAGAATTGGATATTGCAGATATATTAGAGATATGGGACATGGAGTAAGGATAAAGATAATATCTTCGACAACAGGAATACTCATACACAATCATATTATGATTGTGTATGGTATTCCTGTTGTCGAGATATTTTATGTCTATGTTTTATTAGCTTTGATTGTAGAACTACTATTGTTAACCGACTTCGAAAAGGTGGATGTTCTCAATTGGTGACGCATTTAGGGTCTTTGTGTTGACGGATTTAGAATACTACACAATGTCACCAACCCACACTATTCTGAGGGTGTCGTAAGAGGTGACTAAAGGATCGTAAAAGGCAGATAACCTAGCCGTACGAGAAGGAAAACTTGATACAAACCCTGTGCCAACCCGTCTTGCCAGCGCTAGTAGTAGGCTATTTTCCCACCATGAATTTGGAGAAGGCCCGACTCATAAATGACCCTGTGGGCTGAAACGATGAATGTTTGTCACTGCATAACCTGGTCATGCATACACCAATTTGTAAAAAATTATGAAGCATTTTCATAAGTAACAATGTAAAATATTGATATGTGAAATTTCACTCTTGAACGGATGAACGGATCATTTTTTGTTTGAATGGTGTGGGTTGATTGAGTCCATGCGTTCTCCAATGTCTATGGAACAAAAACTCCACTGTGTATTTAAGGGCCAAAAGGGATCTAAACCTTGAAGCAAAAAAAGTATTGAAGGTACTTCAAGTGAATGTCTCGATTGACCGGCCGAGTGTAGGTTTATCCAATTTCTGAAAAGGGCTTTTGTAAGATAATGCGATTGTCATACGACCTTCGTATTACCTTGAAATCATTCGAGGGTATTTTTATTTCAACCCCTAAAAGGATTTACTGGATAGAGAAGTGGGCAGGGCACATAGCTCGCAGGACTGACACCCGATGGGGCAGAAAGGTCTTCGAGTGGCGACCGCGTTCCGAAAAGCGCAGTTGGTGGGCTCCCACTCGGTGGACGAACGACCTGGATAAGGTCGCCGGAAAGCGATGGATGCGGGTGGCACAGGACCGGCCTTTGTGGAAATCCTTAGGTGAGGCCTATGTCCAGCAGTCGACGTCTTTTGACTGACATGATGATGACGAGCATAAAACTTCTTATCGTGCGGGAAAGAGAACTAAGTAGCCTGCTATACAGCGGGACCGCCGGAAAGCATATGGCTTGACCAACTGTCCGTTTTTATGCTATAGAGTACGTGTTAGAACTGCCATAGATGCTAGGATGGCACAATGTTACAAACTATGGACACACATTCAACATTGCTCTAGGGGTTAGAAGTGCCGCCTTTGGATCAATGGGTCTCGGGTTCGATTCCGGGGTCAGGCAAGTGTCTTTGTCTAAACCAGAGGCACTTGCTCTGAGACTGGGTGTCATTTGTGTTCGTGAATTAGATGTTTAAAAGCTGCCCCCGCGATACAGGTTAACAGGCAGGTGTTTCGTTTAAAAAAAATTGCAGATTTATACCTAGCTTTAGCTGTTAACCGATTGAGTCCCGCTCTGTCTGATGGGCCTTGTCATATCATTATAATGTGTATGTACATCATTAAAATAATTATAAACAGCTGGCTATGTCTATATAACTGTTTACGTATTGTCCGATTTAGGTGCCCTCCGAAGCACAAAGGATACAACCCGAGATCTAGGGGCTTTACTGAAACCTCCTTCCCCCAAGGCCATGTCAACTGAGAGATGTCTGAATAATCCTCTAGTTCAGCCAGAGAACGCCGTGGGGTTTTAGTTGGTAGGTCGGGCGAGCTTAGCATCGCAGTTCATCGCATTAAAGTCTCACAAAACCCGGCCATGATGGGTTTACCACACACACACATACACACCCACACTTTTTTTTTCTTTTTGTTGTCTTAGCTTAGTTGGACCCAAACTGATATTATTACTGGAATAGTCTCAGATCGATGGCTGTCACATGCGTTATACTTGTGAACAGGTGCTGCTGTTTGGGGTTGGTCGGCTCACTAGACCAAGGAAGTTTTAGTTTATTTTAATAAAGTTGTATTGTTTTAATATTCACGTTCCAGTTGACGCTTTCCAGAACCAATAGAACAGTTTGTTATATGGAATTTGTTGGGTAATATATATATTAAATTATTAAATAGGACCGCAAAGTAATAAAAAACAAAAGGATGACAAGCCCTCTGAGTTTCTTGCCAGTTCTTCTCAGCAGTGGTCGCGTTCCGAACTGGTCGTAAACTATATTACTTTGGTTTGTATAAATTTTATTAATATGTTGACTATTTGTAAGTGTCCATTGTGTCCTATGCAAAATAAATTATTTGACTTTGACTTTGAATGCCTTCCTTTCCTTTAATCAGAGCAAGATTACTTCAGTGCTGTTACTAACGGGCTGAAATTATAACGAGGTTTTAATATATATTAGAGACATTTCTAGTACAATGCGTGAATAGAATGTAAGCCACTAAAATTCTACACCAATCATTGTGGAACGGTCACGGAAGAAATTTAAGCATAAAATATAACTTTCAACAAGACTAATGGGCTCTCGCGCCGGTTGGGCATGATATGAAAAATGTCCGACTTAAGTCAAATTGAAATTTAATATTTTTGAAAAACCTGTGTAACAAATTTTGCAGTATTTTCACCGAGCTCCTCAGATATTTACCAGAGGGCGACAGTGTGAGAAAGGCTACGGGTGGCAGATTAATTCATCAAAGTAATATAAAGGCAATGGGTTGATGATGAAATGGGTTGATGATGATGAAGGGGGTAGATATTAAGGCAATTCTAGAGCAAGATAACCAAATCCAAATCAAGGACAGTTGTTGCCGTGAAACTGTGTAGTGGTCATAGAAATAAAAGACTCATTTTCAAAACATTAAATTAGCCAGAAAGTTTACATTAGAACTTAGTATTTAAACCCCGAAGTAATCATCACTATAAATGAACAACTGCTGAAGACCTCCTCCAATTTCAGGGAGGGAAGCTTGTTATGCCACGCAGACCCGACTGGTTGGGACACGGTTTGTATCAAGATTTCATTTTCTTGCGGTTGTTTGTTGCATTCCTTTAGTCGCGTTATACGACACTGTCAGGATGGAATGAGTTGTTCGCAATATTTTGATAAATCCGTCGTTAGGAGGATCAGTCGTAGGGTAGTTTTTTTTTAAATTAGACTTATATTGGGTGTAACAAAAAATATACAGACGACTACAATTATTATTCTATATTAAAGTATGACAGCGAAATCGTAGTTTTTGTGAACCAAAATTTTACTACAAAACAGGCGCCAGTGATAACCAACCAAATAGCAATCATAATTAGTATCCTACAAGCTTAGTAACCTGTGTTCCTTTGTGTTTCTTCAGTTCATTGAATTTATATCACAACGACACTTTCGTCACCAGTTCGCGACTAAAACGTTAAGAAATTGATTATTTTCTGCCTAAAATATTGCACACACCATCTTTATTAATAGTACTATCGATCTTTTGGTTATGGCTTTATGATTTTAGTTACACCCTGTATACCGAATACATTCGAATGGTGTTCAAACTTTTATTCTCCAGGGAAACCTGACAGCGCCTGATTGAAACATATCATGTTTTATTTATGTTGTTTGCTAAAAAACGTAGTACTCAAAAAGTCACCGCGGAATAAAAAATAAAAAATTGAACTGGTGATATAGTATGGGAGTCTCCTAACCTTTTCTTTAGACTTAGTGTTTTAGTCACCTGTTAAGACCTAACCGCAAGAAAAGAAAAACTTCTCACAGAACCTTATTCTGAAACGTCTGTTATGATTTGTATAGCGGGTTCGTCGCTTCAGCCCATAAATAACCCACTACTGACTAAGGGCTCCTCCAACTTAAAGGAGGGAAATTTGCCTACTGTGCCACCCTGGCAAGACGAGTTTGCACATGGTTTGTATCTAGTTTTATTTCTCTTGCAAGTCGCCACTTACGACTTCCTGAGGATAGTGTGGGTTGGTGACATTGTGTATTCTAAATCCGTCACCACAAAGACGTATAGTAGGTTCATTGGCTAAAATGTTTATGGTAATACAGAGTGTTCGAATATATTAGCAGTCTATTTACGTTACAAGATTTGAGGTTTACGTTCATTAATTTAAATGCAAACATTTATTTCTCTGAGGTAAATTAAGATCAATCGAGTTAAGTCTGCGGTATTTTGGTGGTATTCCAATTCTGAATGCAGATCATATTTAAGGAGCTGAATTTAGAATTACATACTATTTTGTTTTAAACAAAAGAGGATGCAGGGGATTAGCCTGTATTGTGAGGGCAGTTTACAAACATGTAATTCACTAGCACAAATGATACCCAGACTCAGAACAAGTCTATCTGGTTTACACACAGACACTTGCCCGACCCAGGAATCGAACACCTAGACCAACAAGGCAGTCAATATATTTTAAAGTGACGGCCCAAAATATCACTCCTTCATATTTATAGCAAACATTCGTAAATTTTATATAGCTGGTTTTAATTTGAAAGAAGTGACATGTTTAATTAAAGTCAGTAAGTTTTAATGACTTCCCCACCGCACGCTGGGAAATAACGCGTGTTGTAAAAGTCAACAAAACCCAGCTCTCTTGGTGGTAGGATCAAATGGTCCGCCCGGCTGGCCACCCTCACATCTAAGTCCAAGCAGTTTTACTGTTTTCCGTCGTGTCCGTCGAGAGCTGGTGCCCGACAGGGCATTTCCTTGAATTGCCTGCTCCATCTTAGACCCTGGCGTTGCTTTCCATCACGCAAGCAAAGCATTCAAGTCACTGCCAAAAAACAAATGTAAACAGCCCATATCTAGGTCCACTCGAGGGCACTCTGCAAAGAAAGCAATGAGTCAAATATTGTAATTATTTGAGCGTATAACGTTGACCCACTGTTTGACACATCTCGGCCTGAGTCAGTGTGGAAAAATCCTGGCCGCAAAAGTAGGGAATTTAAAAATGATTTTTTTTCGAAATAGAAAAGCATAATTTTTCTCTTAAAATTTGAATCACGAGCTAAAATTGTCATAAAATGACAGACGTCAAAATAACTGACGGGGAAAAAATCACCGCTCATAACAAGACCGTTATTGTACAAAACGTAACAATAAAAAAATCTCGTAAAATAAATTGTTGTTCGGCGCAGTCTTCGCCAGACTGCCAATGAGATGAGGGTGCTCCCTGAATAATGACCAAAATGTGTCCTGCTTAGTTTACACGGACTTTTGTAAACTTAGGATGTAGACACACACATTACGTTCAACATTTTGTCCAATGGAAAAAATTAACCAATATATTGGAATAGTTATAATTGCTAAAATTCTGCTAAAATGTTTAGCCCTTTCTTACTATTGCGCGGGCTTGCTCTCGCAAAGCTTATCAGTTTTGTATACAAAAATGGCGATTTCAAAATAGGCAACCACAGAGTTCTCGCCCGTTGTTCGCTGTAGATCAGCTTTCCGAACTGGTGGTATACGGTAAATGTAAAATGTATATTGACATGTCAAAAGAGCTCAGATGAGGCAACTTGAATAAATATAATTTTGATTTTTCTGTTACATAAATATTTATTATACAAACAGGAAAACAAAAATGAATAATACTAAAATACTTGAAAACACTAAAGACTAGGAACAAACTAAACCTAAAACTTAAAAATATAAATACTTATTGTTGGAAAATAAAATAAAATAAACTTTTTCTGTTGCGTTTTTGAATTTGGGAAATGGCAAGAATTTCTTGTCAGACCCGTGGGGTGATAATAACCACCCCATTCCATTCTGAGGGTACCGTAAAAGCCGATAAATGAAATGACAAGGCCGATAATCTAGCTGCCAGAGAAAGAAAAACTTGATACAAAACCCTGTGCCAACCATCTGGCCAGCGTGGCAGTGATTCAATAGTGGATAATTTGTGGGGCGGCCCACAAATTTATTAAGACTTTATTTTATTATTATACTTGTACTATTTATGCCAGTCTCTGTATCTTCTGAAGACAATTCACCATGTTACATTTCCTTATAATTTCAATACGCACCTACGGCGTTATACCGAGTTCAATGGCACATAAACCTGAACAGAAAAATATGACATGATGAAGTCAAGTGATGTTTGATAATTGATTTTTCCATTCGAATCGTTTCCCATTCGATATGGAAAACATGTCGAGATATTTTCTTGAGATGTACGAAGTGACTTGCGTATCGGGTTCTTTGCCGTCGTATAATCTTATGTATAAAAGATTGCTTGTTATATTTTAATTTTTTTTTTCAACACTGTATATGTATGCCTTGTTAATCTGGAGGCTGGATGTGCTACCTATGGATTACGGGTACCAGGTTTGTGTGAACCAGAGGCACTTGCTTTGAGTCTGAGTGCCATTTGTGTGCGCGAATTTCATGTTTGTGAACTGCCCCGGCGATATAGGTTTCACCAAGTTTGTTACCGAATCATTTATAATCAGTTATTAAAAAGCTACTTACTACACAATCTCTTTTTATTTTTTTTAATCCATCATAGGAAACATTTTAACTATGTTTTTTTGACAGGCTGCAATCCTACGTGAAAGATTGTTAGTATGGATGAATGGATGGATGTTTGTTACACTTGCACGTAAAAACTAGTGGATGGATTTCAATGAAACTTTACAATAATATAGCTTATGCATCAGAATAACACATAGGCTACAATTTATAAAGATATTGTGTGAGTGGTCAAAATATAACAATAAGTGTCAAGTAAGAAGAAAAAAATCTTCTGACGAAAAAATAAATTCCATCATCACGCAGGTAAAACCGCGGGGCGCAGCTAGTTTTCTGTAAAATGTAAACTAAACTTTCTGTAAACTTTCTATTTTATATAAGTATATAGTTTTTTTGTGTTCATGTAGCTTCATGTGCTTGTTGAGCACACGTACAAGAGTGATTTAAAAGGACTTTCTATACTTAGTTGCCAATGACGTCTTTGCTCTGTTCTTCGGGCTACGTGGCCTGTCCATTGCCACTTTAGTGTAATTCTTCGAGCTATGTTGGTAGCTTCGGTTCTTCTGCGGATTTCCTCATTTCCGACTATCACGCCGAGCAGGGCCGGATTTAGGGGTCCAGAGGCCTCGGGGCAACAAAGGAGTGGAGGCCCCCTTGCCCCAAATTATTTTCCAAATACATAATATGAAAAAATATTTCAGTCGAGTTTTTCAATAAATAATTTATTGTGAAACCAAGTAGATTCTCTTAGTATTTAACAAACACATATGAATATAATCGGAAACAAGAATTATTTGAAATTAAATTTTAGTGTTCACCAACGGAACTTTTCGAGCTTTTTTTGAAAAGATTTTTACTAGGTTTAGTAGTTGAAATTTGAAAGATTTTTTTTTTCGCAGTCTATTGTGGAGGCCCCCTGCTTGTGGAGGCCCCGGGGCTTTCGCCCCGGTTGCCCCCCCCCTAAATCCGGCCCTGACGCCGAGTAACTTAGATCCTAGCTCTTTATCCATTGCACGTTGAGTAACTCATCTAATAGCTATCTGGTGTACCTATAAGATCATAACTGTCTGAAAAAGTATTCGATTATTTCACCGTCCGATAATTCCAAGCTAGTGTTGTACCAAATTGATTTTCTGCGCCAGCAACCCATGTAACTCACACGGTTCAATAAAATCGAGTTTGAATCGAGTACGCCTTGATACATTTAATATTGTCTCTTATATTTTTTCCTAGTTATTGAAAAAATCCGTGAGTCGACTATTTTCAGTGATTTCTTTATTGTTACATAAGTGACTCGTATTTTTAAGGTATTGATAAAATTGATATTCCAACAGTACAGTCTCACCGGCACATTCCATCCTGGGCGTGTCGTACTAGAGATCTCGAGACACGCAAGAGGCAATCAAGCCCCAGATGAAAGAACACTTGATGCGAACCCTATGCCGTCTGGCCAGCGTAGCACGGTAGGCTAATTTCCCTTTATGGACATGGAGGAGGACAGCAGTGGGTAAGTTATGGGCTGAGAAAAAGATAAGCTATTTATTGATCAGGTTTAGAATGCATAGTATCTTTTTTTTTTTGAAAGATGAAAGAGGGAGGCAAACGAGCAAGCGGGTTTCCTGATGGTAAGTGATCACCGCCGCCCATGGACACCCACAACACCAGAGGGGTTGCAAGTGCGTTGCCGGCCTATAAGAAAGGAATAGGCTCGTTTCTTGAAGGTTGCCATGTCGTACCGGTTCGGGAATACCTCCGCTGGTAATTGATTCCACACAGAGGTTGTGCGCGGTAAAAAGTTTCTTGAAAAACGCACGGTGGTGGACACCCATTCGTCCAGATGAAATTGATGGTATTTCTGGCGGGTGGATCTGTCGCGGAAAGAAGCGGAAGGCACAAGATCGAACAATTCCTCAGAGCACTCCCCGTGATAAATGCGATAGAAAATACATAGAGACGCCACGTCTCTTCGCAGGGCTAGAGTATCAAGCCGATCATTAGGATTATCGCTATTGACGATTCGAGCTGCACGACGTTGGATGCGATCAAAAGGAGCTGGTACTGTGGAGCCCCGGCCCAGAGGTGGCAGCAGTATTCCATGTGTGGCCGTATTTGCGCCATATATAATTGGACGCGATGCGCCGACGTGAAATACCGCCTCGCTCTGTTGAGGACACCCAGTTTTTTGGAGGCCAGCTTAGCTTTGTCTTCCAGATGACCGCGAAATTGAACGTCGCTCCCTACGTCTACACCGAGAATCCCAATACTCACGCGCAAACTTGTGTCTTTAGAGGGTTAAACTTCACCAAGTTGTGATGACCCCAATGCGAGTCTTGGTCTAAGGTAGCCTCGATTTCAGACACAATTTTGCTCCGACCCTCAAGGACGTTCTCTTGACACAAGCCCTTTGACCAACCTGTCTAGCCAGCGAGGCCCCGACTCGGCAGTGTGTCTTTAAGAGCTCAGTAGTTGTAGTATTAGTAGAAGTAGTAGATATCTTTAATTAACTTTTAAAAAAGTTGTTAAATAAAATAAGCTAAAATATAAGTGCTTGTGTTTAGCAAGACAATCAACGAGTTTTAAAATAGCCAGACGCGGTGATATTATTTGGTGGGGGCCGCGATACCTATCCCAGCATGACCATTATCGGAGATTTTTTATCTTTGCTAATTACAGTGCAAACTTCGCTATCGCGATGTAGGACTTTTTGTTTATACTCGCAATTGCGGTATTCAGTATGCTGTATTTCTTCATTTTGACACTTAGTTGAGATCTTTGCTACAACCATATTTGAAGGTACTCGCGTATATGATTATGGTTGTAGAATAGTACCTAGTATCAACAACCTTTTCTCTGTTGAGGGTGTCGTACAGGATGTAGACATGACACACCTAATAATTTCCAAGCAATAATAGAAAATTTAGACTCTCGTACAGGCCAGTGAACGCACAAACCAAACGGATCAATTTGATTATTTTTATGTTACTCAATATTGGACTCTAGAGTTGAATTAGTAAAGTTGAAGTTCTATTAATTCCAAAGAGTTGAAAGAGGATAGGGAACGAAAATATTTCTTTAAAATTCGTCGCAAATTAGGGCTATAATGCAATCTTTGCACGTACATATTGTGGAAGCAGAAATCGAAAACGGTAACATTTCTGTGTCTAGACGTTTTTATTGAGCTATTATTAAAAAACGAGACTTCTATAGTATTATATACCCATCCAATATATTCAATTACGCTAAAGTGCCGTGGCAGAATTTATACAAAATTAAAACTACAAAATAAAATGTTTGCTGTTTTGTATTCAAAATATTAAAGAAATGATATCTGTCGACTTTGTTTGACAGATGAAGGCCGCAATGTCATCATAATTTCAACCAAAAGACGTCCACTGCTGGACATAAGCCCCCTATGGATTACCAAGAAGGCTGGTCCTGACGACCCACATCCATCGTTTTCCAATGACCTTAACCAGTAACCCAGTCGGTCCACTGTGTGGGAGGCCAGCACTGCGGTTTGCGGAACGCGTTCACCACTCGGGGACTTTTCTTTCTCATCTTTCCTGAGTAGATCTCGCAGGGAAATTTCGACCATAGCCCTCTCCATTGTCTTTTGGGTGCCTTTGAGCCTTTTCATGGAGCCCATAGTGAGCGACCACGTCTCTGTATGTCATCACTCCGACCGCAAAGTTAGGACAAAAAATATAAGCTCTCCGTGTCTCTTACCAATTCTTTTCAGTTATGATAATGTTCTGAACTGATGGTAAACTACACATTAAAGTTGGTAACATTTATATAATTTCCACTAGTTCGGAACGCGACAACTGCTGAGAAGAGCTGGCAAGAAACTGGTATCAGGGGAAGCACGCTGCTGGCAATTGAAGCTTTTTTTCTCTGCTACCAGCATCAAGCTTTCACTGTTATCAGGGTCGGCGACACATGGGTGACATCCTTGTTGACTGCCTTGTTGGTCTAGGGGTTGGATGCGCCGCCTGTGGATCACGGGGTTCAATTCCGGGGCCGGGCAGGTATCTTTGTGTAAAGCACTTGCTCTGAGTCTGGGTGTCATTTGTGTTCGTGAATTTCATGTTTGTAAACTGTTCCCGCAATGCAGGTTATACCTAGAGAAGTGGTTCCGTATTTTGAAAAAAAAACTTGAGTAAAGCAAATGTCCATAAACGACAGTGACCTATTACCACCGCTTGTTAGCGAGGCGGTGCTGGTCGGGAGCCGAAGCGTTGTAAAAGAAACCCATCCTATATCCTGCCATAAGTTCTTGGCAAAATTAATTACTGTGTTATTATAATTTCCTAGTAAAGCTTCGAGTAAATAGTTTCCCCTCGAGGTAAGTTTCAAGTTAATGTTTATGTTTACATTAAGTTGCTTGTTTTGACGGTTTCAGCAATAAATGCGATATGTTTGCTGGCAAGTTAAACAATGTTTACAGATTGTTCTTAGTCGTAAGTTAAGTCTTTTGGGATAATAAATAATAAATAAATAAATATCCTTGGACATTTCACACAACGCCATCTCGTCCCAAGCTAAGCAACTTAATGCTTGTATTATGGTGACGAGATGGATGATAAACTACTTATATACATTTTTTTTGTAAATACATACATATTATAGATAGAAATGACACCCAGACTCCGAGCCAGTGCCTCTGGTTTAGACAAAGACACTTGCCCGACCCCGGAATCGAACCCGGGACCTGTTGATCCAAAGGCGGCACAACTAACCACTAGTGTTACTGATAAATTTGATTTCTTTAATTAAGCCCAAAAAATTACCCACTGCTGTGACGGGTCTCCTCCAAGTTCATGGAGGAAAATAAGCCTCCTGCACCACCCTACCACTCAGATGGATCAATGTTTCCTTGTTTTGATGCTTAGATGTCTCACTCTTGTGTTAAGTACGATACCTACAGGTTCTAAGGGGGTGCTTTGGCCTGTCTAGCATAATATCTTTCCTCCCCATTCCGTCCTGCGAATGTCGTAAGAGCCGACTAAAAGAAATGACTTGTCAACTCAGGAAAACTTGTCAGGAAATCCTGTGGCAGCCTACCGAGTGTTAACTCTGACTGCCTCGTTGGTCTAGTGGTTAGATGTGCCGCCTTTGGATCAACGGGTCCCGGGTTCGATTCCGGGGTCAGGCAAGTGTCTTTGTCTAAACCAGAGGCACTGGCTCGGAGTCTGGGTGTCATTTCTATCTATAATATGTATGTATTTACAAAAAAAATAATGTATGTAAGTAGTTTATCATCCATCTCGTTACCATAACACAAGCATTAAGTTGCTTAGCTTGGGACGAGATGGCGTTGTGTGAAATGTCCAAGGATATTGGTCCAAGGATATTTAACTTTTTGATTACAACTGCAAAGTTCCCATATTTTAAGAGCGCTTTTTTAATTAGTTGCGGCGTAATTATGACATTGCTTCCCATATTATTTTTCTCATAGGGACCGCCATTTGTACTGTAATTTTAAATAAAAAACACACCATTTTTAAATAAAAGACAAATTAATAAAAAACACATTTATTACTCATATTTTCATGACAAATAATACACGCAATATATTTTTTACATATTGTCTAAATATTATAATATTCATTATGTATAATCATATGCGCCATGCAGCGTTCTTCGTATAATATGATAAACATCTACTAATACTCAATAGTCTTTAAATAATTGTATTGTAATATAGTACCTAGTACATATTTATATATTAAGTAGGATATTTGTGGACATTGATATGGGGATTAAATTCTAGATTACATGTGGTCAATACCTACAATATAGCGTTTTAATGTACTAAATACAAACATTTTGAAAGTTGACTCCAGAAGTTTCATAATTTCAGCTAAAACAGACCACTGCGGCAGGCAGCTAAAGCTTCCCCAATTTTTAGACACCAGTCCACTTGGTTGCTGTTCGAGGACCTTCCTGCATCATCAGACATCTTACCTGGTGACTATGCCCGTTACCAACCCAATGTTTATTTAAAACAATTCTGTTTGATCTGTCAATATTGAGAGTTGTTTTTTATTTTTTGTTGTTTGATTATCTCTTTTTTTAGAAAATGATGTAAATATTGACCTTCTCATACAATTTATAGGGATTTTATGAGTAATAGAAAGACATAACTATCCAATTTATCAGTAAAATACACCATGCTGCTATATAATACATTCATATTTATGCAGACATTATAACTGCGTCTCGTAATGGTGTCGCGCTACGTGCCGTAACGGTGTCGCGAGTCCAGAGATTTTATCTCATCTATAAAGATATGCGTACCGCGCTTTAAAGATGTTTTCACTTCAAAAACAAGTCAAAGTGTAATTTGTAGCCAATAAACCCATGATTTTATAACCAAACTTTAACTTGTTGTAACTTTAATGTTGCATAAAAATTAGTTTCAACAAAACATTTTTGATCTAATACGCATACAATATTAGGTACCTGTTTTTTCTTCTGATAATTAGCGGTGAATATAGATGATATTTGTATTAACTAACTATGCAACAACTCTGATTTGAACTTCAATGGTGGTTCCGAAGTCAACTTTCATGGTATTTAAATTATTTTAGACCATTTTTCAGGTCACAATAACACTAAGACAAGAAAACGCGTCAAAAGCTTACATGTAGGCACTAATTACAATGATATTCAAATGACCTACAATAATTTCTTGATTAATATTCTAAAGATATATGTTATTCTAAAGATATGAAATTTTGTTACAAAAATACTAATAAAAAGCGACATTACAATCTACAGATCTCATATGTTCCCAAAACCGAATAATGTTATCAAAAATTTGATAGGACTCATAAATTTGCGTAATTATTGCAAAAACCCTATTTAAAAAGAAAAGTGATCTTGATCCATTTTTGTACCTGTATTTGGTATTTAAAGGGTGTAACGAAAATAGTTTATTTATATTCATAGTGTTCACCAAAAAGTAGTTCTGTGTTTAAAAGATGTGGTGAATTTTATTGATTTGGTTATTATGTAAACTTAGTAATACTTATTTTTCTGTTTTATATTTGGTTTCCGTATTATATTTGGTTCTATTTTACTATGACAATTTTCCTGATGTGTTGATAAAATATCCTTATTGATTTGCTTTGCTACTCGTATGGTATCTCTTAGTATCTTTATCGGCAATATCAGCCCTTTCCCTAGGCATATGATCCTTTTTATTACACCATGTAGAACATATAACTTTTAGACCTATTTGTTTGTGAAATACTATAAAGCACTATTATTACACAATATATAATTCACTGTCTATAATAAATAAAACAGAACATTTTAAAAACCAATAGAAGTAGAAAATATCCCAAACTACACAATAAAAACTAGCCCAAAGTTGGCTCATCCGTTGAGGAAATGTGTTGATAATATAGGCACTACAAAACATACCCCTATTTTTGTCAGGGGCTAATAAAATTATAAGAAAAGGTAAACACGACGCGCATCGGCGAGGCCAAGGTCTAAGAATTTATAGAGCGTTTCAGGTAATATCGCTTTCATAAATATGAAAATGGCGTAACCATATTCAATATTCAAGACACGGCAAGATTTAGAAATGTTGGAATAATATCGTTGAATCATTATGCGCCAGTGTTTTGATCGTGATCATGTTTACCTTTTAGTATACAGCTTTTATTGAGTTCTCGTGTGATCAATTCAAGATGTAAAGGTTTTCGTGTAATTTTAAATATAACATCTTTGGCAAATTCCACAAACCATTATTTATTCTTGTTATATTAGTATATAATTATTTCCGCGTAGTGACGAATTTAGAATACATAATGTGACTACCCCAATCCATCATGAGGGTGTCGTAGGAGCTGACTAATGGAAATGACCTAGCGGCAAGAGAAGTAAAACCTGAAAAGAAACTCGTCTGTCCAGCGTGGTCGGGTCTTCTCACATTAAAGAAGGGAAATCAGCAGATATCCCTTCTTTAATGTGAGAAGACCTGACTTAGAAGTCTTTTGCGGCCTGAGAAGTTGATTATGAAACATCTCAATCATTACGCCGTCAAATATAAATTAGAAGATACTACCGAATTGTAAAACCTGTATTTAGATATATCATAATGAATTGATGAATTCCAGCCCCTAAATGACCCACCAATGAGTCGGGCCAAATCTCCAACGATCGGGTGCTAGGACGATATTACATATCTTTGAGTTATTTCTAGAATCGTCTAAGTCTAAAAAAAGATTGCTAAAGAGAATGGACTGTATAATAAGAGCTATAAATAGGTCTGTGCATTGTATAATAGGTATCTATGTAAAATGGCTACTAGTTTAACTATGTTCCCACTTCCAGTCCTAATACACTAATCTATTTACGGGTAAAATCTCTTACTTTTGTGTGTAGATAGTATGTTTTACATTAGGTATATTTGATATATAATGATCTATTTTCTATATTACGGCAATGCTAGGATATAAATAATTAGATGAATACTCAAATGACGCAAATGTCTTGTTAAAAGAAATAAATGTTCTTATTTTTTTTTTATAAATACTAAACCCCTGCATTAGGTATAACCTGTAGTGCGAGGGCAGACACCCAAACTCAGAGCAAGTGCCTCTGGTTTAGTTAAAGACACTTGCCCGACCCCGGAAACCCGGGACACGTTGATCCAAAGGCGGCACATCTAACACCTAGACCAACGAGGCAGTCAATTTGTCTGTGTCTATAACTCCTATTCAATGGAGTGATTTTTTAACACACCTACTGTTGCGTCCGAAGGAGGAGCAAGGCACACGTCTTTGATCTTCTTAAAATGTGGGCATCACATTGGCAGCAAAAAGTGAAAAGCGTCTTCTAGAAGAACACTGTCTTTACACTTAAAGAGTTCTGGAACTCTCAAACTGGAGATCAGAAACTTACAAAGTGCTAAACAGTTGTTGAATAATTTGAATATAAACTGTTAGGTGATTATTTGAGTATTCATCTAAAACATACATTGTGCTTTACAATAAATTACCCTAATTCTTAAAGACTACTGTCTAGAAATGTTCAATTCTAGGTTGCATTGCTATTAATCATTTGTTTTTTTTAAACAATTGAAAGAGAATGTGGTATTTCATTCAACATTGAAAAACATTACTTTTCTCTCTATATAGGCTACAAAGGAATGCTTTAAAAAATATATTTAATGGAATGTAGTCTTTATGTAAAATACCACTTCATTATAATTCTTAAGTAAAATAAATATACCCTTATGTGTATATTAGATCCTTATATGTATTATATTATGCAATAACTACAAGTGTTTTTAGTAGATAAATGGCAATGAAATCTGTTATGTGCCACTGTCAGAAGGACCGATATTATAATAAAATATAATATTATTTTTTTAATAAAAAATGTGGCTTTATATCAATGTAAATTTCTTCCCCTGAAATACACGTATTATACGTCAAGCATAAACGTTTTTTATAGCTAAATAATATCTACGAAACGAGGCTAGGATATTCACTTTCTTAAATAGGATATTCTATGAATAATTATATTTCATGGAAAGCGGCATAATCTCACTACATCTTTCATTTCAAGCCCTAGTATACTTTTAATTATGCCCTAAATTATATTTTATCTTGTTTAGTAAATCTGTTACCATGCTCATCATATTTAATTTAGTACATTCATACGTATTGTAATATGGACAGATAGGAACTTATGATGAGATATTACTATTGTTTTTGTTGCAAGGAAAGTCCCAAGGACTTTTAATAAGGTATCATTTTAATTATATTTTATGTATATGCATTGGTCATCTACAAATTAGATTTATACTTAATCAAACTATGCATTTAAAAAATAACAACAGAACATGGCTAAAATTAATTATTATTGAAATAAAATAAATGACGATGATAATGACGTCATAATGAGTTAATAAAAACACGTTTATGTAGTATTAGTAGTATACACCACACAACAAGTATAAACATATTCATTAATACATTTTTATTATAAAAAAATACTTCGTCTTTGCACAAATCCTCTAATAGAGCATGTTCCACGCGTATGAGCCATAGTTTAATCGAAATTCGAGATATTTGATGATTTTACTTTTGCAGCTATTGCACTATAATTTTAAGCTTGTGTCGGTAGACTTTGAAACTTTGCAGATACTTCTTACATAAATCTATGTAAATCTTGCTGATCTCGATTTTCGATTCAAGCCATTATTTACACCCAATTTACAAACTTTGACAACGTTAATTTACACGCAAATATTAATAAAATATTAATTTACAAGGTGCATATTGAATATATTTTTAGTTAGCCAAAATTTCTATACAGGTATAAAATAAACTTAGATAACTCTTTTGATTTTACTTAGTGATGTATACAGAAACTTCAATATTTTTTTTTGAAAATTAATAATAATTAATAAAGGGACTTACGAGTATTATCAATAACTTTGTATATAATGTTAAGATATAAGTTCTACAAAAATCACAAATAGTCGATATGATTACATTGATAAATTTTCTACTCTTATTTTTATGTATAATATATTTCATATTTACATCAATATAAAAGCTTTTTCACTAATTAATATTCGTTGTATATTAACACTGTAAACTAAATATTGAAAAATAAAACATTTAAGCCAAAAGGAAATCAAATGGACATTAAATGAAACTAAATTTAATTAGTAATTAAATTATACTTATTTTATTTAATGCAAACCAAATAATGATTTTCAGGTGCCTCACTCAATAAGACTCTAATCGTTAATGTAAATGAGGGTTTATTTTATAACTGATATTATATTACCGCAGAGTACTTGCTTATCATAATTGCTGCACTAAGGTCCCATCTAATATGGTTCTTTACCCAATATATTTCGATATTGCACTTGAAAGGAATTTATGAATATAGTTTATAGTTTAATTTAAAACTTGTTATTTTATTAAATTATTCCATCAGTAACAAAATTTACATAAAATAAAATGTCGAAGCCCTAGTCGAATATAACGAAAGAACAAACAATGGCAATCGAGGTTGATCATAAACAAAAATTAAGAAGTACAAATACTCGTATCTAAGCAAACTTATGGAATCGTAAGAGGTTTTGATAACATTGTTCTTTATTTTTATGCTAATTTTTAGCTGAAACTAACTTCTGATTTTAAATACGCAAGTCTTATCAAGTAAAAATAATATAATCAAATTACACTGACAAGCAGAAAAATCGAACAATTTCCAAGGAATACCTACAAATTTCTTATTTAACTTTCAAATCCTAGACCCTAAACCAACAGTAAATCTTTTAGTTTTATCGCTAGAGAGCTAAGCCGAGGTTTGTGTGATAGTCGACAACCTATTGGTTTCATAAAAAGAAGGTCAAATAAAAAATAATTTCGCCTTTTCAATTTTCACACGAGATTTCTGATATTTTTAGAACATATCGACAACTTTTCCCTTTGGTTCGGAGTTTTATTAATTTCATATGAGAATCACGAACATTATATTATGTCAGAGGCCAAACAATCGAGTAGAATCCAACAATTTTTATCAAAATTAGGTAACTGTATTTGTTCATTTTTACTACTTACCAATTCAAATAACTATGTAAACAAAACCTCTAGTCAGAAATAGTATATTGTGTCAGTGGCTTCAAAGTGTACATGCTTCTTACCGTGCGGTGGCAGCACGACCAACAACCATCAGGCCGGGTGACCCTTCCTACCATTATGCACCCTCAACTCCGTACTCCTTACAACATCACGCTTATGCTTCAAATCTCTTTTATCCCCAGCACTTGGCCTATCACTTGGTATGTCATAATCACTTATAGTTACATGCACATTGTCATCTCTATCACTAGGTTCATTAATTTCTGGGATAGGATTCTTTGGTTTAAGCGGTTCTGCCTCTCGTTCCGCTTGTGTGAGGACTTCTTGTACATGGATGGTGAGCTCCGGGCGGACGACCTGTGTGAAGGGGAGAAGGGCACCTGCTACGTCCATGGTGTTGTTGATGTTCCTGTGCCAAAGCTCTAGCACGACGCTGCGCCGTTGCTACTTGTATCTAGGTGGTCCGAGCCAGCCGCAGCCGAACACCTGTCCATTAAATAATTGTATTCATTCCATTTATTTTAAGTTTTAAAAACAGGCTCTATGAAACAAAGCATGCGCAGAGCTAAGCAGAGTACAAGAATGGCATTTAAAAAACTATGATGGACTCCAGTAAAATTCAGATGGATTTAGAATGTATTCTGATATTTTGATCGTTCGTTAACGATCGATTGAAGCGCAATGACCCAAGCTTAATGTAAATGCTATCACTCTCCGGTAAATATCCGATTGGTAAAATTAACAATGGAAAACCGTTAAACAATACGAAGTTGACTTTCTTTTTATCCAACAAATAAAGGATATCAATATTATACGTCAAGAAAAAACTGACACTATATTATATAATTAGTTTATGGTTGAATTAATCTGTATGGTGACGGATTAATTCATGTGGTGACGGATTTAGAACACATAGTGTCACCACCCCATTCCATCCTGAGGGTGTCGTAAGAGCCGACTAGGCGCAAGAGAAGGAAAACTTGATATATGTATAGTGTCACTTCCTCATTATATCCAGAGGGTGTCGAAAGAGGCCGAAAAATCTAGCCGCAGAGAGAAGGAAAACTTGATACAAAACCCTGTGGCGACAGGTCTCGCCGGCGTGGCCCAGTACTCTCCGTGTAATTATGGGAGGAGGCCCGTCTCAGCAGTGGATCACCTATGGGCTGAGCTACTACTCAATACTACTAGTAGTATTGTATTACGGTGGTATTTTTAGGACGAAAGTAACCGTTGTATGTGTGAATAAGCTTTAAGAAAATCCTAATTCTCAGGTATTGTATTCTACAAACGGGGCTTGCAAGACTTTTATACTGTTGTTTTTATATAACTTATAAAAATTGGGAAAGAAAACAGTGACTAGCTTTTCTGAACCTTGCGAAAATACTATTCTAGGCTAAGCGAATCCGCTATTAGGGTCATGACAAGACAGTTTTTAAAAACAATATTAAAGTTTTCTAGCCATCGTTCTATATGCCTTTTCGTTTCAATATTAATACTAATCACAGTTTCAACCAATATAATGCAGTATTCAAATATTTTGAAATTAAACAATTTTTAACGTATTTACCACTTATGATTTTGTTTTATTGACAACGTTCCTTGTGCACGCAAAAATCGCTATAAAATCGTTAGTTTTTTGTTTCAATGTGTAATAATCCCGAACACCTAAGATATTATTAAAATAATATTTTATTATATTCATTATATTACTTTTACTTGTCTGTATGAACTCATGAACTGATGCTTGTATGTAAAGTCGCCAGAGATCACCGGAAGTTTAGTGATGAAAGCACAGTATTCCTTTTACTGCCAGTGTCATGTTTTTTATTTTTCTAGGTTAAGTGAATATCTTGAGCTACCCATTATAAACCTGTCAGTATTCTTACTTGCCCACTTAACCAGATCCTTCAATTTTCACCAAGAGGGCCATTTACGCGCCATGGGAGGAGCAAGTTGACTTTATCTTTAACCACCCACTATGCGTCCCCCAATTGGAGCAACAAACCTTCCCTGAAGCCTCCTGCTCCTGGCTACAGGGCCTGGTGTCATACACGTCCAAAGACGATAATTACCGCCTTGGGCGGGTTGTATACTTGAGCGCATTTAGTGAGAAGTCCAGAGTTTTAAAAATTGTTTATTTGTGGCGAATAGAGTATGTGCAAGGTTTAATATCGAAAAATTTTATAAGTAATATAAAGGTCTCTGGGGAGAAATACAGGGGGTACAGACATGGCCCATAGCTCGCAGGACAAACGCCCGATGGGGCAGAAAAGTCCTCGATTGACGACCGGGTTCCGAAAAGCCCAGTGCTGGAAGGCCTCCCACACGGTGGTCCGATGACCTGGTCGCCGGAAAACGATGGATGCGCGCTGCCCAGGACCAGCTTTTGTGGAAATCCTTGGGGGAGGCCTATGCCCAGCAGTGGACGTCGTTTGGCTGAAATGATGTTGATAAAAGTCTCACCTGGCAAACAACGAGTGCCACCAGTAACAGCATTAGCAGTGCTATCAGCCCCCATACCACCCCAAGCTGGGTGAGGGCGAACACGTACAGGGTCTTATGGCACCATTGATTAGGCTCAAACAGCGTTGGGGCGTAATCAGGCCACATGATGCCGAGTGTCCAGTAGTTGCCAAAGGCAAACCTAGGAAGGATGGGTTCATGATTATAACAATTTTCAATGTTTTTTTAACGAAACTCACTCTTAATAAACAACTTATATTAACTTAAGTTATAAGGCTTTGTATTTTAATATTTGCATAATTATTTAGAATTCGAATCGATTTCTCATTAAAATTCCCAAAATAAAACGGGATATTAATAGAAATACATGATTAAAAATATACAAATACTAAAAAGGAATATGTCTTATGAACTACCCACACAGGTTTTTTTTTTGAGAGCCTATAGAATAAAGCAAAAAAAAATGTTCTACGGGAGGCCATCTAACCGCTGGTTGCGTTTGATCCACGTCTTTTTGACCAACCTGTATAATAGGGAACCAAGGCATTAAATCTTACCAAGAAAATAGAAAGATGGTGAGTAAATACGCGAGGATCCTCTCGGGAACGCTGGCTGAGGAGTTGGTGGTTCTGCTGGCGAGCTGGGCCCACAGCAACCAACAGATTCCGGCACCCCCCGCGGCTCCACCAACCACCATGTACACGGGGATCCGGGGTTCGGCTGGGCAGTCCCTGATGTAGTGTACACCTGGACAAAAAAATATTTTTATGTAATGATGTTGTCAATTGAAACTGGCCTGTACCAATCAATGGATTTGGTATTAATAATAAATAATAATAAATAATAAATATCCTTGGACATTTCACACAACGCCATCTCGTCCCAAGTTAAGCAACTTAATGCTTGTGTTATGGTAACGAGATGGATGATAAACTACTTATATACATTTTTTTTTGTAAATACATACATATTATAGATAGAAATGACACCCAGACTCCGAGCCAGTGCCTCTGGTTTAGACAAAGACACTGGCCCGACCCCGGAATCGAACCCGGGACCCGTTGATCCAAAGGCGGCACATCTGACCACTAGACCAACGAGGCAGCGTAAATAAATATAGTATAGGTACATAATGTTCCATGTGGTGACGGATTTAGAATACACAATGTCACCAACCCATACCATCCTGATGGTGGCATTGGTTGGTGACTACTTCTTCTAATTTTACTTGTAAGATTGTGCTTACTATTTTATAATGGAATTAAACCATTCAATTCAGCTCCAATATTCGAAATTCATTTTAGCGTTTTAACAGCAATGTAATGAGCATTTATATTTACTATTGGTCACCCAGCGGTTGAAATTGAACCATCTACTACTCACTCAGCCCATAAATGACCCACTGCTGAGTCGGTAGGTACTCCTCCCATCACAGGCCTACTGTGCCTCGCTGGCCAGACCGGGCACAGGTTTTTTTTTATCAAGTTTTCCTTCTCTTGCGCCTAGTCGGCTCTTACGACACCCTCAGGATGGTATAGGGTGGTGACACTATGTGTTCTAAAACCGTCACCACATGAATTAATCCATCACCACACAGATTAATTTAACCATAAATTAATTATATAATATAGTGTCAGTTTTTTCTTGACGTATAATATTGACATCCTTTATTTGTTGGATAAAAAGAAAGTCAACTTCGTATTGTTTAACGGTTTTCCATTGTTAATTTTACCAATCGGATATTTACCGGAGAGTGATAGCATTTACATTAAGCTTGGGTCATTGCGCTTCAATCGATCGTTAACGAGCGATCAAATATCAGATAATGACCGCCACTGGCCCCATTCCGAGTTCAGATTATAAAGTACATAATAGAAAGCTGTAGCCAGCGGCTTTGCTTGCGATTAGATTGTGTCTTCGTGGTACAAAAGGTTTAACATTGCCTGATCGAATTAAAAGCCAGTTTTAAAATTTAGTAATTTATCTTCATAAATAAGTCACTATTCAAATTAAAAACCAAATCAAAACTCATTTACTGAAGTTGGCTCATTAAAAGCTCTTTTGACAAGTCAAACAATAACAGAAAATTGAAAATTTACCAATAAAAATTGAGAATTTTCCATTTAAAATTAATTCTTTTCCATTTACAATAAAAAAATTAACTATTTAAACTTGAAAATTTGCCATTTACTGCTGTATGTAATGCAAGAGACTCTGTAGTTCTTTTAAGATCGTTACTTTTTGTTACAAGACCAGGGTAACACAGATTTGTGAAAGCAAACTCGCGCAATAGTCGCAAAAGGTCAAACATCAGCAACATCTAGTCAACAAAAGTAACCTTTTCATGCTTGAGCCAGCTGACCCCCAGCAACAGAACCTGTTCACAAGCATGACGCATGACTGAGTCCAGACATTAGCGACCTGTGCCTCGCTGGCAAGACGGGTTGACACAAGGTTTGTATCAAGTTTTCCTCGTCTTGCGGTTAGTTGTACTGCCTGTTGTATTCCTTTAATATACTTTTACGATACCCTCAGATTAGTGTGGGTTGGTGACATTGTATATTAAAAAATGTACAAATGGTTAATATCCGAAGGAATTAGTTTCGGTCCACACAATTTCAGATTTATTAAATTGTTCAAATAGATAAAGAGAAAAGACACTTAAATTTAAGGAAAATTTTACTCATTCCGCAATTTATTATGCCGATTGGACTTTGGGCTTCATTGATTATTACTTTTGAACTTAAAAAGAAATCTCGCTAGATATTCACAGTAGGTTAATTTCCCTTGATGTAGTTGGAGGAGATCTCCCTCTCGAGTGTGCTGCTACCTTGCCGTGGTGAGGGGGCTTGTGCCCATGCCGGGCGGGCCCACGGGGAGAGATCAGGCGAAGAGCAGCACACGGTGTAGTAGCGGGTTGGGACTCCTCTGTCCTCAGAGTTGCCCTGCGAGCCCAAACCGTTGCTGTGCACCAGTGTCCTCGGGTTGGCGGTCAAACTGGTTGGTCGCTAAGCCAAGGGCTTGTGTGGCTTCCTTCTGCCAGGCCGTTATGTCGTAGATGGGGCGGCGGGCGGTTCACAAAGGAGGGAGCGCCGGCTGACCCGCGCCGCGGACGTAGGTTTGGGGGGTACCTGACGTTACGCCTCCCTTCTGCCATCGAGGCCGAAACGACGGACGAAAGCCCCAATGTCTATTGGCGTCGGGGCGTCGCAGTGGAATGTGTTTACGGGAACCTGTGGCGCCCGAAGCATGTCGTTTAAGGGTATAACGCTAGGGTTTTAGTGGGTAGACGAGGCGTTTTTGGAGTCCCACATAATCGCCGACCAGAGGCGGAGGTATGCATAAAGCATTTCCCCAGCGAAACCGAAAAAATAGTTGTTGGAGATCTGACTCAGCGGTGAGTCTTGTATGGGCTGAGACGTTAAAGTCACTTTGAAATCGCATCTTTTCTAAAAATTTTACTTACGAGTATGTACTCGTAAGTAGGATCAGTGTAATACCGATCTTGTCCATAAGAATCCATAAAAACAGACATCAATGCGAGAAAGACATAAACGTTCTTTATTTGAAGGATAATAAATCATAAATATGTACGGAATAAAGTTTAATGTCCCATAACCACACGCGCAATTCTTCTGCTTGGCTATATCCAAAATTGTTCACAAACAAGGACTTATATACTTTTCATTTGAGTAACATTTCTGTCAGCGAGTGCATGGGAAAATGTTCAGCTGGCACCGCGTTAATAACGGAAAACATTCACAGAAAAAGTTACTACAAAGCGCCGAACAAAATACGATTGCGATTATTTACATATTCTTTCTTATAGTTATATAAAAATGAATGTTTGTCTGTATATCCTTTACAGAATCGTAAAGATATAATTAAAATTTGTGTAATGTCTTTCCTTCAAATTAATTTTAGTTAGTGGAGTAACGACGCGCGCGGGGTACAGCTAATCTAAGGTAACTTTAATTGTGTCGATACATTTACTATCCATATGGTGACGGATTTAAAATACACACTTTCACAACCCCATTCCATCCTGAGGGTGTCGTAAGAGCCGACAAAAGGAAACGACAAGGCTGATAACCTAACTGCAAGAGATGGAAAACTTGAAATGAAACCCTGTGCCAACCCATCTGGCCAGCGTGGCAGAGTACGCTACTTACCCTCCATGTAGTTGGAGGAGGCTCTACTGGGCTGCATGGGCTGAGTAGTATTAGTAGTAGTGTCGATATTTGTAACAGAAAATATGATAAAAAGAGTGTCCATGGAGTTTCCAAGGATCTACTTTTTGGAACAAGCAACTAGATTCATAACTTCACTTTTGACCTTTCAAAAACACCTGTAAATAGGTTCAATTGAAATAAATGTTTAGGCGCAAAGGGATGATCATCCAGCCAGACGAGGTGTGATGTCTGGCTAGGGGTCGCAGCGCCTATTCCCCCCGATAGTTGTAGTCGGGGATATCTTAACTTGCGAATTGCTCTTGAAATTTCGCTATCGCGGTGTAGGACTATTTCGTAATTATCGCATTTGTAGGCGATATTTCTTGATGCAATTAGTTTAGATTTTTCTGGTAAATTGTGTAAGTATGTAGCATGCGGTCGCTACAAATGATTTGAGTTTCGATACAGTCCAGAAATGAAAATTAAAAAATGTTCCGGCATCAATAATAGCGTCAATATTTTCTAAAAAACATTTTCTCAGAAATGTTACGTTGTCGGATTCGTATCTAGGCCACCGCCCGATTTTTATGTCGACAAATCCGTCTAATTTCGTTAGCGGCGACATCGCGTCCACTAGGCTTATCAGATTTGTGTCAAATTTGTTTCAAGACTTTTCTTGATGACTGTACAAGTTTTTTTTGTGTTGGCACTAAATTCCGACGACCTGGTTAAGATCGCCGGAAAGCAGTGGATGCGGGCGGCCCAGGACCGGCCTTTGTGGAAATCCTTGGGGGAGGCCTATGTCCAGCAGTGGACGTCTTTTGGCTGAAAAAAAAAATGATGATGACTAAATTCCGTGGATGCCAAAATGGTGCCTTACTCCGAGGCAATAAACGGTTCTTGTTAAGTGACTTACTGTTTTATGGCGACAAACTCACAGTTTATAGCCCAGGTCAAAAAGAGGGTGTTATGCGTTATGTAGGTCTTTAGTGGTAGTTCTTAGGCGTGTTTTATCAATATCCGCTTAGTCGTTTCAAGGTTATCAGTTCTCGTTTCTTCGGAGTCGGGCCTCCTCCAACTACATGGAGGGTCATTAGCCTACTGTGCCACGCTGGCCAGTCGGGTTGGCATAGGGTTTCGTATCAAGTTTTCCTTTTCTTGCGGCTAGGTTATCGGCCTTTTCATGCCCTTTTGTCGGCTCCTACGACACCCTCAGGATGAAATGGGGAATATGACACAATTTATTCTAAATCCGTCACCACACGGATTAGTATATATGTTCAAATATAATTTAATAAATTTAGTGCCAAATAGTGTTCGTATGCTTTTCGAGCATGTGAATCACTGAAGAGATAAGTAGTAACAATAATTGTATAAAATCTAAAACTATAGCGGGCACCAATCGAGAACTTTTCGGTCCCGATTTTATCTTTACCCGACTTACCGCTATTGTAACTATCGGTAATTCTATTTCTACCACTTACCCATGATCAGCATGACTACTGGCAACGTAGACAGGCAAGCAAGGAACACAGTCATTAAAACTGAAACAAACAACACCCATTATGTCTTATACAAATAATATCTTCTATTAAAATGTTTATTACGTCAAGAATGTGCGTTGATGTACTCGGAAGTTTGGAATAAGTTCATTGTGTACAAATCGTAATATAGCCATTTGTGATTCAATACTAAACTTCAAAGGTTCCAACCGACTTCAAAAAACAAAATTCTCATTTTGGTGGTATGTTTATTACGGCATAACTCCTTCATGTTTAAACCGATTAGAATTATTGAAGCCTTTTATTTGTATTGGTTCTAGATTGTTCCCATATACTTAAATATTTTATCGTAATCAGTTCAGTAGTTTTGCAGAAAGCTTAAAATAAGTGCTATGTTTGTATGGACTGAGTAGTACCTCAGCCCATACATGACCAACCGCTGAGTCGGGCCTCCTCCACTTACATGGAGGGTAATTAGCCTTCTGTGCCACGCTGGCCAGATGGTTTGGCACATGGTTTCGTATAATTAAATGTTCTTGGACATTTCACACAACGCCATCTCGTCCCAAGCTAAGCAACTTAATGCTTGTGTTATGGTAACGAGATGGATGATAAACTACTTAATTATACATTTTTTTTTGTAAATACATACATATTATAGAAAGAAAACACCCAGACCCGGAACAAATACTTGTAGGTCGTACAAATATTTCTTCCGTGCGGGAATCGAACCCGCGACATGCTGCGCAGCAGTCGATCGCTCAACCACTGCGCTAGTCCTTCTCTTGCAGCTAGGTTGTCGGCCTTGTCATCTCATTTGGTGGCTCTTGCGACATCCTCAGGATGAATGGGGTGGTGACACAATGTGTTCTAAATCCGTCACCAAACGGAGGAGAGAACTTATCTTAATTATGGTTGAAACCCGAGATAATTTATTTCATAAGTAAATGTGAAAGAATTTCACTGGAATACGTCAATTTATAGATTAAAGAAATCAAATTACATTTGAAGATGATGAGTTTGGAATTACAAAGATATTGCGAAAAGACGTGAGAAGCCTATATCAAAATTCTTCACCAATTTGATAGGTTTATTAACTGCCCCGAGATACAGATTATACCAAGTGCGAGGAGTTCTAGTTTTTGATCGTGTTCTTTTCTGAGTGTTCGTTTTTGATCGTGATCGAGTGTTTTTATTTTTTCAAAGGCTCAAGACACTTTGCAGAGCCCACAAAATATACAACGATAAATATCCTCTTGTTTAGAATACTACTACCTACTACACATCTCATAAATGACCCACTGCTGAATCGAACCTCCTCCTATCACAGGGAGGAAATAGGCTACAGTGCCACGCTGGCCAGACGGGTTGGCACAGAGTTTGTTTTGAATAATGTATGGTCTATGAAAACATTTTTATCACATTGTAGATAATCTAATTGATGTAGCTAATTTAAGTCAAAGCCTAAAATATCCGTGGCTTTGATTCTAAAATATCCGTTTGGTGACTGATTTAGAATACAAAGTCACCACCCCGTTCCATCCTGAGGGTGTCGTAAGAGCTGACCAAAGGACGAGGCCGAGGTTAGCCGCAAGAGAATTAAAACTTGATACGAAACCCTCAGTCAACCCGTGTGGTCATCGTGGCCCAGAATGCTAATGAGGGTCATTAAAAACGTTCTTATGTCGTTGGGTCTTGCAAATGTAACCAAACAAACGACAAAATAAGCTATTATCTTTAAACAAATAAATAAAATTGGAGTGTCTGTTTGTAATAATAAAATAACCACTTTTTACTAAATGCGTACGTATTTATACACAGTACCTACATAAACCAAAATATTTTTTTTTTAATTTTGTCTGTCTGTCTATTTGTTCCGGCTAATCTCTGGAACGGCTGGACCGATTTTGAAGGGACTTTCACTGCTAGGTCACTGCTTTTTTTTTACTAGCTTCGTTACATCGCACTCGCGCAAAGGCGTTATTAAAAAAGTTTATATTAAAACACACAGATTTAATGCAATATGTGTTTATTAAAATATAACTTTTCCATTGAAATCACTTCAAACGCCTCACTTCACCGTCAAAAGGACAGCTATCTACAATACGCTTAACCTTGACCTTGACCTTCTTGACATTGGATTTACGTCATCCCTATAAAGGTTTCCCAAGATAATAGTTTAACTCCTAGTCTTAGATGTAACAAATGACTGTCGTAATTTAAATTAAACCTTAAGAAATGAGGCTGAGAGCTGTGTGAAGATATCCAGAATTCGAAACAAGGAGAGAATATGCACGGACATATCTCTATATCAAAAGGGACACGTTTTCAATTCGTTTGTTTGTAAGTCTTTTCTTCAGTATATTTTGTCCTGTAATTGTATTTCATATTCAGATTGGTTCCAAATATTTTTTATAGATATTGGTTTCATACTACTCAGCTCAAATATGACCCACTGATGAGTCAGGCCTCCTCCAGTTACATGGAGGATAATCAGCCTACTGTGCCACGGGTTGACATATGATTTCGTACCAAGTTTTCCTTTTATTGTTCGCTAAGTTTTCGCCCTTGTAATTTAATTTCTCGGCTCTTACAACAGCCTCAGGATGAAATGGGGTGGTGACGCTATGAATTACGAGAGTTTATAGAACAAAACAATATAGAACACGATTGACAGAAACTTTAGATAACCAGCCGGTGCCGGTGCATTAGTATACTAGTATATGTACGAGTATTTAATATTTCTTGAAGGCAAACAGTTCTTGAGAAAGCAATATTTTATACGAAACCTGAAAGCTGCCCTGCCCTGTAATAAATAGGAGGCCTACGCAGATACGGTCCAATATGTCAGGCCGTGCGTACAGCATTGTGTGAGCTCTGACAGCACATAGATACTACTTGCCCGACCCTAGAATCAAACCAGAGGTCCATGAGAAGGAAAACTTGATACGAAACCCTGTGCCCACTTATTTTCCTCCATGAATTTGGAGGAGGCTTGTAGTAGTAGTGGGTAATTTATGGGCTGAAATGATGATGATGAACATATTTTTTTTAAACGTAACCCCTGCACTACGTATAACCTGTAAATCGCGGGGGCAGTTTACAAACATGAAATTCACGAACACAAATGACACCCAGACTCCGAGCAAGTGCCTTTGGCTTACACAAAGACACTTGCCCGGGCTCGGAATCGAACCCGGGACCCTTGTGATCCAAAGGCGGCGCATCCAACCCCTAGACCAACAAGGCAGTCAATATGATTACAACCAGTTTCAGTTGTATCAGGAATTATACAAAATGTTTAGTACTTACTAGTCCTATTCATAATTTTAGCAGCTCTGCACACGAAGTCCACAGTGCCCGAAGCCTCCATATTCGCGTCCTTCAACTGATAGGCCACGGAGCCATACGTCGTGAGGCCTACCCCGAGGCCAAGCCCGGTCCGATCGCTGTACTTGGCATGCTCACCGCATAGTCGCCGCTGCTCGTCGCCCGATACCTGGTAAAGATATAAATGTTATTCAAGCATCTGAGGTCTGTTTGTCTGTAGAGAGGCACAAGCTGATGCCCCTTCGACCCCTAGGAGAGGACAAAGTCCATAACCACTGGAACGGGAGTGTAAAAACTTGGAAAATACCTCCAGTTTATTGAAACCACTACTTCAACTATTCATCCCATAACTGACCCACTTTTGTCGTAAGAGCCGACAAAAGAAAACTACAAAGACGAAAACCTAGTCGAAAGAGAGGGAAACCTTGATACGAAACCCTGAGCAAGCCCGTCTAGTTAGCGAAGCATAGAAGGTTTATTAACCCTCATGTAACTAGAGGAGGCGTGACTCATCAGTGGGTCATATATGGGCGGAGTAGTAGTACTATTAAACCAATATCGATAAAAAATGTTTAGAACCAACCTCGTCGCACAGTAGGCTAATTGGCCTCCATGTAGTTGGAGGTGACTCGACCTAGCAGTGGCAGAGGGCCATTTATGGGCTGAGAAATTTTAAGACGCAAATGATGGACATCCATCCAACAAACGGCAGAGACAGGCGTTGCAGTGGTTAAGCGATCGACTGCTACGCAGCATGTCGCGGGTTCGATTCCCGCACGTAAGAAATATTTGTACGACCTACAAGTATTTGTTCCGGGTCTGGGTGTTTTCTATCTATAATATGTATGTATTTATAAAAAAAAATGTATTTATGTAGTTTATCATCCATCTCGATACCATAACACAAGCATTAAGTTGCTTAGCTTGGAACGAGATGGCGTTGTGTGAAATGTCCAATGATATTTATTTATTTATAAGTCGATTACCTGCGCATAGTCCGCTAGACAATACTAGCAACATGACTCCAAATAAATTCCATAATTGTAAAACTAGCTTCACAAAAAAATAGAGGAGTTAATTTCTAGATAAACAATTTTAAAAAAAACTTCAGGGTCAAGTTACATGGAAATCACTTCAGTTTCTTTCGAGCCCACGTTGAAATCAAATGCTGTTTTAATAACAACAAACCTGTTAACAATCCTATGAAAATATACGCCAATCATACTTGCCTGAAGTTTGAGGTACGACGTAAAACCACAAACACTAAAATATTTTATCTCACCCATTCTATCGCAATTTCTCAACAACTCTTCATCTTTTGCGTCGTCAACTGACTTTTATTGCAAACAGAAAACGCTTTCGTATTATTAAAATTTAGTAACTGGGTTTTGTTGGGGGAATTGGCTAGAGAAATGAAATAGCGGCCATCATGACTGACTAAACATTAATGCTTACACTATTTTACTGTACTGCTCCTGAATTATTGGTGACTTGAAACTTGAAAAGATTAGATTATCTTGGAATTGAAGTTTGTATAAAACAAAAAAACTACCTACTACTACTCAGCCCATAAAACACCCACTGCTGAACCGGGCCTCCTCCCATTATATGGAGGGTAATAAGCCCACAGTGTCATGTGGACCAAACGGTTGTGCACGGGGTTTCGTTTCAAGATTCCTTTATCTTGCGGCTAGCTTTTCGGCCTTGTCCTTTTGTCGGCTCTTACGACACACAATGGATGAAATGGGGTGGCGACACTAAATCCTTCACCACACGAACCACTATAATAAAAACTATCTATAATTTTAATTAATTTTTAGGACTAGATATACTAAAAACATAACTATATTTTCCAGTTTCGTCCATTCAGTTTAAAACTCATGAATAAAAATATAACTCCGATGTATTTATTTTCACTGTTTTCCCAAACATTTGCTATTGCCCGGATGAATTGAAAATACTCTGGACTTAACTAATCTTCTTTTGGTCTCTTACTATGGGATTCACTATAATATTAAGCTATCATAACTATACGGACGACCCTCACTGGATGCACTTGCTCCAGTATAGTTAACCTTTGAGCTAGTTTCTATATTATATGGTGAATAGCTTACCTGACTTACAGAACTGGACGCTCGTCTGGAGCCTGAGTCAGCAGGACCACCACCTCCTCCTTGTCTACTGGCGATGGATGCTCTGTATGGAGAAATTCTTCCCCTGGTTCCTGCATATAAGTGTAGTAGTAAATAATTTGTTGATTGCTACTACATCTCTTGGGTCTGGGATCTGCTTGGGACTAGGCTGTTCAGTGTCAGTGTATTTTTATGTTCTTTATTTATGTTACTAGTAAATAGGACCGCAATGAAAAAAAAATGACAAGCCCTCTGAGTTTCTTGCCAGTTCTTCTCAGCAGTGGTCGCGTTCCGAACTGGTGGTAGACGGTCGACTTTTTATTTTTATTGTATAATATGACAATGTGTTGACTATTTGTAAGTGTCCATCGTGACCCACACAAAATAAATGATTTGAATTGATTCTTAATATTTTTCATGCTGAGCTAAAGTTTTTGTATAAAAAATCAAGCAGAATTTAATTTTTTTATCAAGTTAAAGCAAACCGATAAATTTAAATGATTCTTAGTAGAAATAGGACACAGTTCTGATATAAATTAAGCAAACGAGATTCGAGTCCAGAAAGTTTTGTTAATATTGAAACTACAAACTCTGGGTTTGACAGCTACCACATTACATTATATTTAACTGATTAACTTACCTGCCGTCTGACTATCTTCACTTGCCCGTCTTTCTCTCGATACTAAAGGCTCTTGAAATGTTAATGTCAAGCTTCCTCTTGGACTAATTCTAGCAGCATCTATTTCTGTTGCGATCAAACTACCCCTGGCACTCCTCTCGGTAGGAGCAATGCTACCCCTGGGGCTTCTCTGTGAATCAGGAATCAAAGAACCCCTAGGACTTCTGTTCATCTCTTGTATCTCTTTTTTCATAGAGTCTGGTGCTATACTGCCTCTAGGGCTGGTCCTTGGACTTGGTCCCAAATCTTTCTGATTTCTCGCCGGATCTATCTGTATACTTGCTACGGAGTGTCGCGGGCTCCTCCCGACATCTGGGACTAGAGAGTTTCTTGGTTGATTCCAGGATGTCCCTTCTGGTACCAAACTTCTTCGGGGACTTCTCGCTGTGGCGTCTGGGGTGATGCTATTTCGTGGACTCCTGTTAAAGTCCTGCGGATTCAAACTCAGTCTCGACCCATACGCCATATCAACTGCCAAGTTGTTTCGCGAAGGCGCCAAAGTGTTTCTCATTGGCATCGCTGTATCTGGAGTAATAGAATTTCTGGCAGATCTGACTTCAGGGACTAAAGAGTGGCGTGGACTTCTGTGGTAATCCAAAGCCGCTTCTGGAGCCAAACTAGCTCGAGGACTTCTTTGAGGGATTGGCTCCATTTCCTCATCAGTTTCCGCTGCAGCTAGTGACGCTCTTCTGGACGGTTGCGCCGATGCTCTGGGAGACCGTGCTTGTGGAGACGTGGCAGCACTTCTGGAAGCCCGCCTGCGCCGCGACGATGAGTTTCTGTGTAGCATTTTGATCACATACACAAGATGGTTTAATGTCCTTGGACTGTCATTTTACCTGCAACAATAACAAAAAATTTTTAACATACTTCACGTTGTGTGCTGTACTTCACGTTCACGTTGTGTTCACGTTTAACTCATTCCCTTTTTCATTTATTAAACGTTTTATAGTCCACTCTTAAACTTTGATAATATCCACAAAATTAAAGAAGTTTTTAAAGGCAGTCTAAGTATATTAGTGAGAAAGTTTTACAACTGGTACCTCGGTTACCTTAGTTTTAATTAAACATTTAGTCGTTTAACTGAATTTTATTGTCGCCGTTTAAAATCTGGAACTGGGGCTAATACCGAATTCATAATATATCGTCTATCTTGAGACTAAAAGGGCTTGAACAATGAGCCCCTATTTGGCGAACGTCTGAATGCCCGCTTATGTAGCCGACAATAACGTGTTGTGACAGGCTGGGATTTGAGCTTTGTTTCCCATAATCAGTACCCTACATAACTCTGCATGAGGTTTTGGAATGAGCTCTTTGAATTACTTCCTAATATATGGGCTAATTTAATTTGAAATTGATTAATTGTTTATTCAAGTTTATTAAATCAATATTACTTGTTTAAGAGCCTGAAAATTGTTGAAAGCTTTTGGATTCCTTTTTTTATTTGTAATAGTTTGTGTTTTAATATAAGCGTTAAGCGCAAACAGTTAATTTAATATAGACCGTATTCTCATTGTATATTATATTGTATTTCGGCCGAAGGAATTTTATGAGTTCTTCCTCAGGCTAATTCTAAACTATAGGTCTAGGTTTCAGAAAATTTAAATGCATTAATAATACTTTTCAGTCTCGTCCATTGAGTTGAAAACTCATTACTCAATATAAGTATTTACTTCAATGTATATATTTTCTCTTTTTTCCAACCACAAAATAAAACGGCTACTATTACCCGGATCAATTGAAAATACTCTAGACTTTACCCACTATAAGGCTCGTAGCACACAGCATGGCTGTGTGATCATTGATCATAATTTCTGAAGACATTTTTGAGTACAGTTACGCCAACTTCTGTGTAATGACACAGATTTACGATTTTGAAATATAGGACATTACCGTCAAAGTACAAGGCGATAAAAGAATCGAAATATAAGCTGAATGTTAATGTTACTGTCTGCTTAAAGTGTGTTAAAGTTTCTGTCCCAGAAAGGTGACCATCCCATTCTATGCTAAGGGTCATGTGTACGAGCCATTTGGAACAAATGACAAGGAAACCTAGCCTTAAGAGAAAAACTCTTGCTACGAAGCCCTGTACCGAGTAGCCCAGCGTGGTGCCAAATCCCCTCAAATATATATTATAGGATGCCTTACTCAGCAGTATGTCTTTGGTACTACCTTTTTGGTCAGGGGGTTGGATATGTACCCCATGGATCACGGGACCCTGGTTTTATTCCAGGGTCGAGCTAGTGTCTTGTGGTAGACCAAAGGCTGTGAGTCTCGTTTTTAGTTTTTTTTTATCCTTGGACATTTCACACAACGCCATCTCGTCCCAAGGTAAGCAACTAAATGCTTGTGTTATGGTATCGAGATGGATGATAAACTACATATATACATTTTTTTTTTGTAAATACATATTATAGATAGAAAACACCCAGAACCCGGAACAAATACTTGTAGGTCGTACAAATATTTCTTCCGTGCGGGAATCGATCCCGCGACTTGCTGCGCAGCAGCCACTGCTTGTGTTCGTGATAGTAATCCCTTGTAGCAGTATCTTGTAAAGTACTTGTTTTAGATTACTGCAACTTATGTGAAAATAAACCACAGCAGTCGAGCTTGACATTATTCGAGTTCTTGTGAGTAGGTAAAAATTGGGGTTTCCAGATCAGATAAGATCTGAAAACCCCAATTTTCAATAAATGTGTATTCAAATATACGAAATCTTGTTTTTGTAATAATGACCTACTATTTGAATATACTATTTATTGCATACTCATTCAATAGATTGTGATCTGTGTGATTGGTCATAGTTTTCAATCAATGTGTATTCAAATATCATAGTTTTCAATCAATGTGTATTCAAATATACGAAATCTTGTTTGTCTTAATGGCCTACTATTTGAATATACTATTTATTGCATACTCATTCAATAGATTGTGATCTGTGTGATTGGTCATAGTTTTCAATCAATGTGTATTCAAATATCATAGTTTTCAATCAATGTGTATTCAAATATACGAAATCTTGTTTGTCTTAATGGCCTACTATTAGATACTATTAGACAGATCAGATAAGATCTGAAAACCCCAATTTTCAATAAACACCTAATTTACATCATAGTATTCAAATACCTACTATTATAATAAACCGTTCATTGAATTAAAAAACACCTATTCAAATAGATTCTTATCTGCATTACATTCAAATTGAATAATGATCAAAGGTAAAACTATGTGATTGGTCTTAGAATGTCACAAGGTTTAATTCTGATAATTGAATGCGCTCACACATTCTCCGATGTTATCTTATATCGGATTTTTGATATACTTACGTCATTGCGTTCTTCTATCTCACGAAGCGATGTATGTGCATTATTCGATGCGACTTTCAACCTTACTCTCATAAACTTTAAAACCACATGTCATCGCTTCGTGACGTAAAATAACAATTAGATGAGAGTATGTAAGTGAAAGGTTAAATAAAAATACTTTATCATTTATTAAGTACTATGATTTATTTTACGACATATTATTCGATACCTTTACAGCAATTTCTTTAACCGATTTATAAATGTCATCCATAAATATGTTTTTAACTACATGCTGCACGCACAATTCAGCATCACAATTACATAGCGAACTTATGATATCAGGGTAACTTTCCACATCATAAACTTCGATCCTGATCACTTTAGCACCACGCGTTAGTTTTTTTATACAGGTGAATGCAGCTGTTGAACTTCTCTTGAGCTGTTTGCTGCTGGGACCCTCCAGATTCAATTGTTTTTCATTTTTCTGTCCTACTACAGTATTCATAGGAATGAAGTTGAAGTAGTCGTTTTCGGAGTCCTGAAAAAAAAAAAAACAGAATGCAATTAGTCATGTTGAACTAAGTGTATACTTACATACGTTTTTATTCAAAAACTCTAATGTCAAGGGCTTATAATTATGTTATATTTTAATTGATAGATAAAATACTGTTAAAGAAAATATTACCACTTACCGACATTACGCGATGATATCCCCCGTTTTTAGCCAGTCAGGACTCAGCAAGGGTACAAATTGAAATGATTGATTTAATATATTTTTTTCAATTTATATAATAATCGATTTTTTATCTATAGAGTTCAAAATCGTACAATTTTGTTAGATTTCGATAAGTACTCCGACAGTAGGACAAAAATGGCATGGTGAAATTGAAACCTCAAGACATCACGGCGCCAAACATTTTATTGTTTACTATAAATCTATATTGATAAAACAAACACTTACTGTACGTTTGTTCACTGTAATTTTTTCATACATTTTTATTGAGAAGATCAATATCATAATGGCATGCGAAACCATCGCATGTAAGTAGTACGTCTAATTTGCAACGTAAGTTCTAATTCTATTTAAGGAGATGGATCAAAACAATAATATTGTATTGCAATATCGACATACTATTATTACTCCGGGTTCTTATTAGTGTACACTTTAGGTATCATAATTTAAGGTTGAGATTTATACATTTGGTTATGATTGCAAAGCATTTGTCGCGTGAAGAAGTCCTGACTCAGGATTTTAGGTTAACGCATGCATTACATATATGGAAAAAGCTCACGTGAATCCCGGCTATATAAATATTGGACGGTGATTTAGGGGACATCACTTCAGCTACCAGAAGCTCCAGATAAACATCAAGTACCTACCTACTTACCAAGAATCAACCTACTCTACGAAAAATGTAAGTATTCCAAGTTCTTTAATAATACATAAATTAATAGACCTGCTCTTGTATTTATATTTTATAGTTTTATCTAGCGTGTTATAGTATCATGGTTTAATAGAGTAATGTTTCTGTGATAGTTATGTTTCAGTATTCTAAAAAGATGTACTTATTTCAATATTAGATGAACATAGATAGATAGATACATAGACAATAATAAAATAATAATAATAAATTAGAGTAGTGTACCTATCTGTGACATTTCAATGTGGTATGTACGCTTGAATAATGATTTGATTGTATTAATATGTTTCACTCTATTTCAGGTCGCACGAAAACGCCGAGACCCTTTTTCCCTCTGACGTCGACGAGGAACCTCAGGTTCAAAAAAAGAAGCACGACGGGCGAAAAAGGAAGCACGCATCGTCACGTACGTCTTCACCATCGAGAGCAAGTCCGGTGCCCCTACGAAAAATGTAAGTATTCCAAGTTCTTTAATAAAACATAAATTAATAGACCTGCTCTTGTATTTATATTTTATAGTTTTATCTAGCGTGTTATAGTATCGTGGTTTAATAGAGTAATGTTTCTGTGATAGTTATGCGTCGTCGGCGAAACCGTCTGTGTCGTCCCATCCATCGGCTTCAAAGAAGCTGCATATCAAACCCATTCCCCCGAGGAAGTGCACGGCATACGATCTGTTTGGAGACGATAGCGAGGACGACGAGAAAGAGCCCCCTGCAGTTACTGGTAAAACACCATTAGCTTCATATATATCACGACGTCTTGCAAATGGTCATTCGCGCCAAACCTTTGAAAAAAAGCCGGGAACGCACTATATTGATTTAAAAATATACCGGTGCGATGAAATAGAAAAAGTTCAGCCAATGAATAGATGGCGCCAAGCAATTGTCACGCTTAAAAATCAAACTTTTGACAATACAGATGCTTGGCAACATTTGTCTAATTTTATTATAGCTACACGAAAAGAGTACGTTAAGTGCCAACCAACATTTATTAGTAACTACTATTAAAATAGTAGGTACTGTATTAAACAAGTACTATAATTCAGTAGTACCTACTATATTACTTAGTGGACTATTATTAAGCTAATCTTGTATTCATTTATTCAAATATTAGGTATTATTATCTTTATATTTCAAGTTTATACTATTGCTATACCTACTAGCTTAGTTTATAAATGTTTTTTTTATTTTTGTAATCTACATTATGAATAAATATGTAGATGTAAATCTACTATTATGTTATATACCTTAGGCGGTACTTAGTTATTACATAGGCATATAAATAAATCATGTAATCAGTTATAGAAATTAAGTTGTATAATCATTTATCATATTACATTTGATTTAATGCTCATGGTTTTTTTCCTTTCTTTATTACAGTTTCAACTAGATCCGGAATCAGAACAAATAACAACGATATAATAATATGTCAAAAATGTCACATTGAAGTACCTAAAATTGAATATCAGTATCATTTAAGAACGAATTTGCATAAATCTAATTGCATACTAAAAACTGAAATTGAAAATATCGATATAATAGCCACGGCTTTTAAAAAGAGAATAATAAGTTTCAAACTGAATCCATTAATGGAATACCTAACACCTGAGGAATTCCTAATGGATAATCGACTTAAGGTTATAAAACTAATTAATGATTGTTTGATAAAACATAATTGTGTTAAATTAAACTTTGAACTTTTTGCTTATTTCATTCTACCAACATCTGATGAGCAACAGCTTAAATCATTTAACACAAAATATGAAATCGTATATAATAATAATACAGATATTAATGAATTATATTTGAAAACAATAAATACATTTGACAGAAAGCTCTCAGAGTTCCAACATTGTGGATCTGGCTGGACTTGTTTCTCTATAAGTCATCTAGAAATTAACATTAACAAATACTCTCCTTTGAAAGGCGGCACCTATATAGATTTGCCACAAGTAATAAAAAAAACTAAAAGTTGTTTAAATATTAAAAACAGCGATAACAACTGCTTTTTATGGAGTATTGTCGCAGCATTATATCCCTGCCAAATGAATGTTTGCAGAACAAGTTCATATCCGCATTTTTCAAAAGTTTTAAATACAGATGGGCTATCATTTCCCCCATCATACAAAGATGTTAAAATATTTGAAAATTTAAATCCCCACATAAGTATTAATATATATGGATTAGATAACAAAAACATGGTCACTGGACCTTTATATGTGGCAAGTTTAAGAAAAAGTCAGCACATCAATTTATTGTACTTTGAACAGAAAGGTAACGGGCATTATTGCTTAATAAAAAATCTATTGAGATTAATCAAACGTCAGATAAGTAAACATAAAGGTAAAATGTACCTATGTGAGACATGCTTACAAGTTTTCACGAGTGAAACGAAATATAATGACCATAATAAATGTCCTAAGGTTTTGACTGTTTTACCTGAAAAAAATAGTATTCTTCAATTTAAGAACTTCGAAAGACGACAAAAGATTAATTTCGTTATATACGCCGATTTTGAAAGTCTTTTACTGAACTGCAACATAAATGTAACTGAGAATACTCGTACCTATAAGGTTCACGAACCTTCATGTTTTGGTTACTATATTTGTTGTTCACACAATACAGATCTGAATAAGTTTGTTACTTATAGAGGAGCTGATTGTGTAGAAGTATTTATAAAATATTTAATAAGAGATTTGGAGTACATTCACAGTATCTTATTAAATAAAATACCTATGGCACCTTTAACTAAGGACCAAGAAAACGATTACAAAAATGCCACTACATGTCATATCTGTAATTATTTGCTCTTTGACGATAAAGTAATGGATCATGATCACATTACATCACAATACCGAGGCGCAGCACACTCTCATTGTAATTTAATGTTAAGAGTTTGTCCATTTGTGCCTGTTATTTTTCATAACCTATCTGGCTATGACTCTCACCTATTTATAAAAGAACTATCGAAGTATGAAGGTGCTTTTAAAATTATACCAAAAACCAAAGAAAGGTATATGTCATTCACAAAAGTACTTCATACTAAGAATACATTAAAATCAAAGCCTATTCAAGTTAAGTTCATAGATTCTTATCAATTTCTTCATTCAAGTTTAAGCACATTAGTAAATAACTTGAATGAACCTGACTTTGTTAATTTATTAAAAGAATTTCCAACTATTAGTAATAATCAGTTAAAGTTGTTACGACAAAAAGGAATTTATCCCTATGATTATATGGACGCATACTCAAAATATTACGAGACTCAACTTCCATCGAAAGTTTGTTTCTATAACAGTTTGAATTGTCAGCATATAAGCGATGATGAATACGTACACGCTCAATCTATTTGGCAGTCATTTAATATTAAAACACTTGGAGAATATACAGATTTATATTTAAAGACCGACGTATTACTTCTTGCTGACGTATTCGAAAAATTTAGACAGACTTGTCTGGATCATTATCAACTTGATCCAGCGTATTACATTACTGCACCTAGTTTAAGCTGGGATGCGATGCTTCTGTACACAGGCGTTAAATTAGAGTTAATTCATAGTTTAGAAATGTATGAATTTTTGGAAAAGGGAATACGTGGAGGCTTGGCACAATGTTCTCTTCGCCATGCTCAAGCGAATAATAAATATTTACCAAATTACGATGCTTCTCAAAAATCAACATATTTGATTTATCTTGACTGTAACAATTTATATGGTTACGCAATGACAAAGAAAATGCCTATTTCAGATTTCCGTTTTATGACAATCGATGAGATTAAAACAGTAAATGTGTTATCAATACCAGATGATTCTGAATATGGGTTTATTTTAGAAGTTGATTTACTATATCCTGAGAGTTTACATAATACTCATAGTGATTTACCTTTTGCGCCCGAGAGGTTCACACCTCCTGGAGGCAAAACACCTAAATTAATTGCTAATTTATACGACAAATTCAACTATGTCATACATTACATTCATTTAAAGGCATGTTTATTAAATGGACTAATTTTGAAAAAAATTCACCGTATTTTAATATTTAGACAAGAAAATTATTTACAAAAATATATTGACTTGAATACTACTTTACGTCAAGCTTCAACAAACGTATTTGAAAAAGACTTTTTCAAACTACTTAATAATGCTATATTTGGAAAAACTATTGAAAATAGACGCAAACAGGTTAACGTCAAATTAGTTACCATGTGGGATGATTACAATAATAAAACTAACAAGCACCACGGTGCTGAAAAATTAATTGCAAAACCAAATCTGAAAAGTATTGCTATCTTTTCTGAAAGTTTTGTTGCTATTCAATTAACTCCTGAAAAAATAATTTTAGATCGCCCTATTTACATTGGGTTTACAGTTCTAGAATTAGCAAAGGAACATTTGTATAAATTTCACTATAACTTTATTAAAAATAAATATAATACTCGCGCAAGACTGTGTTATACAGACACAGACAGCCTTCTTTATTTTATAAATACAGGGGATGTTTATGAAGACATCAAAAATGATATCGCAAATTTTGATACAAGTAATTTCCAGGCTGATAGTTGTTACAGCATGCCAAGAGTAAATACTAAAATTCCAGGACTGTTTAAAGATGAACTCGGGGGTGACATCATAAGTGAATTTGTAGGACTGAGAGCCAAACTATATTGTATAATCAGTTCAAAAACTCGCATCGCAAAAGCAAAAGGTATATCTAAAGCTGTTACTAATCGATTGAAATTATCTCACTATAGTAAAGCTTTAACAAATAATGTCAATTTTAAATGTAAAATGAATATAATTAAATCACTTAAGCATGTACTGTACTCGCAAGAAATTCATAAAGTAGTTTTAAATAGAAATGATGATAAGAGACAAATACAAACGAACTTTATTGAAACTTTACCTTGGGGTCATTGTGAAACTTTATTCTAAGAACTTATTTATAAAATTAAATACAAATCTGTTTATGTGAATAAATTGTCATATTATTATTATTATTATGTTTGTTTATAATTCGTATTAGTAAGTAGTATAGCAGTATATATTAGTAAGTAGGTATAGCATATACATGTTTAATTTAGTGAGTGGTAATGTTGATTTTCGTATTGAAATATGTAATATCTGAATAAAAAATGTATAACTGATGTATGATTTTTATTTTTGCTATGACCTTCATTCTATTAATCTATAACATCACTAATCACGAATATAAATACTTTACTAACTTATTTATTTATTTACAGCAGGTTTAAACATAAAATGGATGCACTATGTAGGTATTCTGAATATTACCTACGTTCGCTTTACATTTGACGAGACAACTTTATATCTCAATCATTTGTTTTTATTATATTTAGGCTTTATATATCTATGTATGCGTAAAATTGAATTAATAGTCAAAATGAAGTTGATCAAACAACACACATCACTTAATGTTAATCATATAAATCTTGGTGACTCCGATAACCACATTAGGCATAGCGTTCTGTTACCAAATACGATTCGTTGTATTATATGTGGTCCATCGAATTGTGGAAAAACAAACGTAGTTCTTAGTTTATTATTGCATGAGAATGGTCTTAAATTTCAAAATCTTTATCTTTACTCGAAAACTAACTTTCAACGAAAATACAGGTTCTTACGAGAAGTTATAAAGAGGGTGCATCAGGTTAAGTTTCATGAATTTAATGATAATAAAGAAGTCATAGCCCCAGATGAAGCACTACCTAATTCTGTATTTATTTTCGATGATGTTGCATGTGAAAATCAAATAAACATTCGTAATTACTTTTCTATGGGTAGACATAAACAAATCGAATGCTTTTATTTATGTCAAACATACTCTAAAATTCCGAAACAGCTGCTGCGTGATAATGCTAACTTTCTTATAATATTTAAACAAGACGATGTGAACTTGAAACATATTTATGAAGAGCATGTTAGTTCTGATATGTCCTGGAATCAATTCAAGAACCTTTGTAATAAAGCTTGGAGAGAGCCATATAACTTTGTTAGTATTTGCAAAGATTCTTCATTAAACAATGGAAGGTACAGACAGAATTTAGATAGTTTTTTTAAATTTTGATCTAAAAATGTATACCTATATATAAATCAATAACGTATAAATCTGATTTAGTATTATATCTTCTTTAGCTGAGTACACTTGTAACAGTACAATATGGAAAAGAATATTAAAATAGAATTAATGAAGTCTGTAGACTCCATAAAGAATAAAATAAAACAAATGAAAAACCAGGAACACTCAATGAACTTGTCACTTGATAAATTATTAAAACCTGTCACAGATCCCCTTAAAACCCTAGTTGATTCGAATAAGACAATAGCGAAAATACAAACTAATGAAAATACACACTCTAATTTTGAAGACATGGAATTGGATGACATTAATACTAGTTCATCTACAAAGTTCGAAGAATGTTACGAACCAGAACCGAATTCTGTACAGATCGTTAAAAAGTCTCCCCAGACGGAATTACTGGATGATTTAGAAATATCATTAGAGGGTCGTGATATACATGATATTTATGATGGTGTAAATATACCATTTGGAATAAGGAGTGCAAACAAAAAATTACTAATGGGTAATTCAAACGTTTCATTTTCTAAAATAGATAGTGTGAATGATGATAATGTCATTTTAATTAAAATTGGGGACAAAAGCTACAATTTAACCCCAGGTTTAAAAGAACTTTTACTTCGAAGAAAACCTGATTTGAAACTAATATCGAGCAAAGATAAACTTGTCTATAAAGATATGTTGCATTATACAAATGCCCATAAGAAAAATTTCAATCCTAATGGGCAAATAAGAGGCGATAAAGGTATAAAATATCGTGAAATAATCAAACCATTGTTTTCTGAAGCGTTAAACAATAATATTGTCACTAAATTTGGAAGAAGCTTACCAACACTAAAGAAATACAAAAATAACACTGACTTGGTATATTGGGACGATCCTAACGAACTGGTTGACAGATTGAAACTATTGATTGCTTCCCGAGATGCCGGTAATTCAAACCATGATAATGAAATTTTATCAATAATCGAAGAATTAAAAGAAGCTAGCATAATTAAATAATAAATAGTCATAATAATATGCTTTTTATTCAGTATTATAGCTGAATTCAAGACAAATATACTAAATTGTGAATATGAGTAAAGCTGACGTGGTAAACGAAATTCATAAAAATGCGAGGGTGAACTATCCACGAAGACGTGTTATCATGAAAGATATAGATGACTTGTGGCAAGCAGACTTAATTGATATGCAATCAATTTCAAAAGAAAATAAAAGTTACAGATATATTCTTGCCGTCATTGATACATTTTCGAAATATGCTTGGGCCTTTCCTATGAGAAGTAAAACCAAAGAAGATGTGTGTAAGACTTTCAAAACTTTGTTGGACAAAGGGCGTGTTCCTAAAAATCTGCAAACTGATAATGGAGCAGAATTTTATAATAACAAATTTCAGAAGCTTATGAAATCGTATCATATTAACCATTATTCAACTTTCTCAACTAAAAAGGCTTCAATAGTTGAACGATTTATCAGAACATTGAAATCTAAAGTTTATAAGGAATTTAGTTTAAAAGGCAATTACAATTGGGTAAATAATACCCTCAATGATGTTATTTACAAATACAATCACACTCACCATCGCACTATTAATGAAATCCCTGCTAATGTGGACAATATTAATAAAAAACTGATATTAGAAAGGTATTTAAAATTGCAAAAAAATGATAATTTAAAAAGTAAGTACAAAGAAGGTGATTATGTGCGTATCAGCAAATACAAAGGAACATTTGAAAAAGGTTATACTCCCAACTGGTCAACAGAAATATTTAAAATTCGTAAAATACAAAATACAACTCCTATAACTTACTTAATCGAAGATACTATCAGAGGTCAACCTATTTTAGGTGCATTTTATACACAAGAACTTCAAAAAACAAAACATCCCAATGTATATCTAGTCGAGAAAGTTCTTAGAAGAAAAGGTAACAGGGTTTTAGTAAAATGGTTAGGTTTATCTTCAGCTGAAAGCAGTTGGATTGATAAATCGAATGTAATATTATAAATAAAATAACATTAACAACAAACTCGAATCACATAACTATTTATTAAAGTATTCAAACCGGAATCATCAGTCTTATAATGTGTTTTGGAGAGAGTAGTCTTCTTAATTGGCTTATTAATAATTTACCATTTGAATTACATTTACCAGGATATAATTACTGTGGCCCTGGTACTAAATTAATAAAAAGACTTACACAAGGAGATAACGGTGTAAATAAGTTGGACGAATATTGCAAAGATCACGATATTGCATATCACAAGTCATCAAACTTAAAGGATCGACATAAAGCTGATTTAATTTTGTTAAAAATGGCGAAAGAGCGAGCGGTTGCTTCCGATGCTAGTATAGGCGAAAAAGTCGCGGCACGTTTAGTAAGTAAGGCTATGTCAACAAAAATTAAAACTGGGTCTGGTTTGAGAAAAAAGCCTTCTCCAAAAGTTACATCTGGAAAAGGATTAAAAAGTAAATTAAAAACTGTTATTACAAAAGCAAAAAGACATATAAAAAAATTAAAACCTAAGAGCAAGAAAATGGCTATAGAATTAGCTATTGCCGCTGCCAGGGAATTAGCTGATGACTCATCGATTAAGCTTCCTCGTATTATTCCTATTCCAAAAACTGGGGGAGTATTACCTTTGATTCCTATTTTTGCGGGATTATCAGCGGCGGGAGCTTTAGCAGGCGGTGCAGCTGGTATTGCTAAAACCATAAATGAATTCAAAATGGCTAAAAAGCTGTATGAAGAATCGAAGAGACACAATGAAAAAATGGAAGCTCTATGTATTGGGAAAGGACTACACCTTAAACCACATAAAGGCGGTCTTGGAATTTTCGTATCAAAAGAAAAAAACTAAGATATCGGCTACCCAAACGGGCCTTAACTAACTTTGACATTTTAAAGTACGGGAATAGAATTCCTTATTTTAGAGGTGTCTTTATGAGAGATGAGCTCCCTAAATGTCCTTATAAAAAAGAATGTGGAGTTATTAATTTAGATAGTTCTAAAAATCCTGGTTCTCATTGGGTAGCCTATGCAAAATATAATGATTATGTTGAGTATTTTGACAGTTATGGAAATCTTAAACCTCCAAAGGAATTTATAAAATATGTAGGTTCTAATATTCAATATAATTATGAAAATATACAACGTGATCACCCCTTCAATTGTGGACATCTATGTTTAAATTTCTTAAAGAATTTTTGGTATAATCAAGAAATAAAATAAACAGGATCATTTAAAAGAGTTCAGTATGCAAGCATGCCTACTACGGTTACCATCTCTGGAAATAAATCAGAACTGGTCTCGTATTTTCAACCACCTCTTCATTTATCTGATCAATACGAGTGCGGTTTACTATACTTTTCAGTATTAAAAAAAAGACCGAATGTGCCAGTTAATAGCAGCAGTTTAGCAGCTGTAATCAGAATCGAATGTGATCTTGTGCACGGTTCATATTACAACGGATTACCGACTCATTTTATTCACGAATTCATATCTGATACTGCTCCAAGTCACGGGTACACAGAAATACCCCAGAACGTTATTTACTTCCCAGTAAACAAAAACATAATTTCATCTATATCTGTCAGGATTGTAGATCAGTTTGGTTACTGTATTGACTTTGGTGAAGAACATATTCAATTACGTCTTCATTTAAGAAAAGCAAAATGATTGTGTATGATAAAAACCCTACAGTGAAAATAAAACGTCCTATTCCGTCAACAACCGTTAAGGTGCACAGACGTAAGAAAAACGTGATGAAATTGACTAAATCAAATAAAGATTTTCTTAAAGCTTTAGGGTTTAAAGTATGAGTATACTACAGATTACTGATTTACCACACTTTGATAGTTCAATCGAAAGTTATGAAGTCCATTCATACAATCCCTACAATAACAGCTTTAGAGAAAACGATGAAATCAGAATCCCCATCCACCAGCAAGACATATATGTACTACCATCAGCCAGTTCAATCTACATCGAAGGTCAGGCAAAGCTGTTCGGCAAGGATGGGCATCCAATCAAGAAAACTGTTACGTTCACTAATAACCCTGTTATGCATTTGTTTCAAGACATCAGATACGAAATGAATGGAATTGAAATAGATCGTATAAAAAATTCCGGAATAACATCAACAATAAAGTCATACATCTCATTAAATGAAGCAGAAAGTAAAGTTGCTGCATTATGGGGTTGGAATTTAAACGGGTTCGAAAGTTATGGGCATTTTAGCGTTGTGGTACCTTTAAATAAGATTTTAGGGTTTGCAGAGGATTACAATAAAATTGTGATAAATTGTAAACACGAACTTATATTGAATAGGAGTAATTCTAACTTGAATAGTATTATTCTTACTGATGAAGTCGTTCAGCTTCAAATAGATATACAAAGGGTTCAGTGGAGAGTACCACATGTAAAAGTTTCAGATAGAGAACGTTTAACACTTTTAAAGCATTTAGAAAGAGATAAACCTATTCAGATGGCATTTAGAAATTGGGATTTATATGAGTATCCTTTACTACCTAAAACCACAAAGCATTCTTGGTCAGTAAAAACTGCTTCTCAATTAGAAAAGCCCCGGTATGTAATTTTTTGCTTGCAGACTAATAGAAAAAGTAATAAATCGAAAGACAGCTCAGTATTTGATCATTGCGATGTGACAAACGTAACGCTATTTTTGAATTCTCAATATTACCCTTATGAGCCTTTAGGCTTAAAGTTTTCTGAAAACAAGTACAGTATATTATATGAAATGTATGTGAAATTTCGTCAGTCGTATTATAACAGCCCTGTCGATCCCTTGCTTGATCTGAAAGATTTTAAAGAAAAAGCACCACTTTTTATCATAGATTGTTCAAGGCAAAATGACTGTTTAAAAACAGGCCCGGTAGACGTAAGGTTGGAATTTGAATGTTCAACATTGATACCAGATAACACAACTGCTTATTGTTTAATTATTAACGATCGACTTGTGGAATACAAACCGTTAAGTAACATTGTGCGCAGGCTAACATGACTGCAATTGTAGATGTTCAAGGTTTCAAATCAGAAGCTAACGAATTTATAGTAAAGGAAATTGCGATATTATGCGATAAAAAAATACAGGTATTTTTAATAAAACCTCCATTCCCATTTTACGACTTGACTAAACAAGAACGGCGACAAGTAAGTTGGATTGAGCGCAATAGAAAGATATACTGGAAGGAAGGAATTGTGCCCTACTCAAATTATCAGAATTTGGTCTTAAATATTTTAAGAGATAAATGTGTTTATGTCAAAGGTTCAGAAAAAGTGTCATGGTTAAGGAAAATTGTAAATAGTGCTAATGTTAATAACTTAGAAGATAAAGGTTGTCCTAGTTTATTAAACTTATATAAACAATATGAAAACTCTCATGATGTGTATAGTTGTATTTATCATGATTCAGTATGTGCCTTGAAAAACGTTCTCTGTTTAAATAAATGGTGTATAAACAATGTAGTATAAACACTCTAAGTAACTAATAAATTTTTGAAATAAATATTTTCTTGTTTTATTCATTAAAAGGTTGATTATATGTATAGTAATTCCCACAGATTTCGCAATAACATTTCGCAAGAAACAGATCATATCAGGCTGGAATATTACTCAAAATTAAAATGTAATGACTACTTACCCACAGAAAACAGATCAGATCAGGTTAGAACATTATTCCATACATAAAATATAATAACTTTAAGTACCTCGGAAACAGATCTGATTAGGTCCGATTATTTTGCACCAGTTCTCAAATAGATACATGATCACAACAACACCTCTATGACCAATCACACAGATCACAATCTATTGAATGAATATGCAATAAATAGTATATTCAAATAGTAGGTCATTATTACAAAAACAAGATTTCGTATATTTGAATACACATTTATTGAAAATTGGGGTTTTCAGATCTTATCTGATCTGGAATCGTATATTTGAATACACATTTATTGAAAATTGGGGTTTTCAGATCTTATCTGATCTGGAATCGTATATTTGAATACACATTTATTGAAAATTGGGTTTTTCAGATCTTATCTGATCTGGAAACCCCAATTTTTACCTACTCTTGTGTACACTTTGCGTTTAAAAACGAGTCTAATTCCGAATATTTTCGAAGTGAAGCCTCAATTTTTCAGCGCTCCAGCGGATTGAAACGCTGAATGATTGTCTGAACATTTTGTGGATTTATTTGGGTTTTGTTTTAGCCGTTTCGGTGCGGAATAAAGTACGATTGCCTTTCCAGTTGCTATTGCTGAAATTTAAATAATTCTGCCTCCCTTACCATCATTTTGGCACAATTATATCTGACTAATAAATTGGTTCTCCTCCATTTTCATGATTGTAAGCCCATAAATTATTCACTGAGGCGAGCATCTTCCAAATTGATTCCTCCGATCTTTATCAAAACAATCTACAGACCATCAGGTTTGGAGTAACAATCATTTTTGTCTGAATGTTCTTTATCACCATCAAATTACTGGTTTTTAATTTCTATTTTTTTTACTATGCTACATGTATATGCGTGTTATTGCGTTTACTAATCCGCCAGACTTGTTTGTACCACTATTATTGTAACCTTTCTATTTAAAAGAGCAACCATAGAGTTTCTTGTCGGCTCTTCTCTATGGAATGGAATTCCGAACCGGTAGTAAATACTAAAAGACTAATTTAATTTTTAAAATTGTATTTTTTCTGTCGTATTTTTTTAACTATTTGTAAGCATTTGCAAGAATAAATTCGAATCACAACATATCACTACTTTTTTTAATAGATAGAGTGATGCAAGATGAAGGTTTATATGTATAACACATCACAAGTTAGTAGAGAAACACTGATAAATTTAGAGGTTCATCATTGCACCCATGTGAAGCCGGGACGGGTCGCTAGGAATAAATATTTTGATTTTGATTGCTTTTGGATCACCGGTCTGGTTCTATTCCTGGGTTAGGCTAGATTATATAGTTTCGAAGAGTCCTCTTGAAATGAGTGCACACGGAGCGAGGATATTTTTTAGTAAAGTGAATTGTAACTTTATTTTTAAAGGATTTTTTCATTAAGCTAAATAGACACCAGTAAATAGACACCAGAGGCGCAAACATCCATCGTCCATCGATCTGATGCAGCAGTAAGCCACTCAATAGTTCCAATCTACATATATTCCCACAACAAAACAGCTATAGCGACACTGCCTTGTACTGGTAGTTGGTACACATGTCAATAATGTATGTAGAATCAAGGCGCTTTGTTGTCCGAGAATGTCCGTTATGTGCCGACGGCGTTTGTCAGCCTGTCCGATGGTAGAATCGAATCGTGTCGAGCAATTCCTGGGAACATTTTCCGAAATCAATATCGATCAAGTGTAAATACAGATTGTCCGTGTGGTGACGGGCTTAGAATACACAATGTCACCAACACTATCCTATGGGTGTCGTAAGAGGCGACTAAAGGATCGTAGAGGCAGATCACCTAGCCGTATGGGAAGGAAAACTTGATACAGACACTGTGCCAACCCGTCTTGCCAGCGTGGCACAGTTGGCTAATTTCCCTCCATTAATTTGGAGGAGGTCCTCTCTCAGTACTCAGTAGTGGGTCATTTATGGGCTGAAACAACGATGCAGATTGTAACAGGAACCTTACGCTTTATATTCCGTATTGAAGATGTTTGTTATACTTTCACCTAAAAAACTACTGAATGGATTTTGATGAAACTTTACAATAATATAGCGTATACACCAGAATAACACATAGGCTATAATTTAAAAAGATTGAATTTATAATCCCTCGTGGGTCTAGGGGTTAGTTAGACATGTCGCCTTTGGATCAACGGGTCCGGGTTCGATTGCGCGGTCGGGCAAGTGTCTTAGTCTAAACCAGAGGCACTTGTTTTGACTCTGGGTGTCATTTGTATTTGTGAATTTCATATTTGTAAACTCGGGGCGGGTCGGAAATAGCAATATAAAATAGGTAACTTTTACCTAATTACGCTCCATCTATCTAGGGGAGGCCCGACTCAGCAGTGGGTCTTCTATGGGCTGTAGTCGTAGGATTCTAGTAGTAGTAGATACATTTTTATCTCGCTCTCAAATTGCAAATCCAAACACTTTTAAGAAACTTTGATTTTATAACGTAGAGACTGATGAAGGCCTCACATATTGATTAAACTATTTTCTACCCATACATTGTCTATTAATTAAATGTACGACGCTATTTCTGCCGTTCAATGCGGCCTCCATGGAGTTTAATTTATGATGTATGAAATATTCTGATGTTTATACCTGCGACAAATTTGAGTTGGCAATTCAAAATCATTAAATAATGTTGGTTATTAGAGCTCTTTTCAAGTCAACATTAGATTATCATTGGAAATTTATCATTAACCATGAATAAAATACTGTTTGAAATTTACCACTGGTTCAGAATGCAGTTCTATAGAGAATAGCTGGTGTCATTTTATAGCGCAGAGAAATAGTGTGAGTTATGATTGATTAGAAAAAGTTAAAGTTAAAATATGTGGCTCCTGAACGGATGAACTGACTTTCATATTGTGTCATTAAATGTAGTAATAGCAATACCAATTTATTAGAGCAACTTACATCTGTTTTTTGTAGGTCAGTAAAAATTTAAAACTAAATGTGTTACACATTGGGACCTTGAGCTGAAACAAATTAAGGTTGACACAATCGAAAACATCATCATCGAATTGTGATGTAGATAGGTAGGTATATAGAAAAAAAAAACAAAATATCGCCTATTGTTTTTAATGGGGGTTGGGGGCCCTTTAGATCCATGGGCCCTGGGCTACAGCCCAAAAGGCCCATAAGTAGATCCACCCCTGGTGTTACAACTATTTTACTTATTTAGCATAAGTTCCACATCCCAATACAACTAGTTCATTTCTAATTGTTCATCGTATGATTGAGAATGAAAATAGAATAATCGAACCTTGTGAATCGAAATGAAGCAAGAATTGGACTCAATAGTTTCCCTAAAGATTTGTCGTCCCCGAACTCATTTCAGAACTGCCTCCAGTAATTTGAATCATACTTAATTCAATTACAATCTAGAGTTATACTTGACAAATTTTATTCCGAAATGGAGCCTCTTTAACGAACGCCAATAAAATATAGCTTTTATATCTGAAATATTAAAGTCATTATTCGGTTGTACAGCTCCAGATAATCAACTGAGAGATTATGGTCGTTTTACGAATCATAATTTTCATTTGTATTCCGCAGACCATTTTGTTTGAGTGATTATCTTTCGGGATTGTTACCATTATGGTTTATAAGTGGGTGTAATATTGTTTCTCTCCTCGGCAGATAATTATATTTTTATTTTTGTTTACTAAAAAATTGGCACCTAAACGGAAGAAGGTTCGGAATAAACAAAATAAATAAGGATAAAAAGGTACGCGATTGTCGATGGCTTATTATGGTGAATTGTTGTAGAGAAAACAACTTAAGTACCCAGATTTATTAGAAAGTGTTCTTATTTTAAGTTAAGTCGTTGGAAGCGAATTTTCTTTGCAACCAATTACTTTTTAAGGAAAGGAAAAAACCTATAGCATAAACCAAAAATTTTGTATATTGTGTTTCTGTTTTATATGTCGCTATTTGAAAGATAGAGCTGCGTGCAATGCTACAACTTTGCGGATTAAATTGAACCAATTGTTATTTTAGTTATGACTAACGACCCGCTTTTCGCACAGGTGCAATGATGAATCTCTAAATTTATCAGTGTTTCTCTACAATATTATCGAATCAAGAAATTCCGTAGGTAACGAAAAATAAAAACCTAACACCCCTCACTCCGCCTACACACACTGGGGAGGACAGCGCTATCTAGTTACACTAAATACAACTCGACATTAAACATACCATTAAACATACATGTATATATTATTATAAAATGAATGTCCTTCACTTTAAATAAAAAATACTGGATCAATAAAAATAAATAAATAATTTCATAAATTGATAGAAAATGACCCCGAAGTCCCCGAGTGACACAATTAGTGTTTTTTCCTATATATCGTTATGATATTATTAAGTTCCGGCTTTCTTTACAGAAGTAAATTGAAATTTTGCAATCGGCTAATGAATGCTTTCTAGAATTTTCCAAGCTAATCGCAGTTTGAAGGACCATTAAATCAAAAGTGTGTTTAATGGCTGTCTGACACAAATTGAAGCATTAGCTACTGTACAAACGACGGCGTTTAGCGCGGGAACAGATGATGGAGATTGCCGCCTCATTTTGGAGTTTTAGGAGAAAAGTTATGTGAGAATTGGCAGTTGCTTATTTAAATTTTAAACTCTCTTTAACGAATTTGAATCGTCTATGACACTACTGCAACTAAGGCCTATTCGTCATTCATTGCGTTGACGTGTTTCTCTCATCTAGCGAACTTGCTCTCAGTATATTGTTTAGTGTTTTTTGTAAACAAGATCAATGATTGAAAAAAAACAACTACAGTGTTTCTTGCTGGCTCTTCTCTGTAGAGCAGCATTCCAAACCGGGTTGTGGTTGACCGCAAGGGTTGTGGGAGGGAGATAAAAAGAGATGGATGGATTGTAAGAATGAGGAATTGTACATGAAAGGTGTGACTGTAGATATTGTTACGTTGTTTTTTTTCCTCCTATGTAGCAGCGTTTGTTTACCTTTAATACGTCAGTCGGTGGGACGTCAGTCTCTTACAGATAGTGGCGCCACCAGGCCAACTTGATGCGGTAGTGATGACCCACACTATTTAGTTGATTTTAACCAATTGATGAGTAATTATTAAAATGTTATTTTAAAATCAAACCTTAATTATTCTACTGCTGTTGGCAGTAATTATTAAATTATACTTCTGTTATAATCTTATGGTGACGGGTTCTTAGGAAATAAATTGGGTCTTAAAAGGTTCTCCAGACTTTTATTGTTTTTTCCCACCGACATCTGAGTCTTTGAACTTCCATCTGGAGGGACAAAAACTCATATGTAACAATATGACGACTGATAGGTGTGTATGGATACTACCACCAAGCGTGGGACAGGGGTCGTAAGATGATAATGGTAATTTTTAACATGACGATTTCTAGGAGTTTTGTGATAAAACTTACGTAAATAAACTTTCTTTTGAGTTACACTTAAAACACTGCTTTACAAAAACCTCTGAGAGTGTTATTTTTCATCACCATATTTTTTTTATATCAAATCAATAAGGCTGAGAAAATATAGCTCACATTTCCGTAGTGTCTCTTTGAAAACAAGCATAACTATCCAAAACACAAGCTTCTGTAAATTATATTATAGATTTCTACGACTCAGATCAAAGAGAACGACGAGTATAAGAACGCAAGAGGCAGTAGGCTAAATTATGTATTTAAGGGCCGAATATATTACACACTGCAGAGTCGAACTTCCTCCAATCACGGGAATAGCGTACTGTGACACGCTGGCCAGACGGGTTGGCACAGCGTATCCATCCAAGTTTTCCTACTCTTGCAGCCTTGCGACACCTTCAAGACGGGATGGGTCGGTGACATTGTGTGTTCTAAATACGTCAACAGACGGCAATTATATTATTTAAAGCCACCATTTTCACTCCGAAACCACATGGTGAGCTTCTTGAAAATGGTCGTTCATATAACCTTAAAACCGATAACTATTCTATTATTTTCACTTAAGCGTGGCTATCCATCTGCAGCAACACTTTAAAGTTTTTGCACCGTTCCCCGGGAAAGCGTTCCTATGTTCCCGAAAGTAATGAACACTCCCGATTCCTTCCGTCTCCGCCATTTGTCTCCATTAACACGATTCTATCTTTGTCTGGCCGAAATCACTTTTGTCCGTTCAAATATTATGTGACATGAAATTCTGCAGACGATTTTATTTTAATTTTAGAGAAACTTCAAAAATGTGGTTGATCTGTGTTTGGCTATGCATGCTTTTGTATCACTGATATTCCCACTAATTGTTAGCAGATTTATTTTTCAGTGTTTTTGAAGTGAATCTTCTTTTATTTTCTTGGGATGAAATATACAACGTTGATACGACATAGGGGCATTCTTGCACTGCCTATACTAGGTATCATTTCCAGGCTCTGTACCAAAAATCAATTAAATTGGAGCAATAGTTATTATGTGCCTATTTTGACATACAACAAGAGAAATATACACACTAGGCTGCAAAACTAAGTATCACACTTTTAAAATTGCAAACTTTTTAAGTACACAAGTTATACTTTCGAAATAAAAAGGACTCGAAATAAGTTTGTAGAGTTTGCTATAGTTACATAGAAAGCTGATAACATTTGCTTTAATTTAAGTCTCTCTCTTCTATAATTTAGAAAAAATGTGTAATGGGTGATGACTAAGAGGAATCTGACTCCAAATAAATTGACTCCGTTTGGTATTTACAATAATATATATATTTACATCAGAAGGAGTAAGGACAGGAAGGCAGAAAAATAAAAGCAATAAAAATGTACAAGACAACAGTAAAGAGAAAAACCAAAAGTGACAGTCAAAAAAATTTGGTTGCCATAGAACCCGCGCACGGAATCTGTAAAGGACTCGCGTGCGCGAACTCTACGGCGGTATATATATAAAACGAAGTCTGTCGAGTCTGTCTGTCCATTACAATAATTAATCACTGAAAATAATTATGACTTAAAATATATACATGTTGACACGCCACAAATGTATGTATTAAAAGTGTAGTACCTAGTATTGCAGGTCAGTGTAGATGAATCAAGATGATTTATGTGTGTAATTGCTGTCACTAATCTGTCAGACTTATTTGTACCACCACAAATAAGTCTGTCTGTCTTAACGGCTCTCATCTGTGGAATGGCTTTCCGAACCGTTGTTATGATTTTTATTTTTTTTTATTACAATATAGCGGACCCGACAGACTTCGTCCTGTCAAAAAGATAGCGGTAATATGGTTCGAGCACATTATGCCGGGCCGCAGCGAGCTGGGGCGGAGCGCAAAAATCCGCTCGAATCGCTTCAATACAATTTGTAAGAATTATCGCACACTGAGTCGGGCCGCAGCGGCTCGCATTATTGCGCCGGCGATTTCCGTCCGTGCGATGCAGCCCGTCCCGCCCCGCCAAAGTGTGCTTTAAAGCAAGCGGATTGGTGGGCATATTTTGGTATTTCCGTGTTCCTGTGGTATGCAGATAAATGAATAAAGAACTCAAACTCCGTCAATGCACTGCGACCCAGCCCGTCACTAATGTGCTAGGTACGCCTTTTTCGCTGCGCTGCGGCCCACTCCGCCCCGCTGCGGCCCGACATAATGTGCTTGAACCTTTAAAGTGCAAATTGACACTTTGACATTAGGAACACACCTACATTGCTTAGACAACAGTGAGTGGTTTTCATTTAATATGAACTTTATACTGTAGCAATAAAGCTCAAATTATCTCTACATTTTAGTTAGAAAACGTTTGTATGGGAAAAAGAAAAAGGCTGTTTTTAGGGGGTTTTCGGCAATTATTCGATTTTTTCGCCGTAAAAACCATCCTTGAACTACAACGAACATTTCAAAAAAAGTATTGTCCAAATTGGTCCAGGCGTTGTTGAGTTATGCGGTTACCAACACATTTTGCGATTCATTTTTATATTATAGAATAAATCATTTTGATTTTCATGTGTCTTTTGGCGTGCTCTATGCTCTGAGTTCCGATGGCTATAGGATTTTATATACTGTTTATATTAGCTCAGGTATTGAGTTCTATCTAATCAAACAGTACCCTCACGCCCCCACAATCCGTCTCCATTTGTACTCCTTACTCAATAAAAGAGCAGCTACTAAAACCTATTTACTCGCTACTGACCATCTGGTGCTCAGTAAATCCTAAATACTCGTAAATTATTCATACACTTCTAAACGACTTGATTTATTGATATTGTTTGAAATCTTCCTTAGTATTTCGTATGCGTTGCTACCAATTTCGTTCTGGGTTTAAGGTGTAGGTACCTCTTGTCCGTACGATGAAGGTTAGTGTACACAATGTCACCAACCCATACCATCCTGAGGGTGTCGTAACAGGGGACTAGAGAAACGCAAGAGGCAAACACTTTGATACAAACCCTGTGCCATCCTGTCTCGCCAGCGAGCGTGGCATAGTAGGCTAATTTCCCTCAATGAAATTAGAAGATGGCCGACGGAAGGTCTTCCTATTAATATTGGATTGTGTCGACCAACACGTAGCTCTGCTTCCAGACTACCACCTAGTGTGGGACAGGGGCCGTAAGATGATAATGGTATTTATAAATATGACGATTTATAAGAGTTTTGTGATGAAACCTACGTAAATAAAGTTCCTTTTGAGTTTGAGTAATAATTCATTTGTTACACTGCTCCTCATAAACGGCTTTTAACCAAGTATAGAATATATTTTATTTATAGCACAGATTTACTTAGCCTTTGTACATTGGTGAACGCGTCTAATGAAAATCTCAATACGTACGTAACACAGAAATCTAAAATTTATTGCACAGTAGATAACTCTCATATTGGCTTGTATGTCACACGCGTGGGCGCAAAATACCCTTGCGTTATTACCATAATAAATACGGCACGACAAGTGATTAAGTCAATTTGTTTTAGGACTGAGATGTCAGTATATTGACGGTTTTAGGCACCTTTTTATTGTACGATATCCGAATGTCTTTATGTCGTAGGTGAAAAGATACCGACCTATCACGACTAAAAGCAAACATATTAAGGCCCTACCTCTGTAAACAGTATATATTAGTAATAACAACATCAACATATAAGTAGTAGTCATATAACTAAATAGGGTATTGAAATAGTATGAATGTAAAGAATGAAAGAGTAAATTTAAGATCAGCAATCACCAAATTTAAGGTGTGAGCAGGAAAGTGAATAAGAAAGAGAATTGCCGCACACAATCTCTAAAAGACTCAGTTAAAGTAATTAAAAACAAAATAACCTCCTATAAAGAGTAAGACATTCTGATGTGAATGTCGTGAGATTGACCGCCGCGTGGCCACCGCCCTTTCTCTTTTGCGCTCTCTTTCTTTTCTCTGTAGCTCAGTACTCAGAACTGGTGGTAATTTTAGTATGAATGAATGTGGTGTGGGGTTGTGGGAGATTGGAAGAGATAGATGGAATGTAAGAATGAGGAAATGTACATGAAAGGTGTGAAGGAAGGTAGATATGACGACTGATAGTTTAACCACCTACGTGGCCGGACAAGGCATGGACAAGGGCTGATAGATGATAAATAGGTAAATGTGGATGACGATTTATACGAGTTTTGGGATAAAACCCACGTAAATAAAGCTCTTTTCGAGTTTGAGTGTAAAATAATTTGTTGGTATCGGAAACGGCTCCACTAAATTGCCTATACGTTTTCTGCAGCACACAGTTAAGCATTATCGAGGTTTATTTACGGAGATGGATATTATAAAAGACTGTCGTTCCTCCATAAATATACGTGCTCGGAAGAAATGTTTTCATTGAATAAAAACAACGCCAAGGAAGTTGTTAGCATTAGCAAATTGAATTTGTTTAGTTTTGTTTTGCGTTTGAGCAAGATGAAAAGTAAGCAAGACATGTGAGATAATTTGATTTGATTTAATTTTAAAAATCACCTACCTGTATATTTCTTGAGTGAACCTGAATTGTTTATCTAAATTGAAAAGATACAGCGTGGTGGGGCTACGAGTATGTGTGAAGGATTTAGCGTACGTGCTAGATGTTAAAGACAGTGTCTGCAAAGATACAGGAAACACCAACCTTCGTAACGAAAGATTTAAAAGTCGATAAATGAGCTCAGAGAACCTAGAAATACGCGGATCTCCATGAACAGAAACATGGCGGATAGCGAGATATATGGTATGGTAATGTAAATAGTAGGCAGAAACATGATATTTCATTAGTGGGTTCAAAAATAAACAAAAGAGTTTAAAATTAGAATAATAACTCCATTGAGAGGTCCAAATAATTATTCAAAGGATAAATAGTATATTCCAATTCGAAACCCTTGAATTATAATTAATTCTGATGAGAGTTGAATACAAAATTGCTCGTAACTTCATGAACAGCTTTGTTTTCGTGTAACACTGAACGGAACTGTGCTTATACAAAAAACAATGGAGTTATGATTAGACAAAAAGAAGGTAGCAACTTCTTTTTTTTTAGTTAGTTCGTTCCTTTCAGCCCATGAATGACCTACTACTGAGTCGGGCCTCTTCCAAATTCATGGAGGGACATTAGCCTACAGTGCCATGCTGCATCTCAGCGTAATACTACAGTTTCCTGTAGAACAGATTTTTTTGTATATGTATGTATTTATGTATGTATGTATGTATTTTGTATAGCGTTCGGGAAGTGGGTATTACACACGCGTGCTTTTTCTTTACCATTCCCGCACTAGTACGTTTTCTTTCCCAACTGTCAAAATAATGTCTACTATAAAGAAAAACCAACCATGAAGTTTTTACTAAAAAAAATCATAGGAGTTTTTATGATTCCTATATTACGTATATTTCTAAAAAGAAACTACTTACTCATTTGTTTCAATATCAGATTTAATGATTTGATTGAATGAGTTAGGTTAGGTTTCATTTCATTATATATAATTTTCATTTCATATCAATAAAAAAATTCTACTGAAGACTTGGCTGTATGGGCATAGTTGCTTTTGCCTACTAGAATGGGTGAAAAAAAAAATCTCTGCTTATATTCTACGGTTGGCGCCATTTTTTTATGTCATAAATGATTAGTTAGTTGAGTTTATTGTGTTTTTATTATTTTATTAAATTGCTTCATTTTTTCGCAACTGTATTAAAAATAGTCGTTCAGTACACGTGCGGAACCGTCATTGCAACTTGTTCCGACTGTCAACCCTCGCCTTCGGCTGCGCCTCGGCTCGGGTAGACATTTGTCGGAACTCTTTGCAATGACAACCTTTCCGCACTTGTAATGAAATTTACTATTTCAGCTATATATTTGAAATACACATAGCATAGAATAGAATAGAAAAATACTTGATCGTACAAACCAATTATGGCTTTCACAATCGTCAACGAACACATTTTTTGTAGAACTACTACCAACTCTGAACGTTTGGTACCGAAACGAGGAGATACGGCAGAAGAAATTCGGTCGACTTGTCTTTCTTTTTAAACGCCATATTTCAATGACCGTGTATAAAGCTTAAAAATCGTTCAATGAGCATTGAAACTTTGTTCCAGTATTGGCGTAATGAATAGACCCGACCCTTACTGATTCAACAAGCACGTTCGCAATCACGGCGTTGCAGGTAAAAAGAACAATATAACTCTTTGGGTACCATTTTCAATTTAAGAATCCAAAAACTAGAATGAACTTTTTTAGAGATAACAATGTCCTTTCATCCATATTTGTTACAATCCCATCGAAGACGTTTATTCTATTAGACGAAATCTGTAATTACGTGAAATCAGACCGCTTGGTTGCCATTAGGGATTACCGGTAGTTCCGCTATAAGGTTCTCTGAAGACAGAAACACCGTGTAAATATTGGTAATTGGGTTGACTGCTGTCGACCCCAATGAATTTGGGAAGTTAAAAACATTTTGTCTGTTGAATGGAAACTGTCAAAACACCAGCTGATTAATCGACTACGCTTTCATCCAAATCATTTATTTTGTTTGTACTCGTAAATGTGGAACAATTCATTGTTTTTAAGCTCCGACGAAACATGAGTATTCATTTGACGTGGGTATTTTTTTCCGTGGAAATATCTATAGTTCATATGAAAAATTAATATACATATGATTCCCGAATGTTGGGAAATAGCTGGGTTATGTTACAATGGGTTATGGGAAGAAGTGATTAGTGCCCCGCCCCGGCTTACCCACTAAAATTATTTATTTATTTATATTATAATGGACAAATAGTGTTTAGGTTCAATATTCAGATTATTAATTCGGATTCGTAAATAAAAAAATCAACATAAATTACTTTTACCACCATTACTTCAATACATAGTATAAAACAAAGTCGCTGTCGTCTGTCCGTCCGTATGTATTCTTAAATTTTTAAAAGTACGCAACGGATTTTGAAGTGTTTTTTTTAAATAGATAGAGTTATTCAAGGGGAAGGTTCATATGTATAATACGTGCATAATTTTAGATGTTCATATTTGCACCCGTGCGAAGTCGGTAGCTAGTATTAAATAAAACAGACTTTTTTTAAACGGCAGATTTTCTTTGAACTCGGTTGAAAAATCTTCCTTCAAGAGTTCTGTTACATAGATAGACAGAGTAAATCGATAGTAATCATATCACGGATTTTTTCAGGGGCTATAAATGTCAATTGTCAAGCGGACTACGCGATACACGCTTGGACTAAGTCTAGTCTACTCCGCAAGCTCGGCTTAAGCCATGGCGCCCAGGGCCGCGTAATATGCTCTTCTATTGAGGATTGAAACATGCAGCCCTTGCGTGGACAGAGGAGCAGCACCATTCGTTTATTCTTCAAACAAACTGTTTTATTATTCTTCTTACCTGCAATGGCGAGATTGGAAATGTGCCTGTTGAATCGCTAATACACCACGGCCTACGCGATTGAGTGCCACACTTCGTTTCACATCGGTTTATTTCGAAATTGAATTTACAAATTTCGAATTCCTTGATGTTTGCGTTCTGAATTGATTCGATGCTTTTTATTTTTTTAACGTGAAGCTCGGTTTAAGATTAGAGTGCCGTGGCTCATTGGATTTTTGAGTTGAAAACTACTTGTGAATAATAATTATTTAATGAGAATAATGTTTTTGTACATATTATTAATCCACAATGAGAGGATATGTCTGTGAAATCGTAGCTGCATGGAAAGCAAGTATAAATTGGGGTTTGATTTAAAAAACGGTTTTGTTTGATAAACATACTGATTGGACAAAATCTCATTCCTTCATAAGGAGCCATTTGTTAATTTTAATATTGGATCAATTTATATGAAGGCTGTACCTACTTCCATTACCATACCTTTTATTTTGTGACAGTATGGTTACTTTTAGATTTTAGAAAAATTGGAATTCCAGATCGTGAAATCGCGAGCAAAGCCGCCGGTTGCAGCTAGTGGTACTACAAATTACACACACATAATATACCTAATCATGATTAGATGAAGACAATGATTAGGCATAATATACCTAATCATTGTCGCAATGACGCCTATAGTTTAGACGACATTTGTGATCATATCGATGATTTATTATAGTTGACTTACACTAATAGGTTTATTCGAATAATTTATTGATTAATTCAAACTCAAAAAGAAACTTTATTTACGTAGGTTTTATCACAAATTTCTTATAAATCGTCGTATTTAAAATTACCGTTATCATCGTATGACCCTTGTCCCACGCTTGGTGGTAGTCTCCATCCACACCTATCAGTCGTCATATCTACAGTGATAACTTTAAAATACAATTCTTCATTCTTAAAATCCAACCATCTCTTTTGATCTCCCACAACCCTTGCGTCCACCCACATTCAAGCTGAAACTACCACCGGTTCGGTGTGTACAAGTGTTATATTTTATTTTTTTATAACTACAAGTTTTCCATGAAGCCGCCACTATATACGAGACAATTAATCGAATGTAAGGAAACTCCGATACAAGGATATCATGTATTCCTTCTCCCGAGGTTATGGCATTTTGAGGTCACAAGCAAAACAAAATTAAATGTCTCCGTCTGATGTCAGGCCACTCATGAATACAACTGCTATTCCATACGGCGTCAACAATTACTGCAGACCCTTGTCAAGTGACTGTCAGGCACCATCTCCGGGGATTGAGAGAGGGATTATGACGTAATAGCTATTTGCAGATATCATATGCCAAAGACGAGATCAAATTAAATTTGAGTTTGAATTCAAATTCCACTTAAAGTATCACATTTTCATGACCATCAGGCACCATTACCGCTGATGGTAAGCTGTGAACTTTGCCTACGAATGTTCGCAACCCCAGAGGTGTCACTGACGAGCCGCTGACTCTTTAAAAGTGACGCTAGTAGCAGGCTTCCCTGACAGAACTCTGGTAACCTTGTCGGTTCTTCTCTTTAGGACAGCCTCCCGAACCGGTGGTAAATTGTCACCCCATTACAAGTTGAGGGTGTCGTAAGAGCCGACAAAAGGAAATAACACGGCAAAACATCTGGCCGTAAGAGAATGAATTCTTGTGGCACAGGCTAAATTCTCTGCATGTTATTGGAGGGGTCCGACTCAGCAGTGGGTCTTTTATGAGCTGAGACGATATGAGACGATTTCAGTTCATGAATATCGAAATATGTCTGGATATTTAACAGCATTTTATTTAGGTAAGTGCAAAATCGACAGTTAACTAAATAATAATGGCGCCAAAGCACGTTCCCGCCATAAATATTGGCGGGAGACGCGAAGTTATCTCTCAGCTCAGACGACAAAATGGCTACGCTTTGTAAAAGAGAACAGAAACTCGCAAGCTACCTTTGGACTTTGGGTTACATTAAATTGAAAAAAATAAAAATTTAAGATTTGTGTGCTAAACAGTGTCGGTTTGTTTCATGTCTAATATTTTACTTCGTCACAGCCCATAAAAGACCCACTACTGGGTCGGGCCTCCTCCAAATTCATAGAGGGAAATTAGCCTACTGTGCCACGCTGGCGAGACGGGTTGGCGCAGGGTTTGTATCAAGTTTTCTTTCACTTGGGGCTAGGTGATCTCTTAAATGACACCCTAAAGATGGTATGGGTTGGTGACATTGTGAATTCTAAATCCGTCACCACACGGACATTTTACCTAAAGACCTTGTAATTATTTATTTCATAACTAACGACCCGCGCCGGCTTCGCACGGGTGCATGTATTATACATTATAAACCTTCCTCTTGAATCACTCTATCTATTAAAGAAAACCGCTTCAAAATCCGTTGCGTAGTTTTAAAGATTTATGCATACATAGGGACGGACAGACGACAGCGACTTTGTTTTATAGTACTATGTAGTGATAGTGATATCTGCATGGAATGTATTGGCAACACTATAAATTCTAAAACCTTTAGCCATACATACTTGAAGAATATAGTCATATATATTTGACGTATGTAGAGCTACATTCATTTGAGGATTTCCTTGTCAAAGGTGTAGCTACGGATATGAGTAGGAAATAAACGCATTGACGCGGCGACAGCCATTAGAAAATAATGCCGTCGTATTCAAGAAAAATACCTTGGCATACACAAAAAGGAAAAATATACCAGTACAAAATTACATAACGTTTTTATAATACATAGCCTCTGCCGAAAGCTTTGTTTATGTACCAATAAAACAAAAGTATTCAAATTAGTTGGGCCCATCAATGATGATGTAGAGGTAGTATGAGATACTCGGTGACCGTCTGGTAATGGATTTAGAATTCGCCACACCATTCCGTCCTGGGGGTGTTGTATGAGCTGACAAAACCTAGCGGCAAGATCAGGAAACTACTACGGCTAATCATCCCATGAATGACCCACTGCTGAGTCGAGTATGGGAGGAGCATCACGGTGAGGGAAAATAGCCTATTGTTTCACGCTGGCCAGACGTGTTGGCACAGGGTTTCGTTCCAAGTTTTCCTTCTCTTACGGCTAGCTTATCGGCCCTCTCATTTCCTTTTATCGGCTTTTATGACACGATCAGTATAGAATGGGGTGGTGACACTAGGTATTCAAAATCCGTCACCATAGATACAACATTTTACACAGATAAGGAAAACTTGTTACTAAACCCTAAGTCAACCTGTCTGACCAGCATCCAAAGGCCTAATAACTCTAGGTGTAAAAAAATCCCATTAAAATCAACTTTGCAGAAGATTAGACAGAAGAGAATGATACAAAAATTATGAATGCAGTTTCAGCAATCGGCATTTAAAACATAAAGTAGGTACATAACAAACAGGCAGTCCTGTCATATTTAAATTGAGTCCAAAGCTGCATTGACCAATGATTTTCAAATGAAACTTCTTCCACCGATTTTAAAGAGGAGATGGTGCTAAATTCGTTTATGTGTTTTTTCTCTCTTTATGTGGAGAAGGTTCGACTCAGCAGTGGGTCATTAATGGGCCGAGAAGGACTGGTAGAAGTAGTTTCAAGTCGGGAGCTATCGTGAAACGAAACCTTGACATTATTGAAGACTGGGGAAAAACGTGACATACTCAGGAACCTTCGTAGTCTGGGCAAGGCAAAGTCGCGTGATTCAGGACACTCTCCGGTATCGAGTGCCAATATCAGTCGATTTAATGCTGCCATTAGGGGCGCCAAAATATTATCTGTAGTAAGCTGCGCCAATATTGGCCAAGGTCGCGGGAGGAACGACTCAAGACGATTCATTAAGTAAACGTTTTCTATAAGATATTTTAAGTGATTTTTCTTGTGATAACGGATTAAGAACACTCATTGTCACCAACCCATGCCATTCTGGGGATGCCGTAAAAGGGTACCAAAGGGACGCAATAGGCAGATCCCTGTGCCAGCCCGTCTTGGCGGCTTGGCACAGTAGGCTAATTTCCCTCCATAAATTTGAAGGAGGCTTGACTCGGTAGTGGGTCATTTAAGGGCTGAAATTATGATACTTTATTGAGTGTAACAAAACACCATCTAGCCATCCGAATATTTTTTTTATTGTTGAGAAATGAGTCTTTTTTATTTATTTTTTTACGCGTAAAAATGTGATGATTCAAAAATGGTAATGCGCCCCAACCTGCCCATTAAAACCAACGGTGTCCCTCAACTGCCCAAAACAGGGCCACGGTTTCACCCGTCGCGGTCCACACCGCGACCCTGATGGGGCCATGACCCGCTTTTAGAAGCGGGCTCCACGCTTTGATGGCGAGCTCTAGACGCTCCCCATACCTGCGCGCGCTGGCCGGCCTGGCCACTCCGCGCCACGCCTGGGCGTTGCCAGAAGGGTTGGCACAGGGTTTCTCTTCAAGTTTTCCTTGGGGTTAGGTTTTCGGCCATAACATTTCCTTTTGTCGTCTCTTACGACACCCGCAAGATGGAATGGGGTGGTGACACTATGTATTCTACCACACGGACAATGCTAACTGCGTCCTTATTAAAAAGCGTACTTCAGGTAAATGTTTGTAAATTCTCTATACAATTTGAAATTTCAATTACGTTACATGGCGCGCAGATTCTCTTCAGGCTATTATCTAAATTGCATCTGTGAGAGCGCTGCCGGGGATACCAGCAGAGACGTTGAACTGTATTCATTTAGAAAATTCTTTTATTCGTCTCAAATAAATACCTATACTTAATATTAAAAAGCTGCAGAGTATTTTGGTTTTATCGCGCTAATATCAGGAACTACTGGTCCGATTTCAAAAAATATTTCAGTGATGGATAGTCCATTTATCGAGGAAGATTTAGTAAGGTATCTACAATATTTTGAGAAAGATGTCATTTAATTTTTTTCCGCAGGACTTGTACCCATAGTTTTGCCATTATCGAGATAAACCGTTTTTTACCCTTAGAACCCTCCCCACTTCCCGACTTCAGATCGCCCGTAAATTATTTTTCCTATATTTTTGTTATATTCTCTTTCTTTTAAAACGGGTTTCAACACTGGTCTCTAAGTAATTTAAGCTTAGAAATATTAGTTTAAGATCCTGCTATACAACGACCTTCACCGTTATGTTTAATGGATGAACATTAGTTCATTAGACATTGAGTATGTGAAAAATTATAAAATAATGGATTGCCTGAAAAAATCCTGGCCAGGCTACGAAAATAAAAAAAAATGTTTTTAACATTTCACCGGTTTGTTTATTAGACAAATTCTATACCAATCGTAAGTATGAAGCTCAAAGAATATGCAAATGTTACGTTGAATAATCTTTTCCGGTCATAACTCTCGGGTAGCCAGGTACAGGTAAATGAATACTAGCATTTTACACAGAAAGTTTATCAGGTTTGTAAAAAAAAAATTTCATAGGCTGGCCTGGATGTTTTCAGGCAACCCATTTTTTTTTGTTTGTTGCTTGTTTGTCTTGTGAGTTTGTTTGAACGGGGTAATCTCAAGAGCTGCATGTCCTATCTGAAAAAAGTAGTAATCAGTTACTTTTTTAATGTTTTTTTTTTTATTAAATCCCTGCCCTTTATGTAACCCGTTCACAGGGGCTGTTTACAAACTTGTAATTGACGAACACAATTGAAACCCGAATTCCGAGCAGGTGCCTCTGGTCCAGGTGGTTCCCGCCCTGGAATCGAATCAGGAACCCGTGATGCAAAGGCGGCGCATCCGACCACTAGATCAATAAGTCAGTCAAAAATGTCAACAATCTGAGCGCTTTCTGTGTGTTAGTAAAAAACGAACTTACATCTAAGCAGTGATTGGTTCCTCGAAGTTAAGGTGAAGTTACCTCGACCTATTCCGATCACTGCTAATTCTGTAATTAGCAGTGATCGGAATCAATAAATAACAATTCCCTTTTGAGATATGAATTTCCTCTAGAAAATACTAAAATTGTGATTTGAGTATCCGAAATTTGAATCCATAACTGGCAACTCTGCCTACATAAATCGTCCTCGTGACAACACGCGGTCGCGTTCCCGCCTGGAATGAGTGCCTTCCCTCATTCGGTGCGGAGATTGCGGCCGTATGCCGGATATACAATACGCTTTGTGTTTATAATCAGATATTTGTATACAGCCCATTACACATGTTAATTGTAGTGTTAAATATGATGATGTTTAAGAGTTTTGTAATAAAACCTACATGAATAAAGTTCCTTTTGAATTTGAAATAACAAATTAGCATAATTTACTACCAACATTTCGAGGGCTGAGTCATCATATATCGTAATATAAAATGGGTTTGAAATTCATCAAAAGCTCACTCTAGCCCACTGCTAGATATAGGCAGGGTGCCGTGGAGATACAGTCAGGGCCCATGAGGCAGCAAGCGCGGGAGGGTACACCCCGGGGACGTTTAGTGGGTATGACTCCGTCTCCTCACAGAGGCGGAGGGGATCCACAGACTGGCAGGGATAGTCCATAAAGCATTTTACCCGGTGTAAAAAGAAAAGATATAGGCAGGGTCGGAATAACGATTAGGTAGAGTAGGCTAGAGTAGGTAGATTAGGTATTGCCTAGCGGCCTAACAAAAGCCAGGGACCCCGTGCAATCTAAGCAACAGTCAAGTCATATCTCTGACGAGCCTCATGCGGCTGAATATTACATTGCTTAGGAGTACCGGAATGTTCAATCCGGTCCTGGATGTAGGACCACCCTGTGGTCAGCTTGACGTATCCAGCTGATGCCTGCAATCTTTTGCGGTTCATCATCCATCATAGAGGCGCGACCCCCTACACAACATTTGCAGAGTCTCCACTGAAGTACTCTGCTACGCCAGCTCTTGGCGGTTCTTCTGCAGCTATGACCATACACAGACATTAATAACAGTTTGCTAATTTTCAAAAAAAGTTGTTACCGTGTCCCCTTTTAGGTGAGATACAGTGCAACCCAGTAAGTAAGAAAGCCTTATCTATATGTCCTATGTTTGCGCTATACGAGTACACCACTACCATCACTATCACTACATAGTATAAAACAAAGTCGCTGTCGCCTGTCCGTCCCTATGTATGCTTAAATTTTTAAAACTACGTGACGGATTTTGATGCGTTTTTTTTTAATAGAGCGAGTGATTCAAGAGGAAGTTTTACATGTATAATACATCCATAATATTGTGAAGAAACACTGATTTAAGAAACACATTTAGAGGTTTACCATTGCACCCGTGCGCAGCCGGTTAGTTACATAATATTTTGAACTAGTGACCCGCCCCGGCTTCGCGCGGGTGCATGTATTATACCTATAAACCTTCCTCTTGAATCACTCTATCTATTAAAAAAACCGCTTCAAAATCCGTTGCGTAGTTTTGAAGATTAAAGCATACATAGGGACGGACAGACGACAGCGACTTTATTTTATACTATGTAGTGATAAAGTATAACTTCAGTAGTGAGTACGCGTACTATCAGCAAAATCACTTCAAGGCATGATATTCAAAGATATCTCCAACATGTTTGTAAAGTTACATTTATGAGATAGTAATATTAGAGATAGGCTTACAAAATGGCGCTATCGTCGCCACCATTTATTACAACTATAAAAATATTTTATAAAAGGAGAAGGCAAGATAGTCGGTAGTAAGGTGGCAAGTAAGAAACTCGTATGTCGAGTACATACGAGTTTGTAGTATGTGCTACGACGAAAAATGATTATGAAAACGGTGATAAGCTAAGCCTTACCCGATATAGTTATCACATGTTACTTTTACGTGAAAGGTTTTATTTTATTTAACAACGTTGTCGACTGTATTCGACTTTAAAACAGAATGTAACATAATTGACAAATCCGCAATCAACGCTAAAAAGTTAAGTGTGTAGATGTTGTGTTTGACTTGTGCGGGTAAGTTGATATTCCGTAATTGCCAAACTATTCAGCGGCATAACCAAGCATTGTAGTGCTTGTTACTGACAGCTTCATACAAAATCTTAGCAAATTAAACTTATCGTTTAACACATGCATCACTAAAAATTAAAGTACCTACAGTTCCAACAACAGTATGGCCTTTTGGTGACGGAGTTAGAATACACAATGTCACCAACCCATACCACAAGTGAGTGTCGTATGAGGTGACTAAAAAGAACGCAAGAGGCAGATCACCATTCACGCCATTTTCACGGATGGCTGTGTACTCTTTTAGTCACAGCTTGTAAAATAACCGCAATGTAATACGAATATTGCATTTCCAGAAGTTTCGCAAAACCTCGCGGAATTTCGCGAATTCTCTCCACCAAATACTTTTTTCCCGCAAAAATATTTTGCTAAAAAACTTGTTGATGAGATTCTGCCTACTGTACGTTATTTTCATTTTGTAAAAAATCCTTCAACAAAAACTCGGGCCCATGTGTTTGTGAAGCGTCGTGGGGGTCTATGTTCTTTCTTGCTCGTAAGATAAAGTTCACGAGTTCGTTTTTCATCTATGTAACCTTTTTTTCCGATTACTTAGAGAAACAACAAATACTTAAATCTAGCTCTAGCTATCATCATCTTTAGGATCTTTTTTTCTCAATTTTTTAAACTTAATCTGTGTTTTTCTTGGTAGGTAAGTACATGTAATTCACGAATACAAATGACAATCAGACACGGAGCAATGCCTCTGGTTAATACAAAACACTTTACCGACCCGGGAATCGAACCCGGTACCCGTTATCTAAAGGCGACACATCTTAACCCTAGACCAACAAGGCAGTCAAACGGCAAAAGTGGCTGAACAATTCTGACTTGTGCAGCAATTTCTAAATAGTAAAATAACATCGTAGGGAAATTTGAAGTAGTGACATCTATTTTCATAAGAGGAAATAACGCAATCCCAATTCAACGTAGATGAAAACACTTAAAGTCCTCGGTCCTGGCCCCCATTGGCCCCGTCTATATTCTGGGAATTATCCAAAACGGGTCCAAACTAGCCTAATTGCCGTATTCCCATATTTCCCAATGGAATTGGCATTTTTATAGAAGAAGATTAGCACAACAACAGATTTTTCTACGGCTGGGCGATTGAACTATATAGAAGCCAACCCACGGTTTAACATACTCATAAACCCGTAAATGTGACGATCTTTGGCTAAGAAAGGTTACGAAAAAAGTCACTGTAATGCCAATACTCTACACACTATAAATACTTGTACAGGATATAACAAAACCTTAAAGCCTTAATGAAACCTGTGAATAAAAAAGGAAAAACAAAGCAACACTTTATCTTGAACACATTATGAATACATAGTTTTTAATAAAACCTACATGAATAAAGTTCCTTTTGAATTTGAACTTGAAAATAACAAATCAGCATAATAAACTACCAACATTTCGATGACTGAGACTCATTATAATTTAAAATGGGTTCATCATCAACTTCTCACTCTAAACCACTGCTAGATATAGGCAGGGTCGATTGCCTAGCGGAATAACATCGGCCAGGTGCCCCACGCAATCTAAGCGTGTCATATATATGTCTGACGAGCCTCATGCGCCTGAAAAAGAAACAAAGAAACCCCAAGAAATATTATGTGAGTTCTTAGGATTTGTTAGAAAAAATGTGCTTCAGAAAAACGTCTGTATCTCACTCTTAATGGAAAACTATCAAAAAATAGCATAGAAAAGCTTCTTTCGATTATCTCTATGCGCTCACTTCTATGGCTAATGGGTTTTAGCTCCGTGGACTCCTCTGTCCTCAGAGCTGCTTTGGGAACCTCTAAACTGCCACAACACACGGTGCGTGCTGACAGTGGCTCAGCGGCTGAGTGCTACAATGGGTCAGGTACCTGACTTAAGTAAATGCTTCAAAACTGCCTATGAAAGCGTGTGGCCCGTCGGGGTCGCGGAGCCAGTTTTGGGCAATCGTAGGTTTTAGTGGGTCAGGGCGCAAAATACCATCTTTCCCGGTTAGCCGACGGCAGGGTAACTTGAACATTTATGACGAAAAGAAAAACAAAAACTTATTAATACGAACCTAAAAAGTAAACAGTAATAAAGAAATACTTTAGTGAAGTATATATTACTTTACCGTGGAAATACCCTACGTAGTTAATACAGCTTATGAAAATATTTTCTTTACGCCCTAATAAAACAAGTATCAGTCCACGCAATTTTATATTCAAAGCTTTTGAACATAAAATTCATGTTACCATGAACAATATCGATGAACTTTTTAATTAATTACGCGCTTCATTATGGAAATATTGACAGCGAATGACGAATCGGCAATCGATAGTGAACGAGGAATAATGATCGAGTTACAAATAATTATGTATTGTCGCACGGCCAAAAAAGTATTACACCGGAGTAATGACAGATATAGGATACAGTATCATCATCATCTCAGCCAAAAAAATACCCACTGCTGAGTCGGGCTTCCTCCAGTTACCCATATCGGGCGGGCCCACGGGAAGAGGCCAGACGAAGAGAGGCACACGCAGTCGTGGTGGGTTTTAGCTCTGGGGACTCTTCTGTCCTCAGAGATGCCTCGGATGCCTTAACCTGCTGCGACGAACGGCAGGCGTGCCACGTGCTACCAACGCAACCGCGTGGGTCGGGCGCCACTTCATCCGGTGCCTGACGAGGGCTCCCTGCAACGTCCCGGACGTACCTCTCGGTGGGTTGGGGAGTGTCCAGAGCTTCCCATTAAAGCGTGGTGCCCGCTTGTAGTGGCGGGCCAAGGCTCCATCAGGGTCACGGAGCATGCTCCCTATTGGGGAGTTAAACCCGTGGCCCTGTTTCGGGCAGTTAAAGGACACCGTTGGTTTTAGTGGGTAGGTTGGGGCACAATTACCATATTTTCGCGCCCCGTAGTTGTATCCATGAGGATTTCGAACGTAAAAAAGGATTACGTATCAACCGTTTTCTTCGCTTATACAAGTAGCTAGGTTATTTGCCTCTTATCATTTCCTTTACTTGCCGCTTATGACACCCTCAGGATAGAATGGGGTGTTGGCCACATGGATACAAATACTATTTAGTATACTCATTGTCACCATTTTATTCCATCATGAGGGCGTCGTATGAGTCAACAAAAGGAAATGACAATGCCGATAATATAGCCACAAGAGAAGGAAAAGTTCATAAGAAACCCCATGCCATTCCATCTGGCCAGCGTGGCACAGTAGGCTAAGTACCCTCTATGTAATTGGAGGAGACCTGACTCACCATTGTGTCATTTATGGGCTGAGTAGTAGTATTACTAGTAGTATGTTATTGTAAATATACGAAACAGGACCGTAAATAAAAAAAAAACAAGGCGTTACTAGTTTAATACCAGTTTTCAGCTTTGGGCGCGTTCCGAAATGATAGTAGGTAAGCTGTCGTATGTTTTATATATATTTTATCAATAATTTGTTGTAAATTCGTAAGTGTCTATCGTGACATAAGCAACCTAACTTATTTAAATTGGAATTTACTGTTAACCTTTTCGCGATTGTGTAACAAAGTCACACAAAAATCAAGAAAGTTTTACTTAAAAGAGTTGAGCTTATTGCAATTTCCGTACTAAACCTAAACAAGCAAGTTACTGAGACGGCTTACGTGACTCGGTGGACAATCGGAAGGGATCGATAGAGCACGCACGCCGTTCTTTTTTTAGCCGAGTTGATATTACGAATCAGGAATGTTCTTTTGATATCACATTCGTGCAATACTTCAAAAGGAAAACAGAGTGAAATTAGTGACACATCAAACAGAGACTTTGTACGTAATCTACCTTCCCAATTTCAATGGGGTCTTGGGACCTTGGGGGATTTGGAAGACGATGAGACAGGTTTAACGAGACTGACTTAGTTAGTGAGTCGCCATAGAAGCTAAAATGGCAATCGGGATCGACCAGAATCCAACTGAGCCAAAGAATGCTTTAACCTGCAGATCTTTTGCGTTCCTCACTATGCATAGTTCGGGAAATATGAATTGAACGTTTGTAAAGATCGCAAAGTAGATAAGAAGTGACCAATTTATATTTCCTGAACTATACTAGGTTAGATCCTTTTATTTTCAGCTGAAAAATATCTTATGTTTCTATTGTAATCGATTTCGAAAACAAAATGCCAGATTATTATAAACTCCATTTCAAAACAGCTCTTTAAAGCGAAATATGACAAGATAAGAGACTATTTGCATTTGCTTTTATTAAACACCTAGTAGCGATTTTTGTAAATTATGACCGATAGTTTTAAAATAAGCAAGTACCGAGTTTCTTGCCGAGTCGTCTCTGAAGAACAGCATTCCGAACCGATGGTTGTTTCAGTATGAATGTGGGCGAATGAGAAAATGTGTGTGAAATGGGTGAATGTAGATATGTAAACCTATAGGAGAATACCACCTAGCGTGTGACAAGGGCCGAAAGAGGATTTTGGTAATCTTATATATCACGATTTATAAGAGTGTGATTTACGTAAATTTTGTGAATAGATATCCTTTTTAGTTTGAGAATTCGGCGCTAATCTAAATTGCAACCGACTTCAAATAGATTTTATTTGCCAACGCGCTTTGTAGTGCCATTGATGTAGTCCGCCTTATGGTGACGAAACCAACATTTTTTGAATTAAAAATGTAGGCTCCCTTGAGGCGTTCGCGCCTCTTTCATGAACTTGTACCAGTACCGCATTGTACAACTCTCTGTGAAAGTTTTGAATAGTTTGATCGTCCTCCCAAACTCGTTCTGTCACTAAACTTTCCTACAAACTATTTTACTTATTGCCGAACTTTTAGGTCGAAAAGTGTCGTTTGCACAAAAGCGGACTCTTTTTATGAGTAATTTTATCTACTCATATTTTTAACCGCTGGTAAAAAAGAGCGATGTTCTTTATGTTTCACGCAATCTAAAGATCGGGGCTCCAAATCTGCTAATTACTTTTTTAAATTTGTTTTTAATAAAAGCGAGGCTACTGCATTGGATAATTCACGAACATAAAATTACACAAAGATACTGGCCCCACCCTGGAATCGAATCGGGGAGCCATGACCCAAAGGCGGCACATCCAACTCCTAGACCAACAAGGCCAACAGCCTCCGCGATATAGGTTATAAACAGTACGGTACGGGATAAGTTTTAAAAAACGTGTAGCTTATTGGCTTTCGTAAAGCGGGCTTGCAAAGCATGCAATCCGAAAGTCACTTGGTTAGACCCAAGATCATCTCAGACTATGATTACCCACAGCTGATGTGGGCTTCATCCAATTAGGGAGGGAAAACGGGAAATTAGCCATCTGTGGAAAAACTGGCTAGACACGTCGGCAGTGTTTCTCTTGAGTTTAGGCTTTTTGCCTTGTAATATTCTTTAGGTGGTTTCAGCCCATAAAATATATATATATATATAAAGCGAATATTTTAAACTTTGGGACCGAAGTTATATTGATAGAATTAATTAATATTAATTGTCTTGTTATTAACGAGAACAGAAAGTGCCTAGCGTCTGAACCCCTGTTACTTGCGGTAAGTTATTGAATAATTAAGTGGTTCCGATAAAACGGGGGCTCGTTTAGAAGTCATTACCATGCCTTACAACGTAACTAAATAAGTCTTCGTATTATGAATTACGTTCTCGACGTGGTTAAATGGAAAGATTACTAAGATACTTAAGTATTTTTCCAAACGGGCTTATAATGTTGAGTGAACTGTTTCTTTTTAAACGAAACCCCGGCATCATAGATGGCTGGGTCAGTTAACAAACATGAAATCCACGACTCAAAAACTCAAAAACTCAAATCATTTATTTCAATTGAACCTATTTACTGGTGTTTTTGAAAAGTCTAAAGTGAAGTTAGGAATCTAGTTGCATGTTCCAAAAAGTAGATCCTATGGAGAAGAACAGGCAAGAAACTCCATGGACACTCTTTTTATCATATTTTCTGTTACAATCATCTGATTGGGTTACATTGATTTCGTGTTTATTTATAGTAAGCTAAGATGTGAGGAAAATGTAACATATTGCACAACAGAAGTGTCCAGGAGATCAATATAAAGTTATGTAGGTATGTCAATAGCAGTTAAGGGATGACCGGCCCCAACTGTTGGCACCCGATCACGAGCATGACGCATGTGCCAGCCATCCCCCAGCTCAACCACATTTTAGGGAACCGAAGGACCCGACACACACGCCACCACCAGCATGACCTTTAAGCGAGCATGACATACTCTCAACTGCTTGTTTATATGATAAGTTATATAAATACGGTGACTACATAGTGGTCACATTTACAATTCCAAACTTCTAAACAATTATACAAAATAAAATGATAAAGGTCCTGTATAATACGAAGGTCCTGTATACTTGATATAAAAAAAAAAACAAAGACCAATTAGTCCTACTCAGTGGTAAAAAAAAACAAGGAACATGAATATTTAATAAATCCATGATGTCAAAAATAATATTATGAGATAGGTACAGGACAGGAGGTACAGGAGATAGGACTACGGATGACACTCAGACTCGGAAGAAGTGCCTCTGCTTTTCACAGATACTTGCCCGACCCCGGAATCGACACGAGGACCCGTTGATCTAAAGGTGGCACATCTAGGCCCTAGACCAACAAGGCAGTCGTTGTGTGTTTGCATACATCAAGTATTTTAAACAAATTATTTTTTTAGACCATAATTATTTAAAAATAATGGCCTACGCACACCGGGACGGCATGGCAAGGGATTTAATTTTTTACTAATGGACATTTTAACGTATCGATAAAGAAATACGACATAAATTGCTATGCTTTAAAAAAGCAAATGAAATCCCTTTCGATGCCACGGCATTAATAATAATTATTTATTTCAGACAACATCCTTAGCGCACAAAATCAAATTACACTAAACAAAACTAAACTATTTTAACTGAATTGTACATCATCTACTCCACGCTTTAAACACAGGTGCGTGCAAAGACCCCCATTACTGAATAAATGGCCCAACCAGACTGTCGGCAACGATACTAAGGTATTCTGTCTGCAATGGTAGTAGCTCTCTTGCCCATAATTGTATGAAATCAATCAATACGAGCTTCCGCGAACATCCCCGATGCACTACAGAAGCCAGGCAGCCGCAACAGTGCCCTCAGCGCATTGTTGTATTGAACACGGAGAGCGTTGTACGACTTCTGCGTGTATGATACCCACAGGCTGCTCGTGTAAAAAGATGTGCAGTAGGCTCGAAACAAGGCGATTTTAACTACCTTGGAGCAGCGAGCGAACCTATGGGTTACCATGTTCATCATCATCATCATCAGCCCACATTAGTCCACTGCTGGACATAGGCCTCCCCTAAAGAGCGCCATAGCGCCCTGTCTTCAGTTTGACGCATCCAGCTACCATGTTCGCCCTATTGTTATTCCGCATTATTTTGCGGAATGTCCATTAGCAAAAAATTAAATCCCTTGCCATGCCGTCCCGGTTTGCGTGGGCCATAATGTTAAGTTACCTATTGCACTTATGATACATTGTTGACCTACGCATGGTAATCGAACGCCTCGACTGTGTTGCTACATAAGAAAAAAAAACGCATCGTAAGCGACGCCTTTTTACTGGACTGGTATTTTTTATATATTAAACTGATTTAAAAAATGAGTTTATTAAGTCGTTCGTATTTTCGAAAATTTTCAATTAAGGTATTGAAGATTTTGATTTGGTATATTGGATGTTTGTGAATTTAGTTTGTGAAGAACCCTCACGGTACATGCTAGTGTTGGGAGTTGTTTTGAAAACATTTTTAGACCTCTAACCATACCTATGACCACCACCAGCATCATCAGAATTCCACAGCCGGAGGGAGCTTCTGTTCTCCCGAAGGTTTCTCAAGTACTACTCAGCCCATTAATGAGCCACTACTAAGTCGGGCCTCCCCCTTTACATGGAGGGTAATAAGACCACTAAGCCTCACTGACAGACGGGTTGGCACAGGGTTTAGATTCAAGTTTTCCTTCCCTTCCCTTGTTTTTTTTTTATTGCCCTTAGAGGCAAACGAGCTAGCGACCCACCTGATGGTAAGTGTAAACCGCCGCCCATGGACTTTGGCAGTGTCAGGGGCACAGCCGAGCCGTTGCCTACCGTGAAGTGAGTGCTCTTTTTAAACCTCCTTTAAAGGAGGACATGTCGTAGCGCTCGGGAAACACCGCTGCAGGTAGTTCATTCCAGAGTGTGCACGTGCGTGATAAGAATGATCGCTGGAAGCGTACCGTGCTGGACGTTATCGTTTCCAGGTGATATGGGTGAACCCTGCTGCGATGTCGAGTTGTACGATGGTAGAAAGGTGACGGTGGTACCATGTCAAACAGTTCCTCGGAGCACTCCCCGTGGAACAGACGGTAGAGCACGCAGAGAGATCCAAAGTCTCTCCGTGGCTCCAACGTCCCCATTTTGTCCGTGAGATTCAGCATTGTTATTTCGTTTTGTCGGTTCTTACGATACCCTCAGGAGGGAATGTGACGGTGACACTATGTATTCTAAATCCGTCACTCCACGTCATATTTATTATTAATTACAATGATTAGTATGTTTTTTTAATGTAAGAGCAGGCAGATGACTGCATTCCACCTGATATTAAGTGGAAATGCAGTCCAAAAGTGGGGATACCTAGTGCTAAACTATACGTATAGCATTAGCCATCCTCACCCTGCCGGCCCGCATGATGCCTCTTCACGCTTCGTTTGAAAGACCATATTGTAGGTAGGTGGAAATACGGATTTATGGGAAGGACATTGAATGTCATTGTCGTCGTCATTTCAGCCCATAAATGACTCACTACTCCTCCAAAATCATGGAGGGAATTAGCCTACTGTGCCACGCTGGCAAGACGGGTTGGCACATGGTTTGTATCAAGTTTTCCTTCTCTGTCGGCTAGGTGATCTGCCCTTTGCGTTCTTTTAGTCGCCTCATTGAATGTATTTCGGCTAAATTGATATTTAAAATGTCGCGAACAGTGATTCATTTTTAAAGCGTGCGATCTCGCTATATTATACGAAAGACTCCGTCCGATTTTTAATCTACTTCAGTGCCAGAACGAGTCTCAAAGTTAATTGCTTTCGTTTGATCCAGTGACAGCACTTGATGTTAATAAAAAATATTGTGCCCTTTTCTTTTAAAAGGTTTGTTTGCAACCTTTATATAAACTTGTATATAAAGGTCAGAGATTTGTTATCCCATAACACTTGGGATATACCTAGTCTATAACTTAAAACAATACAGAAAATCCTGCAAAATGTGGAATTCGAAGACATTATCAATTGGTCTAGGGGTTAGATGTGCCGCCTTTGGAACGAGTCCCGGGCTCGATTCCGGGGTCGAGCAAGTGTCTTTATCTAAACCAGAGGCACTTGCTCGGAGTCTGGGTGTCATTTGTATTAGGGCAAAGATTGACAAACCCGTATGACAAATCTTTACTTTTGCGACGTTGCCAAGGTTCGCAGTAGTGTAGTTAATACGAGATAGTGCAGGTTGTAAAAAATATTTACGACACCTATAGTCAGGCTAAATCTAACACTATCATCATCACTATCACTACATATTATAAAACAAAGTCTGTCTGTCTGTCCGTCCCTATGTATGCTTAAATCTTTAAAACAACGCAACGGATTTTGAAGCTGTTTTTTTAATAGATAGAGTGATTCAAGAGAAAGGTTTATAAGTAAAATACATCCATAATATAGTAGAGAAACACTTATAAATTTAGAGGGTCATCATTGCACCCGTTCGAAGCCGGGGCGCCCGCCCCGGCCCCGGCTTCGCTAATATAAATAAAAATTAATTGCTGTTAGTTGGTCTCGCTAAAAGTCAAGAACGGCTGGACCGATTTGGCTAATTTTGGTTTCGAAATATTCATGGAAGTCCAAAGAAGGTTTAAAAGGTGAAAAAACAGTTTTTTTACGAATTTTTTTTTCCAGTTATGGTTTTCACATATTTTAATAAAGTTGAAACATTCTGGAATTGTCATTCAGGTTTTTTATTTATTGATTCTGTGGCAGTACGAAGTTTGCCGGGTCAGCTAGTAACTTATAAATTTATATGTAATCGTACCATGCCTCTTGTTCTGGAATCAATCCTCATTAACCTCCAGCAGTATTATAATGTATGTATTTTATTAATTATATATCGATATCATTATTTATTTACGTATTTATTATGTTTTTGTAAGACATATACGTATGTTTTTATTATAATTATCTTGCCGATTCCCTCAAAACTGCACCTTAATGATCTTTCCATGCCTACACTTCAGATGGCTATAGGGTTTTATTATATCCTGCATAGGCTTCGGGTTTTGTATCAAGGTTCATTTTTGTTTGGCTAGGTTTTTGGCCTGGACAGCCTAGGATGGAACGGTGTGGTAACAGTATTTATTTATTTTTATATATACTCTATGTTATTACTGTGCATTGTAAAGCTGTCAAATGGAGAAGTAAAAGAGAATTCATAAAATGTGAACCGCTCCAACATAATATGACGATAATAATTAGTCTATCGAGCGATTGCGTACATGAAAATTAAGCCCGAGGCATTAATATCTCCAGTTTCGACTGTGTTTAATCACTATACGATATTACTGCAATATTACCATGCCTCCGGAAATTGACGCGAATATTACAAGCACTTTGCGTATATGAACCCATATTTTGTGTTTCATCATAGACAACCGGTAATATGGTAATACCAGTTGTAAATTGACGATTATTATATATCTTCTTCTTCTTTCTTTTATTAAACAAAACCCAGCACTAGGTAAATCCTGTACCGCAGTGGCAGTTTACAGACACGTAATTCACGAACAAAAATGGCACTCAGACTCACAGAAAGTGCCTTTGGCTTACACAAAGTCACTTGCCAGACCCCGGAATCGAACCCGGGACCAATGGTCCAAAGGCGGCACATCCAGCCCCTCAACCAACGAGGCATATAATTGGAAATTTAATATTTAACTTTATTTTTATTATTTAATTCAGTGTTTTATATTAAGTAGTGATTGATATACCGAAATATTTTGAACTCTATTCTTCTTTTGAAAAATATAATATGAAATTGGAAATCATTAGTCAGTCAGTTTTTTTATTAGAAAATATTTTATAATACTACTAGTGGCCCGCCCCGGCTTCGCCCGTGCAAAGCGGGGGTGAGTTATACATATAAACCTTCCCCTTGAATCACTCTATCTATTAAAAAAAACCACTTCAAAATCCGTTGCGTAGTTTTAAAGATTTATGCATACATAGGGACGGACAGAAGAATGCGACTTTGTTTTATACTATGTAGTGATTATGCACTATTATTTTCTTTATTACCAGTAAAAATAGGTTATGTGCTTATCTTCAAAATCTTTTGCTAAAACTTTTTTTTACTCGACAATGACAAAGTTATAATATGTGAAAGTCCTGCATATTATAATGGACACAATAATGGCTACAACCTACACCTACTGTTGTTGTTGGTGGGATAATTTTGAATTGAAAACTTCTTTAGCGGCGTTGCACACTTTTCTTGGGATGGGTATAAAAGCGTGAGGAATCGTGCCTTGATCCAAGGTCCATGGTGCAATATGGCTGAGGAGGGCGATGGCTGCCACAAGCGTCATGCTTGTGAACAGGTGCCGTTGCTGGGGGTCGGTTGGCTTGGGCATTACAAGGTTACTATTGTCGACTAGATCGGGCTGATGTTTGGCCCTTTGGAACTATTGCGCGAGTTTGCTCTCACAAATCTGTCTTATAACCAGTCTTGTACCCAAATGGCGATCTAAAAAGAGCAACTACAGAGTTTCTTGCCGGCTCTTCTCTGTAGAGGTGCATTTCGAACCGGTGGTAGATGGTAAATAATTAATTTTAAATGGTAAATTTAAAATTTTATTTTTTTGTTTGACCTGTCAAAAGAGCGATTTTGATTTGATCGAAAATACGTAAGACGGAGGGAGTAGTATCAGTTATTTTTTTATGTAATATGAATTGTCATTTTTGTGTACGATAGCGCAATAATTAAACATTGATTTTATCCACATAAATGCTTTAATACTGATAAATAAAGCAATTCATGCGATTTTTTTCGAGTTCGATTTCCCTTTTTTGCATTTCTTAAATGTAATCAGAAACGGTAACACATACCGCTAGAATTTTCTTTCTGTTGATGAAAAAATATTATCGCAGAGCAAACAGATGTTTTCGTATGTTCTTACCGTGGTATCCGGAGCCAATTTTCCATCATCTAATTGGTGAAAACCATAGGCCATGGATGAACTAAGATGAGATCATCATATTACATCTCTACCAATCCAAGTTATAAACTACTTACGAACAAACAAATTGAACTATTCAACAAATTTCAGTAGTGGTGGGACAATTACCGCGCCGTGCAAGTTAGATTGCGGGTTTCTAATACCTATTCCGAAATCTGTTAATTTAAAACCGAAATTTCGACTGACTGACAGCAGCGCGGATATTTTTGTGTCAAATATTCTGAATTTGAACACGACTACAGACAGCATGGCATAATATATACAGACAAAGAATCACTACATAGTATAAAACAAAGTCGCATTCTTCTGTCCGTCCCTATGTATGCATAAATCTTTAAAACTACGCAACGGATTTTGAAGCGGTTTTTTTTAATAGATAGAGTAATTCAAGGGGAAGGTTTATATGTATAACCCACCCCCGCTTTGCACGGGCGAAGCCGGGGCGGGCCACTAGTAATAGATAAAACTTTATTGCGAGGCAGTTATCGCACTATATATCTGGGTGGTGATTGATTTAGAAAACATAGTGTCACCATCCCATTCCATCCTGAGAGTGTTGTAAGAGCCGGCAAAAAGAAATGACGGCAGATGACCTAGCCGCAAGAGAAGGAAAACTTGATACGAAACCCTGTGCCAAACCGTTTGGCCAGCGTGGCACAGTAGGCCAATTACCCTCCCTGTAACAAGAGGAAAAAAGCCTGTTTTATTTTCTGTATCTTTTTTGTTATTAAAGAGTTCATAAAAGAACAAGAAAACCTTTATTCCTAAAGAGAATTGTTTCCTGACAAACATACCAAGCAGAATTTGTTTGTTTACTAATCGCAAGAACTACTTATTTGATCTTTTTTCCTGTTCCCTTCTTGTAACTGGAGGAATCTGGAAACAACACGGAACGGATGCGGGGGGTTCAGGACCGGCCTTTATAAAAATCCGTGGGGGAGGCCTTTATCTTGCAGTGGAGTTCTTGTGGCTGAAAGGATGATAATTTAGAGGAGGCACTCAGGATGACGACATAGTAGAGTTGCCCAAACTTAAACTCAAAAAATATGATTAATTCTTGATTAAATCGATATGTTGAAAAATATCGATAGATATTTTCACAAGTGTCGTCACTATTTATATGCTATACCCCTGTCCTCGGTATATCCTGTACCGTGAGGGCAGTTTACAAACAATAAACTCATGGACACAAAATGATACTCAGACTCGGAGCAAGTTGCTTCTGGTTTAAAATCAAATTCCCGACTCTGGAATGAACCGGCGACCAGTGATCCAAAAGCAAGGCAGTCGGCAATTCCATTGGTTTGATTCCAATGATGACTATCGTAACAACTGCGTTAAGTAACCTCTAATAGTGACAAGATCTACCATTCGTCAGAATTTTCGGTGCCCAGAATAAGGCGCCTGGACATTATCTAGTTACGGATAACTCGTCAACCACGCACAAATGTGATTAGCAAGGAACTTTGGCGTAGCTTCCTGGAGATTACACTCTAGAGAGGCCATCGTGATGTTAATATCACGAAATCAGCATAAGTTAATCCTGGAAACTGTAAGTATTGACACAGTATTCAATATTATACAGTGTGATTAATTGTAGTTTAGTTTAGTGTAGTAGTTTGTGTGTGTATTTAAATCTGTGAGGCACGTAGCTAACTGGGCGGACCATTAGATCTAACCACCAAGCGTGCTGGGTTTTGTTGACTTTTATAACACGCGTTACTTCCCAGCGTGCGGTGGGGAAGTTTTAACTAGATACTGTTTGTAATTATTTGACATGTGTAGGTAACGTTGACATGCTGACCTTTTAATACAACACTACCTAACTCTGGGATGTTATTATATTTGTAAAGACCCCTTGTAATTAGGGCCAACCTTACTTTAAAATAAACTATTGCACGTTATTTCAGGTCTGGTCAATTGTATTTTTAACTTAGTGACAACAATAAAGTACACGAAAATACTAGTTAAAATTCAGATGATTTCGGCGTTATGAAAAGTTGAGTTGCAAGTATTATTTTGTTATAGGAAATTTATCGATTGATGTCACCACACCACATAACCATTTCTGAACACAAAGTAACTTCGAATGAATAAAGAAAAATGGTGCTTTACTTCGATACTATGTCTAACCTATACTAACCAATGTAGGTACATTATCTGAAAAAAAAGGTGGCGACCCTACTTGTAATACATTTATTTACAGACCGATGAGTATGTACGTCACGTTACGGAAACGTTAAGCAAGCCTAATACTCTGTAAGTGTTATTCACTCACTCGCCAATCCCAAAATCACCGCAATGCCATAAAAGCGACTCAAGATAATCGCGGGTCACTCATAAAATCGCAGCTAAAAGTTACAGAGGAAAGTGCAAAGCAGTATAACATATTTAATAATATGTTGAATTTATCCGTTGGTATTCATGTCTGTGTGGTGACGGATTTCGAATACACAATGTCACCAACACATCTTTAAGGTGTCGTAAGAGGCGACTAAAAGAACGCAAGAGGCAGCTCACCCTGTGTCTATCCGTCTTGCCAGCGTGGCACAGTAGGCTAATTGCCCTCCATGAATTTGAAGGAGGCCCGACCCTGGAGTGGGTCATTTACGGGCTGTAACGCCGTTGGGATTTTGAAATAAACTTAATATTCATAATCCCAAATGCGCAGCTCAGCTCAGTGTTGTCAATCAGTTTTATGTGTGTAGGTATTTAGTACAAAATAGAAAGTATTATAACATACCCCTTCGATTCTAGGGGTCCATCGAGAGGATATCCTCTCTTTGGTCTGAACTGAATGCATCGTTGGTTGGATGTGCCGCCTTTGGATCAACGAGTCCCTAAGATCTAAACCAGAGACACTTGCTCTGAGTCTGGGTGTCATTTGTGTTCGTGAATTACATGTTTGTCAACTGGCCCCGCGTTACAGGTTACCTAGTGCACCCCTGGACTAGGTATAACCTGTTAGGCAGGGGCCGTTTCCGGTTGATGTAAAAAATATGAATCTCTGAGCTAGAATACGCTGAATTCCCTCCATTGAAGTAAAGAAGCGCTGATTTAGCCGTGGTTCATTTATGGGCTGATACCTTATCCTATGATTTATTATCAATAATGTTATATTTTGTATAAGACTAGTATTCCTTATTCAAGGGGTGAGGAATTAATGTTTAATAATTTTCCCTAATAAATAGCGTAACTCAAATGTAACTGTTGAAGTATCACCTTCATGGAGTCAACGCAGCACAGGCTGTTTATAAATATAGTTTTGAATATTTGTCAAGTTTATTCTATTGTCTTGTGTACTCCATTATCTTGTTATGTCGTGTTGTTTTACCATTTTATATATTTTATTTATTATACGTACTACGAAGCTTCCACCGTGTTTTGCATACTCTGCCATGACCCCCTAACAAGGGTTATGGCCCAGAAGACACTCATTGAATACTGGTAGTGTAATGTTTAATAAATAGAAGTACAATTCGGCGAGAAAAATGTCAAATGTACGTATAAAACAATTGTTGGGAGAAAAATTGTTGGAAAATACAGGTAGAGGCATTGTTAACAAGAAATAATTAATGGGAAGTAAGTGGAGAAAAGCCAAAGCCGAAGGATGATGATACTGCAAAATTATCATGGGATATTACGGATAGAAAAGTAACATCTGAGTTGATAATGGCATTGGATCCGAGTGTAGTTCGTCATGTTAAAAAAAAAGGTGACAACGGCACAAAATGTTTGGCTGAAGTTGAAGAGTTTGTTCGCATCACGAGGCCCTGCGAAGAAAGCAACCTTGATGAAAAGGCTCATGTTGCAGAAAATGAGTAAAAATCAAAAGGTGGGCGAACATCTCGATTCTTTTTCTCCACTTACATACGATTATTTTTCTCATTAAGTCTACGGACGAGCTTCCGAAGCCTGAACAACTGAGGGTGAAAATCTTGGAAGAGGAAGGATTGAGGATTGAGGATTTCAAGAGGAAACACCGATGTTGAAAGTAAAGACGGCGTTATATTTACATATAAACATCAAAAGAATTAGGTTTGTGTGTGCGGACATAATTAGTTTTTAAGGCGTTGAGTCCATGAGTTGAAGGGGGTGTGTTGAAGTATCACCTTCATGGAGTCAACGCAGCACTGCTGGCTGTTTATAAATATTGTTTTGAATATTTGTCAAGTTTATTCTATGGTCTTGTGTACTCCATTATCTTGTTATGACGTGTTGTTTTACCATCTTACTAATATTATAAACGTGAAAGTTTGTAAGTATGGATGGATGGATGGATGGATGGATGGATGGATGTTTGTTACTCTTTCACGTAAAAACTACTGAATGGATTTTAATGAAACTTTACAATAATATAGATCATACATCAGAATAACACATAGGCTACAAGTTATAAAGATATTATGTGAATTACAATAATATAAACAAGTCTAATTCAAAATTTCTAATTGTCAAATTTTCGGCCATATTAAACTATAGACAACATAACGTTTCGCTGTCAGTTGCGTTTTGTTAAAGTAGGTTTTATACGGACGGGATAAAAATCTCAGGTATCCTATGTCCAACTTTCTTTTTGTTTTAAATATTTATAATGCGGAACAAAGTTCGCCGGGTCAGCTAGTTTTATATATTTTATTTATTATACGTACTACGAAGCTTCCATCGTGTTTTGCATACTCTGCCATGACCCCCTAACAGTAACTACCATAGTTCCACATCTACGTACAAATTACCACGGTACTACGAGGAAATTTTACAAACATGAAATGCATGAAGACTACAGATATCAATGCCTCGTTGGTCTGACTGCCTCGTTGGTCTAGTGTTTAGATGTGCCGCCTTTGGATCAACGGGTCCCGGGTTCGATTCCGGGGTCGGGCAAGTGTCTTTGTGTAAACCAGAGGCACTGGCTCGGAGTCTGGGTGTCATTTCTAGCTATAATATGTATGTATTTACAAAAAAAAAATGTATATAAGTAGTTTATCATCCATCTCGTTACCATAACACAAGCATTAAGTTGCTTAGCTTGGGACGAGATGGCGTTGTGTGAAATGTCCAAGGTATTTATTTATTTTATTTATTATTCAAGAAGGCCGTGTGGTGACGGTTAATAGAATACATACCGTATCATATACCGTCATCATACTAAGGGCGTCATAACAGCTGACTAAGGAAAATGACAATTCCGAAATCCTAGCCGCAAGAGAAGAAAAAGTTGATACGAAACCCAATGCCAACCCATCCCACCAGCGTAGCATAGTGGCTGTAATTAAAGACCAGATACAGCAGTGGATTTTTACGGGCTGAGAAGTAAGTATTCGAGAAGTTGCACTACTGAGGTTTTTCCATGGCACACACCAAACATTAACAGACTCATCGCTTATTCATTATGATAATGGACAGCATTATCAGGTTATCGTCACGCGTAAAATAAAATTACTGGAAGGGTTCACGAGCGAAGTTTATAATTTTTATACATAAAACTTGGATACATCGTCATCATAAATGACCCACTGCTGAGTCGGGCCTCCCCCAATCCAAGAAAACACTAAGGAACTTAACCTACTGTGCCACGTTGGCAATACGGGCTGGCAGAGGATTTTGTTTATAGTTTTCCCTGTCGGCTAGGATTTCTGCCATTTAATGTCCTTTATTCGGCGACACCCTCAGGATGGCTGGGGTGGTGTCGTTATATATTCTAAACCACGACACCACACTGACATATAACTTGGATCCATAGAATATATATATCTCCCTCACCCTTTCCCAACTTTATTCGGGTCAGCACCGCTAAAACATTTGGCTAAGTACCAGTGTTTACACGGAGTGGGTCCCGTTGCCCTCCGCGAGGAACTGTCAGTAGTTATGTGGTTAGACTAGCTGTCAGTTTTCAGGCCACTGACTACGACTGCAATGGCTGGTAGAATAGCGGCTGCACCGGAGGACGTCAGCTTCACACAAAAGATTCACATGGTAAACACTATTTGCGCTGCAGATTCATACAACAATACATATATTGGTTTCCGCTTAAGTCTGATAAAAAAAAGTTTTTCTTTTGCTATTTATGAAGTTTCTTTAGTATGTCAACAAGTATATACAAGTACATAGATTACCTATAAAATTTTTGAAGACATTAGATTTAATAGATTTTAAGAAAAAATATGCAAGTATTTTTATTAGATAAGGCTTACTATACTATGTCAGAATATTTAGACGAAAACATTAGATAATTCAGATGTTGTAGTAGAATAGTGTTAAATAATTATAATTTAAGAATTATGTTTTTATGTAGATTAGACTTAACTTTATATTAGACCTAATATTTGTACGCTTTACTACAATATAATAAATAAATAAATAAATATCCTTGGACATTTCACACAACGCCATCTCGTCCCAAGCTAAGCAACTTAATGCTTGTGTTATGGTAACGAGATGGATGATAAACTACTTATATACATTTTTTTTTTGTAAATACATACTTATAATAGATAGAAATTACACCCAGACTCCGAGCCAGTGCCTCTGGTTTAGACAAAGACACTTGCCCGACCCCGGAATCGAACCCGGGACCCGTTGATCCAAAGGCGGCACATCTAGCCACTAGACCAACGAGGCAGTCAAAAAATATAAAATATATATAAATAATAAGCACCATCTTTGTTAACCTATGACCACAAATAAAAGAGTTTGAGTTTGGAGATACAATGAAATACTTCTAGAATTCGGCTAACGAGATTAGCAACTAATATAATTAGGTCACGAACAACTAATTAGCTTACTAAATGCCTGTGAGTAGGTACGCAGTTATAAGCATGTAAACAGACATGGTGTAAGTAAATAATATGTACCTATTACACAGGATGTAAGGAAAGCCTTTTAGCCATAACGAAAGGATTGATAGTAGGTACTACGGATAAAGGCATTGTGTGCAGAATGTCTGGTAAAGTTGACTTTTTTTATTGAACACCAGCTTGTGATGAAATTGTCATAACCTGAGGTATAAGCACAGTGAACCCAGGCATGCATAGCAAATCCAATCCAAGACACTAAATAAAACCCAAATTACTAAACTATTAGGAAAAAAATGTCGATTCCCGGTTGATTATTTTATACGTAATCCCTGCATAAGCCGCGCCTATGCCTATGCTGATATCGCGGGGGCAGTTTACAAACATTTAATTCACAAACACAAATGACAGTCTGCAGCAACAAGTGCCTCTGGTTTAAATAAAGACGCTTGCCCGACCCCGGAATCGAACCTGGGACCAACAAGGCAATCATTGGTTTTAACTATAACTCCTTTGTAAAATTCTGGTTCAGGAAAACGTCAATAACTCCTGTGGAAGCTACTTCAATATAGGTAACCATTTTAAACACAGAACTGGTTCTTTTGTTTAGCCACCTCGGATGGCTGGAAAGTTTTTGTAACACCCTAGGTAACTTAACTTTATTATTATATTATTAGATTCCATCTGTCTTCTTAATAAACTTATAAACTATAATTATTTTAAAAAATACTGTCGTGTCTTTCCACTTACCTAATTGCATTAAGATCGTTACCATTCTAATACCGTCTTCTATATTATTTTAGCTAACTAAAGTATTTACAAATTAGAATACATAGTGTCAACACCACATTCCATCCTGAGGGCGCCGTAAGAGCCGACAAAAGAAAACGACAAGACCGAAATCCCCAATTTAGGAGTAAACTGAATTAGTGTTGTCGCATTTGATCAGAGGGAAACGCGACATAATCCCGCTGTGATAGTCCACGGCAAATACATTCGGTTTGTTTGTGAACATCATGTCCTAGAGTTACGTTGGAAGGTCTAACTATCCTCCACTGGTGCCCCACTGGTATGCTCAACACATTGGTAGTGACACAATGTATGTTAAATGTTACGTGATAAAAGAGAAGCTTTTACACAATACGTATATATTTAGAACATAGCAAATGAACAAATATTTAAAAATACCAATTAACCTCAGCCCATATATGACCCACTACTGAGTCGGGCCTCCTCCAGTTACATAGAGGGTAATTAGCCTACTGTGCCATGCTGGCCAGACGGGTTGGCACAGGGTGACGTATTTTCCTTCTCTTGCGGCTAGGTTATCTCGGCTGTTATATTTTCTTTTGTCAGCTCTTACGACACCCTCACGATGGTATGGGTTGGTGACATTATGTATTTTAAATCCGTCACCACACGGAGTAAGATAAAAACATTACACATTATGTGTTTAAAAACATCCAACGGCACTTATCGCGCACAGAATTAATACCTGTTTTTGCTCGACGTTTCGACCATGTTACATGTTCATGTTCAAATTGTGTGTATTATTAAGTTTTTTGTATATTTTCACATGTTACAAAAGGCAATATCTGATCTGATCTCTGGGCACTAATTTGAATACATAGTCGAAAATAGTTTGGTGTAATGTGTCAAAGGCACATCGATACCCAAATAACGAACAAAGAAAAACGATCGACCCTCTGGCAGCTTCAATTATTATGCGAATTTCCTCTCGCATCCAATAGAGCTCGGATGTCTCGGAGCAATGAAACGAATCAGTAAATGTTGATTTATCTATGCTAACTCATTAAATTGTGCCCGATTTGCGTTTAACGTTAAGTAAACAGATAGACATTTTACGCTCGTCTCGTTATTTGTAATGTTTTAATTATGGTTTTTTACAGACTAATAAAAAATACATTTAAAAATACCTACTTAATAGAAACACCCCGCCCATGGCGGAACCAAAGGCCTAAACCACTGTTAGTAGGAATCCAGAGTTAGGAACCTCCTCACAATCCAAAAGTACTGCCTTTTGTATCAGGCTTGAAGAACCTGATTCAAGAGAAAACCACCGTTGCGTTGCCTTCAACCATGAATAACGCGGATTTAGACATTTTCAAACCTAGTCTTACCGCATTTAGAACTAAAATTCGCAACATTCTAAAACAAGACTGTTAGCTAGGAAACATTTAATTTAATTAACTTTGAAAATAAAATCTAATCAATAAATCGAAAATGAAAATAACCTACTTAGAAATAAATATATATTTATTTAATTAACTATACTATTATAATGTTAATGATGTGTCAATACTGTTTAATGCTTTGTGTAAACAAACCCATTGATTTGAAAAATGCAACTACAGAGTTCCTTGCCGGCTCTTCTCTGTAGAGCAGCATTCCGAACCGGTGGTAGTTTCCGCATGAATGTGGGTGGACGTAAGGGTTGTGGGAGATCAAAAGAGATGGATGTATTGTAAGAATGAGGAATTGTGTATGAAAGGTGTGACTGTAGATATGACGACTGATAGGTGTGTATGGAGACTACCACCTAGCGTGGGATAAAGGTCGTAAGATGATAATGGTAACTTTATATAAGTATGACGATTTATAAGAGTTTTGTGATAAAACCTACGTAAATAAAGTTCATTTTGAGTTTGAGTAACCTTTTGGAATTTGATCTAGCATACACCTACATGTTTATATATTTTGCTATTTATCTGATTATTTTCTGTTGCATTGTCCAAATAAATAAACGGTGACGTTTTAATTAGGAATGATTTGATTAGATAAGGGCGTGGCTAGGCTGGCGGGCAAAGATGGCTAGCACTGCATAGAACCTTTTTTATGTACTCTGTTTTTATGGTATACAAAAAACATATCTATTAATCATCATCATTTCAGCCAAAAGACGTCCACTGCTGGACATAGGCCTCCCCCAAGGATTTCCACAAAGGCCGGTCCTGGGCCGCCCGCATCCACTGCTTTCCGGCGATCTTAACCAGGTCGTCGGTCCACCGTGTGGGAGGCCTACCAGCACTGCGCCTTCCGGAACGCGGTCGCCACTCGAGGACTTTTCTGCCCCATCGGACGTCGGTCCTACGAGCTATGTGCCCTGCCCACTGCCACTTAAGTTTGGCAATCCGGTGGGCTATGTCGGTGACCCTGGTTTGCCTGCGTATCTCCTCATTTCTGATTCGATCTCGCAGGGAAACTCCGAGCATAGCCCTCTCCATTGCCCTTTTCTATTAATGCTTATCTATTAATGCTTCGTCCAATGGAGTGCACTATCGTTATTTATTCGCCCATTGGACCACCGATTGCGCTGTTTAGCTGTGGTATTTTTAAAGGTGGAGTCCGTTCCAAAACTCCGCTATGCTCTCCATAAACGATAGCCACGTGACAATTAGATTACAAAACAACCTACAGAGGTTACTTAAAAAGTAAAGTTCACTCGTGGTTTGGCTGAGCTATAGCTTCCAAAGGTTCGACCTGTCAGACTGCTTTAAAAAAGCAAATGAAATTTCGATGCCATGGCATTATTTTAAAGCATAGCAATTTATGTCGTATTTCTTAAAAGATACGTTTGAATTTCCATTAGCAAAAAAAAATCCCTTGCCATGACGTCCCGGTCTGCGTAGGTCCTTAGCCGCCTTGTACTGGATACATTGGTGACGGTGTATTCTAAATCCGTCTCACTGCAAAAACATTTCAATTAGAGACAATATTTTTAAAACAAATTCTTGACTACTAATATATGGCGTATGTCATTGAGTTAAAGTATACATTCCTTTAAATTTTTGTAACAAGAGCCAAACGAACAAATTTTACTTCTAAAGCAGAATTAATAACGTTCAAAGTGCTCTGCAAGTGGTCGTGAAAAGATATACGCATGGTACGGCGGTTTCGATATTGTAAAAGTAACTTTTTTAATTAATGATACCAGAAGTCGAGTCGGCTACTCGTATAAGCAGTATACTGTATACCTTGTTATTTTTTAATCAAAAGGCACATTGACAACAATACGAAAACAGAATAAATGTACATGTACACTATATTTTAATTCCTTACGATGACGGCTTCAGAATACAAAGTGTCACCACCGCCATTCAGAGGGTGTCGCAAGAGTCGAAAAAAGGAAATGCCAAGGCTGATGAACTAGCCGCAAGAGAAGGACTTGCATATAAGTGTTAATACAATCAGGCACTCAAACACGTAAATAATTTATATTGTACTAGCGACCCGCCCCGGCTTCGCACGTGTGCAATGATGAACATCTAAATTTATCAGTGTTTCTCTACAATATTACGCATGTCATCATCACCATCATCAGCCCACATTAGTCCACTGCTGGACATAGGCCTCCCCTAAAGAGCGCCATAGCGCCCTGTCTTCAGCTTGACGCATCCAGCTGCTGCCCGCAACCTTTCGCAGATCGTCGCTCCATCTAGTAGAGGGCCGTCCCACACTACGCTTGCCGATTCGCGGTCTCCACTCAAGAACTCGACTACCCCAGTGGTTGTCGGTTCTTCTACAGATATGACCAGCCCACTGCCACTTCAGTCTGCTAATTCTCTGAGCTATGTCGGTGACCTTGGTTCTCTGTCGGATAGTCTCGTTACGGAGTCTATCTTTCAGAGAAACTCCAAGCATAGCTCGCTCCATAGCACGCTGAGCGACTTTAAATTGGTTAAATTGGATTGTTTAAATTGGAATTGCGTAGTCCACGCATGTATTATACATATAAACCTTCCTCTTGGAATCCGCTTCAAAATCCGTCGCGTAGTTTTAAAGATTTAAGCATACATAGGGATGGACAGACGACATCGACTTTGTTATAAACTATGTGATGATAATCAAAATCAAAATCAAAATCAAAATCAAAATCAAAATGTTTTTTATTCGAATAAATTCTTGCGAATGCTTTCAAATAGTCAAAGATTTAAGAGAAAAAAAAATTAAAAATAAAAATCATAAAATAAAATTAATAATTTAGTTTTTACCACCGGTTCGGAATGCCATTCCATAGAGAAGAGCCGGCAAGAAACTCCATGGTTGCTCTTTTAAATAAGAGGGTTACAATGATGGTGGTACAAACAAGTCTGACAGGTTAGTGAAAGCAATAACACGCATAAACATGTAGCACATTAAAAAATAAGAAAATAAAAATTAGTGAAATTACACAAATTACATGGTGCGTGCTGAAACTGCACTCACATACTGTTTACAAAACTTCACTAATGTAATGGCTGAAAGATCAGAGCTAGACCATAACATAGCCGACGTTACTCCCATGCGTCACTATCTGATAGATAGTCATTGACTTGATAGTACGCTTTTTTAATTAAACCGACTTAACGTAACATTTAAATTTCTCGAACGACCAATCCAAAACTGCTTCCGGTAATTTGTTGAACAGGCGAATTCCGAGACCTACAAAAGAACCATGTGCTTTTTGTAGCCGGTGGAATGGAGTAACTAACTTATGCCTATTTCTTGTCTGGATATTGGAGGACGAGACGTCACAATTTTTTTTAAAGCTACTATAATTTTGTTTAACAAAAATTAGATTAGAAAAAATGTACTGTGACGCTACAGTTAAAATCCCTATATCTTTAAAGCGTTCTCTCAGTGATTCTCTAGGTCCTAAATTATAAATTGCACGTAGCGCGCGCTTCTGTACAATAAATATGTTTTGTATATCAGCAGCATTACCCCAGAGTAGGATCCCATACGACATAACGCTATGGAAGTAACCAAAGTAAACGAGTTTTGCCGTGTCTTCGTCAGTGAGTCTCCTAACCTGTCTAACAGCGTAGGCGGCTGAACTAAGCTTCCCCGTAAGAGTTACAATGTGAGGCTTCCACTGCAATTTACGATCTAGAGTGATGCCTAGAAACTTGGTTGAATCTACTATGTCTACTTGCTTATCATCCAAATCTAGTTTGGTATCTATTATCTTAGTATTCGGTGTTACAAATCGAATACATTTAGTTTTTACAGAATTCAGTAGCAAATTGTTTGTTGTGAACCAGTAAGATACCTGACTAAGCGCGCTATTCACGTCGTCATAATTAACGTTTTTCCGGTCAACTTTAAATACAAGAGATGTATCATCAGCGAAAAGCACGATATCGCAAATGTCATTAATAAAAAATGCAAGGTCATTAATATATACCAGAAATAGGAAAGGACCAAGGATGGACCCTTGTGGCACGCCCATAGACACAGGCGATCCATCAGACTTAACTCCATTAATGTCGACGAACTGAATTCTATCACGCAGATACGACGCTAATAAATTGATCGCATTGTATTTAACGCCATAGTGTTGAAGCTTTCTTAACAAGGTTTCGTGATGCACACAGTCGAAAGCTTTCGATAGATCACAGAAAATACCTATGGCATCTTGCGAGTTCTCCCAGGCATCATAAATATGTTTTAAGAGCGCAGCACCTGCATTCGTCGTAGAACGACCTTTGGTAAAACCGTATTGTTCACTATGTAATAATTTATGTAAATCGAAATGACGAAGTAATTGCTTTAAGATTAGTTTTTCAAAAATTTTACTTAGAGCTGGCAGAATAGAGATTGGACGGTAATTGCCAGGCTCTTTTTTGTTACCAGCTTTGAACAATGGTGTGATTTTACTATGTTTCATTAAATTAGGAAAAGTACCCACGTCTATACATTCATTAAAAATATCTGTAAGGTATGGGGCAATCTCGTAAATGATGCTATTAATGGCTAGTGTAGACATACCCCACAAATCTCCGGTTTTCTTAGAATTAATGGTTTTAAAAGTATTTATAATATCAATTGCTGTAACGTGAGTGAAACTGAACAGGGCTGAACACTCCTTAACATTATTTCTGAGTAGGTCTTCGGCATCGACAGGAGAAGAATTCAACGGAGCAGTGATTTGACACGGTATAGATGCAAAAAAATTATTAAAGGTTTGAGCCACTTCATACTTATCAATTATTAATTTGTTATTTACAGTTAATTGGAACATGGATTCTTGTGGCTTTGATTTTCCAGTTTCAGCATTAATAATTTTCCAAGTTGTTTTTATTTTGTCCTCGGATTTTTTAATCTTACGGCTTATGTGTAGGGACTTTGCTGTGTTGCAAACTTTCCTAAAAACTTTTGAGTAAGACCTAACATAATCGTGGAACACTGAATCAAAATTCATCTGTTTCATGGAATAAAGATTATATAAAGTATTTCTACTTTTGTAAATGCCTGGTGTAGCCCAATCACAAAATTTAATTTTATTTCTCATAGTAAAAGTTTTTAATTGAAATACATCATCGTATTGCCTTTTAATAATATCAAATAAGTTCTTATACAAAGTATCTGGATCGCCACGTGCAAGAGTCATGCCACCAGTCATCTTGGATATATTATGTTTGAATAATTCTAATCTGCTACATGTGACTGGTCTAGTAGTAAACTTAGGGCATTCGGCTGTTTTTAGAAAGGGTAGAACAATAAGTTGCCCGCTATGATCTGATGATAGGTCGTTTAGAATTGATTTATCGACCATATCACAGCTGCAGAAAATATTATCCAGGCAAGTAAATGTAGTTTTAGTAATTCTAGTTGGCTCACAAAAAGCGTGAGTCAATCCGAATGACTTAAACAGGCTAATAAAGCGAGAAGTTGACGCTGATTCAACAAGCAAATCTATATTGAAATCACCACATATTATTATATCTTTACCGCTATTTACTGTAATTCTTCCTAAAACTTCCTCCATTACTATTTCAAACTGACTGTATATACCTGATGGAGGGCGGTAAACGCAAATAATTATATACATGTCAAGTTCTACACAAGACAATTCGATCGTGCGCTCTATTGAGAGCTGCACAATATCCTTGCGTTCTTTACATTTTAAATAACTTGACACTAATATAAGAGACCCACCACGGATGGCAGATGATCTACAAAAAGCACTAACTACTTTGTGGCTCATGTTATTGCGCCCAAGCTCATGATCTCTCAACCAGTGTTCCGTAACACAAAATACCTGAACTTTGTGATAGTCCAGAAAAAGATCAACCTCTAACTGTTTGCTAGTCATGCCCTGTATATTTTGGTGTACAATGCGTAAGTGAGAGGGCATGACTGTTGTCTTATCTAGTTGTTTAAACAACCAGATGTGTCCGATGAACTGCGAATAGCACAGTCTGTCAGTGTCCTATTACTAGAAGTGAATGATAAACTTATATTTTAATTTAATAGTACTTATTCAATTATTCGTCTCTTTTTTATTTCTATAATTTGTATGTCAACGGGCAAAACATAGCGTGCTACCTACTTTTTAAGATCTGACTTGTAAATATTACTTAGGTTTTACAAATAAATGATTTCTAACTTCTGATTTCTGTAGTTGGAGGAGGCCCGACTCAGCAGTGGGTCGTTTATGGGCTGAGAAGTGGTTTAACCATATAATTACCGGTTATCGCACACGATGGGTCTGTGTCAATACTAGTAGTATGCCAAATTATGTGAGACTGGTGCCCCAATTAAACTGAAAATTCTACGCAAGTTGCCAATATAAATCAACTCATCGGGAAAATCTCCCCTTGTTCCACCAATTACGGGTGCAAGTAAAATTGTCCCAAAAAAGACAGCACATCCGAATGACGAGTGCACTCAATTCCAATGCTTTTATTTTTTGTAGCCTGCCTGAAATATTCGATCCAATACGTTTGAATGCAGTATGTAGTGGCCGACAAAATATTCGTGAAATTCTACGTACTGAAAAGGATTTTAATTAAAAATAAATCAAAACACTATTTACTGTCCTTTGCCCTTTGTAACTATTGCGCGAGTTTGCTCTGATAAATCTGCCTTATCCCGGTCTTGTACCTAATAACGGCGATCTGAAAAGAGCAACTACAGAGTTTCTTGCTGGCTGTTCTCTATAGAGCTGCATTCCAAACCGGTGGTAACCTTCTTTTTCACACTGTATATGTTTTACATACATACATACATATAATCACGCCTCTTTCCCGTAGGGGTAGGCAGAGACCACTTCTTTCCACTTGCTACGATCCATACATACTTGTTTCGCTTCGTCCACTTTCATTATTCCCTTCATACATGCTCTTCGGTTTAGGGTACTCTTGACCTGGCCTTTTTTCAAGACGTCCCTGATTTGGTCTTGAAACGTCCGCCTAGGTCTTCCCCTTCCAACACTTTCATTCACACTCGCCTTATACACTTTTTTCGTCAATCGTTCTTCATTCATTCTCTCGACATGGCCAAACCATCTCAGCATACCTTTCTCAATTTTTGTCACTACATCTTCTTTCAGACCACAACGCTTCCTTATCTCACTATTTCTTATCCTGTCACTCAGTTTAACTCCTATCATACTTCTTAACGCTCTCATCTCAACTGCATTTATTCTGCTTTCATGTTTCTTCTGCCATACCCAACTTTCACTTCCATACATGAGTGTCGGAACCAACACTCCCTCATGCACAGCCAAACGAGCCTTGTTAGACACCTTCCGACTGCTCATAAAGGAGTGCAAAGCTCCGTTCACCATGTTCCCTGCATTCACTCTTCTTTCGATATCACTCTCACACTTTCCATCTCTTGTAAACTTTGAACCCAGATACACAAACTCATTCACCTGTTCAACTTGTTCATCTCCAATCACGATATTGCAGACTGTCACTGCCTCATCTCTTTCAAACACCATCACTTTCGTCTTCTTAACATTAATCTTCATTCCCTTTCTAGCAAAAGCTCCACTCATAGCAGTTACCATCTCCTGCAACTCCTCGGCCGAAGACGCAAGTAATACTTGGTCATCAGCATAGAGAAAACATTTGACGAGTAACTCATTCATTCTCAACCCACTTTCATTCTCTTTTAAATCTGTCAAGCAATTGTTCATGAACAGATTAAACAGCCACGGTGACGCTACACATCCCTGTCTAACACCCTTTTCGATATTAAACAATTCAGTGTATGCCCCGTTTATCCTTACACAAGCACTGGAGTCCCTATAAAGAGATTGCAATGCTCGTATAAGGATACTGCTCACACCGTTCACGGACAATGCTGACCACAATTCATTCCGCACCACTCTATCATAGGCCTTTTCTAGATCCACGAACGCGCAATAGACCTTCTTGGTTTTAGCCAAACACTTTTCGGCTATGCACCGCAAGGAAAAGACCTGATCCGTACATCCCATTCCCTTTCTAAATCCCGCTTGTGCATCCCACACTTTTTCATCTGTTTCATTCACAACCCTTTCAATTAACACTTTCGCGTACAATTTACCGACGACGCTGAGAAGGCTTATACCGCGGTAATTTATGCACTCTTGCCGTGACCCTTTTCCCTTATATAATGGCACTATTACGGCTTTGCACCAGTCTCCCGGTACTTGCCCATTTCGCCAGCACAAATTGAAAAGGCGGTACAGCTGGCTAGCCACTATGCCCTGTCCAGCCCTCAGCATCTCGACGGTAATCCTGTCATACCCTGCAGCCTTGCCTAATCTCATACTTTTCAACGCTTTCACTATTTCATCCATGCTTATCTCTCTTTCATCACCATTTATACTAGTTTCCATGGAAGGTGCCGGATGTTGTACCTGCACTTCCTCTCTTTCAAACAAACTTTCAAAATACTCTTTCCATCTCTTTAGCACACATTCTTCTCCTTTTATAATGCTCCCATCTAGACTCCTGATTGTACTCAGCTCCGAGGTAGATGTTTTTCCTCTTACTGCTTTGATGGATTTCCAGAAAAACTTGATATTTGACTGGAAATCTTCAGTGAGCCTCCTATCAAAATCATCCTTTCGTTCTTCTTTCTTTCTAGACACAACTTCTTTCGCTGCTAATTTCAATCTTTTATACTTCGTTCTTGCTTCCTTGACCTCGTCATCCGTCGCCTTTTGAGCTTTTTGGTTAGCTTTTGTAGCTAACCAATCTAACCACGCTTTCTTCTTTTCTTGCACCGCCCTTTGTGCATCATTATCCATCCACACATCATAGTTCTTTCTTCCTTTCCTTCTTTTAGCTACCCCGCATACGTCAATAGCAACATTCACGACCCCTTTCTTAAATTTCTTCCAAAAATCTTCAATCACACCTATCTCTTCTATGCCTTTAACACTTTCTTTCAGTTTCTCTACATACTCGTCTTTCTTTTCTTGCAGATTTTCCACTTTTACTCTGTCCAAAACACTCGTAGGCTCGGCCCCTCGGTGTCGCCACCGTTTAAAGAGGCCACGCATTCGGGCTATCACCAGGAAGTGGTCTGTGTCGAGGCCTACACCGCGGTATGCCCGAGTGTCTAGCACTTTCTTCCTCAGTCTTTCATCCACAATTACAAAATCAATCATACTTCTCGACTCACCTTCATCTCTTGTATACAAATGGATCTTTTTGTGGTCAAACATTGTGTTGGCCACGCAAAGATTCCATTCCAAGCATACTTCAAGCAGGCTTCTCCCATTTTCATTCACTCTCTCGTCCCCAAACGTACCCAGAACTCCTTCATACCCATCACGCTTCACTCCAACCCACCCATTAAAGTCCCCTAACATCACGATCCGTTCATTTTCTCCGCATTTATTCAAGACCTCTCTCATGCTATCCCAAAATTCCTCTCTCTCTTGTCGGGCTTTTAAGGACCCACCTCCGCGCAGATCCGTCGGTGCATAGACCCCAAGGATAAACAAGCGAGTGAGTCCGACTTTTAACCTAATCCAGAGGAGTCTTGGGCTTACACATTCATGCTCCATCACACATTCAACTATTCGAGAGGAAAGAATCACACCAACTCCCTGACAGCCTCGGCTGGTTTGGGGGACTCCCGACCAGTATGCCGTGTAGGAACCATGAACCGTGGTGTCACATCCTTTCCTCTTGGTTTCGTTCACGCACAAAATATCTATGCATCGCTCATCCATCATCTGACATACTTCATCTACCTTACCATCCATTCCTCCTCTCACATTCAACGTAGCGAAGCGGCTCTCCATGGGCCGCTTTTCGCCCCCGCGAGAAACGAGACGTGATGGGTGGCGAACCACATCGCCGCCATTTTGGTTAATTAAATTAAATATATTATTAGCCATAGCGTTCCCACGAATAGCAAGGGAAAGGTTTGTCCACCCCAGCAGAGCCCCGCATGCCAGGGTAAGGCTAGCCTAATTCTGGGTCGCCCGGTCCCAGGGCAGTGTGGCACGCTAACGACTAAGCTTGCCCCTAGCCATGCATCCATCCGCGCGGCAGACGTTGGATTGGCGGAGATGGTAGGGATAGGGAAAGAGAAGGATAGGTGGTGTGAAAAGGAAGACTGGTAAGTTAGAGTGGGGAATAGGAAATGTAGGATATTACCGCCCAGGAGGGCAAGGGATAGGACAGTAATAGCTAAGGTAGCCGGGGCCGCATACCCGTATACTATACCACAACTACCGGACAGGTAAGTTGGGATGAGTATCCTCTGACTTAAGTATATGTTTTGTTATCCTATAATCTGAAGTCAGACGTTACGCAACGCTTTGTATGGTGCAAGCCTCTACCGCATACTGTAAGTAGTTGAACACCTTTATATTTCACAGAAAGATATTCTAGAAAGGAATGTGAAAAAGTATTATCTGGTAGTCCTGCAGGCCCAAAGCTTCGTTCACATTGATAAAATTTTGAAAATGCATTGATATTAAGTAAAAATGCGTTTTACTTCGAAGCCATCATAATATTCAAGAAAAGAACGAAAACCTTGACAATAGTAATAAAAAGAAGTATAAAAGTACAAACTACCAAAAAGGCCGCATACACATCAATATTCTAACATCTTTCGTATTTACGTGGAAAAATACGAAAAACCATTGGTTACAGATTTAGAAAACATAGTGTGTGCACCCCATTCCATCCTGGGAGTGTCGTAAGAGTCGACAATTGGAAATGATAAAGCCGATAACCTAGTCGCAAGAGAAATAAAACTCGATAACTTGTGCTAACCCGTCTGGCCAGCGTGGCACAGTAGGCCAATTACCCTCCATGTAATTGGAGGCGGCCACACTCAATAGTGGGTCATCTATTGGCTGAGTGGTAGAAGTATCAGGGGGATCATTAATAGAATAGAAAGTCGCTTAGCATGATCCGGGTTGTAATCTTGACGCTCATGGTATAAAATAATAAATAAATATCCTTGGAAATTTCACACAACGCCATTTCGTCCCAAGCTAAGCAACTTAATGCTTGTGTTATGGTAACGAGATGGATGATAAACTACTTAAATACATTTTTTTTTTGTAAATACATACATATTTTAAATAGAAATGACACCCAAACTCCGAGCAAGTGCCTCTGGTTTAGACAAAGACACTTGCCCGACCCCAGAATCGGACCCGGGACCCGTTGATCCAAAGGCGGCAAATCTAACCACTAGACCAACGAGGCAGTCAAGTCAAAATAAACAGTTTTTTTTTGGTCTTAAGTTAAAAAAATCTTGCTCGTCTGAACACCGCTTTACACCCTTTCACAGAACATGGCAGATTGACATTCAACATGGCGGCGCGGATAATGGAAGTGACTCCTGACTGCCTCAGACATGGTCCTTCAGATATCCCTCTTCTAACATCATTTAAAACCTTTATCCTTTTACGTTTCAAATGCTCTCTGCTGGAGTCACATATTTTATTCATCGATTAACAGACGGTTTTTTTAAGGTTGACGTGTTTGTCTATGGTACTAAGGCTCCTGAATAGACAACCCGATGAGAACCGAAAAAAAGTCCTATAATCGAAGAATATTATTAAAAATGCTCATAATGAGCTGTGAAATGCATGAAAACATTATTGGTGAGTCGGTACATTGATCTATACTGCCGAAAAATAGCTGTAACTCACCTCAATATGATTTTCAATAAGCGACTGTTTAGTCCAAAAGATAGCGGTCTATTTTGTGACAACAACACTTGATAATTACAGCCACAGGCGGCTGCAGAAGATACACATAGCATCAACAAACTGTAGTTTTTAAATCATTCAATCCATTAATTACTTACTACTAATTACCATTAATTACCATTAATTAGACGACACGGTTGGCGCAGTGGTTGAGCGCTCGACTGCTGCGCAGCATGTCGCGGGTTCGATCCCCGCACGGAAGAAATATTTGTACGACCTACAATTATTTGTTCCGGGTCTGGGTGTTTTCTATCTATAATATGTATGTATTTACAAAAAAAATTGTATATAAGTAGTTTATCATCCATCTCGTTACCACAACACAAGCATTCTTGCTTAACTTGGGACGAGATGGCGTTGCGTGAAATGTCCAAGGATATTTATTTATTATTTATTAATGACTTCTGATGGAAGGAGGGTCCGCCACTTTTTTTCTGAACAGCAATTAGCCCAACGTCTCGTCCTGGGTCACGCCATGTTTCCTTGATTTTGGGACTAGGCGTCCTTTATAGTATATTTATACTACTGCTACTACTTGGTCTATCCGTCGGCTGACCCACTGCTGTGTCGGGCCTCCTCTAATTACATGGAGGGAAATAAGAGGAGGGTAACACGCTGGCCAGACGGGTTGGCACAGGGTGTCGTATCGAGTTTTCCTTCTCTTGTGGCTAGGTTTTCAGCCTTGTCATTTCCTATTGTCGACTCTTACGACACCTTCAGGATGGAGTGGGGTGGTGACACTATGTATTCTAAATCCGTCACCACACGGACATAGTATATATAACACATTCCAATCGTGACAAAGAGAAGCTTTTATTGAAATTAAACACTTTTTAACGGATTTATCGCGTGTATATTACATTATTTAATTCCCGACGTTTCGAATGCTTTGCAGCAGTCGTGGTCGCGGGAGAGACTAGATGACAGTTGTCTTCAAAAGTACAAAGAAACAGTTAAAATCTACCGCCTATAATTTTGTTTTATTGATAACGTTCCATGTGCACGTTCCACGCGATAAATCCGTTAAAAAGTGTTTAATTTCAATGTGTAATAATCGCGAAAACCTAAGAAATCAGAAGCTTTTATTTTTTTATAAGGCTAAGATCCCTACAAAAAATACATTTCCCGCTTACAATATCCGTGCTATAATCATAAACAAGCTACCTATATCTTTTAATATTTCCCCGCTGTTTTATTTTGCGAGCATATTCGTTACTCCTCCGGGATCCAATGAATTGAGATTTATGCGCCCATTGCCGTTTATCTTGCGGATTAAATTACCATCTAATTGGGACTCCGCAGTGCAAGCGTCATGTGGCGTTGCGAAAGTACTAAAAACCTATTTAACTAGCCTAGTAGAGAAATCCTTTTAACAAATATTTGTATAAATAAATAATAAATATAAATAAATAAATATTCTTGGACATTTCACACAACGCCATCTCGTCCCAAGCTAAGCAACTTAATGCTTGTGTTATGGTAACGAGATGGATGATAAACTACTTATATACATTTTTTTTTGTAAATACATACATATTATAGATAGAAATGACACCCATGACAAATGACTGAATCATGCTGTAACAAACATGAAAAAATAAAATAACACAACTGAATAAACTTTTTCCTTTTTGAAGTAGGTAAAATTGAATTACTTCTTTTCTTTTTTTTCAAACGAAAACCCTGCACTAGGTGTAACATAAATTACCCACTGCTGAGTCGGGCCTCCTCCCGTCACAGGGAGGGTAATAAGCCTACGGTGCCACGCTAGCCAGACGGGTTGGCATAGGGTTTGGTTTCAAGTTTTCCTTCTCTTGCGGCTAGGTTTTCGGCCAAGTCATTTGCTTTTGTCGGCTCTTACGACACCCTCAGGATGGAATGGGGTGGTGACTCTATGTATCATAAATCCGTCACCACATGTAACCTCCTCCAGTTACATGGAGGGTAATTAGTCTACTGTGCCACGCTGCTGGCCAGACGGCTTTTAGGTCTGCCTCCAGGTTTTCGGCCTTGTCATTTCCTATTGTCAACTCTTACGACCCCATCATTTCATCATATGTGAAATGATTTCCACCACACTCTATCCGCTTTTCAAAAGAAAATTCTGGTATCATTTACATAAATATTAAGAAAATATAATCTTAAAATGCTCGCGCGGATTTTTCCTGTGTTTACTTTTTTGTTGAATCTGTGTAAATTTATTAATTGCTGCCAAGATATGCCAATGCTGTGCATGCCTTTATCTGCCATGCATATCAGGCTTAAACCTGTATATTTAATGTAATTATAATGTCACTAGCTGTCCCGGCAAACGTTGTTTTGCAAAATAATTAACCATCCCCCGCGCAACCCCCACCCCGCGCAACCCCCCCGCCACGCCACCCCCACACCGCGCAACCCCCACCCCGCACAACCCCCACCCCGCGCAACCCTCTAGGTCTTATGGTTCCAGAGGTATCGTGATGACTCAATCTATCTATACAACATCTCCTATCGCAAACGTTGTTTTGCCATGTAATTAAATAGGGGTTGATCGTAGAGGGGTGAAAATTTGGAGTTGTTTGTATTTTTTATGCTGAATCTTAAAAAAATAAAAGCAAAAAATTTTCTCTGAAAAATAAACAATTATTATTTTTTGACCCCCCCCCCCCTCAAAATTTAGGGGGATGAAAAGTAGATGTTGTCCTATTCTCATACCTACCCAATATGCTCACAAAATTTCATCAAAATCAGTCAAGCCGTTTCGGAGGAGTTTGGCATCTAAAACTGTGACACGAGAATTTTATATATTAGATAATTATGTATGTTATTGGCGTGAGTTAATAAATAAATAAATAAATGTAGTGGTGACACAATGTTTTCTGAACCAGTTACGGAGGTTGCGTTCATCAAAACTTTCTCTCGATAATTCTAAGTACCGATAACGTAATACATATCTACTCGACTCGAACATGAATATAATATTAAGATAACGTACAAACGCGTACGTTATTATAATCAAACGTTTAACCACAAAGCGAATGATGGAGGTGCAGAATCTAATCACAGATAGGAAATTGCGAGCGTTTTTTTTTCAATCGATCGCGGGGCTCGATTTGCTTGTACCGAATAATTTATAAAGCGGTCGTATTGGAAAAATCTAGAACCAAAATTAGTCCATGCGCGGTGCTGGTTTTGATGAATAATGTCACTATACTGCCTTATTGGTCTAGAGGTTGGAAGTGCCGTTCGAATCCGGGGTCGGTCAAGAGTCTTTTTGTAAACCAGTCTTACCCCCTTGAACAACGAATACAAACTCAAAAGGAACTTTATTTACGGAGGTTTCATCACAAAACTCTTATAAATCGTCATATTTATAAATATCATATTATAATCATATTATAATCATCTTACGGCCACTGTCCCACACTAGGTCGTAGTCTCCACATACACCTATCAGACGTCATATTCACACATTTCACACTCCTCACTCCTACAATCCCTCCATCTCCCCAATGACACCCAGACTCAGAGCGAGAGTCTCTGGTCAACACCAACGACGCAGAATTCTTTTGAGTTTAACGTAAATTCTTTCTTTTTACAAGCTTCTTTCTTTTTCATAAATCAAAATCAGAACGTTTTTTATTCGAATAAATTCTTGCGAATGCTTTCAAATGCACAAAAATTTAATTTTAAAAAGAAATTTAAAAATTATTAAACATTTAGTTTTACCTCCGGTTCGGAATGCCATTCGACAGAGAAGAGTCAGCATACCATTGAAGTTGTTCTCGCATCAGTCTGCATCTACCTCTATACAGGATGTAACATTAACCCTGTACCCATAACGAAAGGATTGGCAGTATTACTACTTCTCAGCCCATAAATGACCCACTGCTGAGTCGGGCCTTCGCCCATCACAGGAAGGGTAATTAACCACACCACAAATTGGCCAGATGGGTTGGCACAGGGCCGTGTTTCAAATTTTCAATTTAGAATCAAATCCTTTGATTCTAAAATGTAAGCAATCACAAAACCTAAGAAACATTAGGCAACGCAGATAACGAAGCTTGTGGTATAATATTCACTATAATGTAGGCGACTCATCACAGATGGAACACACATTCTGTGAGTAAAATTGGACCACAAACACTGGTCCTACCTCATACTTCAAAATAGAAAAGAATGAGATATGTAGTCTATCGTATTAAGTTAGTCTGTAATGATAGGTCACAAATGGAAATAAATAAATAAAAAAAATACTACTCTTTTCCGTTGACTAGGATGGCTATAAAGACTTTGTTTCACCCTGTATAAATAGAAGCCTTACCAATTATTATCGCCAAAAATTGCGAAAATCATCAGCCAGTAAGTAATGTAATTTATTAAAAAAAACAGAACACAAAAACTCACTTATAACTTTAAGTTTACTTAGAATTACCTTTCTACATTTCAATTTTCATACTGATTAATTTAACTTGAACTTTGTTAACATAAGGTTTGCTACAAACGAAAACTGAAAGACTAAAAGTGATGGTTCTGGCGAAAACAGGTTTTAGGCTGTTTTTCTTTCTTTTGTTTTTTTTTGAATTTTTTTAGTAAAGGGGTTTTAATAATAACCCATACAATTAAATGTTCGTGTGGTGACGGGTTTAGAATACTACACGTCACCAACCCAAACCATCCTGAGGGTATCGTAAGAGGTGACTAAAGGAACGCAAGAGGCAGATCACCTAGCCGCAAAAAAGGAAAACTTGAAAAAAGCCCTGTGCCAACCCGTCGTGCCAGCGTGGCACAGTAGGATAATTTCCCTCCTTGTCCTTGGAGGAGGCCCGAGTCAAAAGTGGGTCGTTTATGGGCTGAAATGATGACGATACAATTAAAACCCCATTTAATGGGTTTTCTAGAACAAATTTCTCAAATATTTTTTTGTAGAGAGATATTTTTTATTGTCATATAAAACACGGTGTACATTACATTGACAGATACTTTAGTTGTTGAGTGGAGACCGCGAATCGGTAAGCTTTTGTAGGATGGCCCTCTGCTAGAAGGAGCGACGATCTGCGATAAGTTGCGGGCAGCAGCTGGATGGAAGCTGAAGAAAGGGCGCAGGCGCTCTTTAGGTGAGGCTTATGTCCTTTAGTGCACTAGAAAAGCCTGAAATGAATAAATTTTCTAAAAAAAACTATCTATGTATAAATAAATATTTCTTGTCACAGTATTTGTTACCATACGGCTGAAACGATTGTGATGAAATTTTATATTCACACTTGGTAGATCTGAGAATAGGTGTTTAGTGATACAGGTGGCATAACCCAATTTTTTTTGGGACAGGTTTTTTTTATGATGTGGCATTAAAATAAGTAAAACAATAAATTGTCTACCATCTTTCATCATCCCCTATTTTTTAAAAGCGATATTAGTAATTTAAATACTTTTTACCCAGATCGGTAACTGATCAATTATCTCTGATCAGTTATTCCCTCTAGGCGTCTGCCGGTGTTACTTCTCATTCAGTAAACAGCTTAGAGTAGGGATGAGCTGTTCGTTATTTTTATATTCCGTCATCGTTTACAGCGCTCCATGCTTCTTCCACTCATACACTACAATATGAGTGTTTGCGTAGATACTTACAATATTTTTTCTTGTAAAATTATCTTTAGAAAGAATTTATTTGGCAAAATAGCCTTTCTCGGGTCAGCGTGTAAAACTAAAAAAATCGGTCTTTGTTTAGTCGCATAAAATGTTTGAAAAATCAATTTTTTGATTGGATCCCCATTGCTGCTTATTTAGATACTGTATTTTATTTTTTTGGACAACAAAACAGGTAACAACTAATAACTAAACATAATATCTAATAAACGGATCTATCCTAGGTTGGAACCCATAATTATGTCGTAAATCACTACATAGTATAAAACAAAGTCGCTATCGTCTGTCCGTCCCTATGTATGCTTAAATCTTTAAAACAACGCAAAAGGGTTTTGAAGCGGTTTTTTTTAACATATAGTGATCAAGAGTATGGTTCATATGTATAATACATGCATAAATGCATCCGTGCGAAGCCGGGCCGGGTTGCTAGTTATAGTACAAAGCAACTATTATTAAAATTTATCTTATAATCTAAAAATGTCTAAAATTTATCTTCATGTTCTAAATCTGTCTGAAAAGCACCTTTTGAACCGTATTATGGAAATAATTTTGATTTGGCGTGAAGATATCTAGATTTGGGTGAATATAACATATATCATTATAGAGGCGACACATTCTTGCCATGGGATTATAATATTAATAAAATATTAAAATTTATTGTATTTAAAATATTAATAACAAATATTTTTTTTACCATGTAAGGGAGTTACTTTTATTAAATGCATGTCATGTCAGCAGTCGCCCTTAGGTCTTCATTCTGTTTTTAACGAAACTCTAATTGACAAGGCTTCATCGTGACTTTGAAGTTACGCGTGGTTCATTAGCCTTACCTGTGGTTATCTTGAGGGGTAAACAAGACCCCAATTTCTTTTAACCTTTTTGTACTATGTTATGGATGCCTTAAGCTTAATAAGGGACTCACAGAGATTAACCTCTCAAATCGAATTAGTTTGCATATATTATTATACCCGCGGTTTCACCAGTGTGGTGATGGAAAATTGTGTTAATGATGATAGAAAGTATTTTAATTTTTCGTTAGTTATAAATCATTAATAGTTTGTAGTAAAAATAGTTTTTGTGTATCATTGCGTAGGTATAGTATATTTCATTACAAGTGCGGAAAGGCTGTCATTACAACGAGTTCCGACAAATGTCTACCCGAGCCGAGGCGCAGCCGAAGGTGAGGGTTGACAGTCGGAACAAGTTGCAATGACGGTTCCGCACGTGTACTGAACGACTATTTTTAATACAGTTGCGAAAAAATGAAGCAATTTAATAAAATATTATAAACACAATAAACTCAACTAACTAATCATTTCTGAAAAATGGCGCCGACCGTAGAATATAAGCAGGTTTTTTTTTTCTTCATCCATTCTGGTAGGCAAAAGGAACAATGCCCATACAGCCAAGTCTTCAGTAGAATTTTTTTATTGATATGAAATGAAATTTAATTAGATGAAATAAAACACATTCAATCAAATAATTAAATCTGATATTGAAACAAATTAGTACGTAGTTTCTTTTTAGAAATATACGTATTTGCATGAATCATAAAAACATCTATGATTTTTTTTAGTAAAAACTTCATGGTTGGTTTTTCTTTATAATAGACATTATTTTGACAGTTGGGAAAGAAAACGCACTAGTGCGGGAATGGTAAAGAAAAAGCACGCGTGTGTAATAGCCCACTTCCCGAACGCTATACGTCCCTGTAATATGCCACTTTTTGAGCAACTGTATTAAAAAATTTGTTACATATAGGTACTTATGTCCATGTGTGACGTTACCCGCCGCCCCTAACGGAAGACCAGCGTTGGTTGCTTGCAACCAGCATCGTGCTGAGTTTGGGACGGGTTGTGGCAGGAAGGCTTTCCATAGAATTAGTTTAGTGCCTAGTTTTATTACTTTGTATTTTTCTTGCCACAATAAAGATTATGTCTATGTCTATGTTAGAGTTTTTCCTCCTTACTTCACACTATACTATTACTGTTACTACTACTGATCCCTTAAATGCCCAACTGCTGATTCGGTCCTCCTCTAGTTACATGTAATTGTAATTGGCCTACTGCCTACACGTTGGCCAGATGGGTTGGCACAGGGTCGTATCAAGTTTTCCTTCTTTTGCAGCCAGGTTATCAGCCGTCATTTTCTTTTGTCATTTTACGACACACTCAGGATAGAATGGGATGGTGGCACTATGTATTCTAAATCCGTTAACACTTGGACTTTCTTCACATTATCGCCTTTTTTTTTTTTTTTTTTTTATTGCTCTTGGTGGCAAACGAGCTAGCGGCCCACCTGATGGTAAGTGTTGACCGCCGCCCATGGACATTAGCAGTGCCAGTGGCACAGCCAAGCCGTTGCCTACCGTGAAGTGAGTGCTCTTTTTAAACCTCGTTTAAAGGAGGACATGTCGTAGCGCTCGGGAAACACCGCCGCAGGTAGTTCATTCCAGAGTCTGCACGTACGTGGTAGGAATGATCGCTGGAAGCGTACCGTGCTGGACGTTATCGTTTCCAGGTGATATGGATGAACCCTGCCTATCAGTTATTGTGAATTGTAAGCTATATTGTTGTAGTTTCATCAAAATCCAATCAGTATGTTTTACGTGAAAGAGTAAAAAAATACATCTATACAGTCTAACATACATATAATCACGCCTCTTTCCTGTAGGGGTAGGCAGAGATCACTTCTTTCCACTTGCTACGATCCTTACATACTTGTTTCGCTTCGTCCACTTTCATTATTCCCTTCATACATGCTATTCGGTTCAGGGCACTCTTGACATGGCCTTTTTTCAAGAAGTCCCTGATTTGGTCTTGAAACGTCCACCTAGGTCTTCCCCTTCCAACACTTTCAAATAGAAACGCAAGGTGTAGATCACCTAACAGCAAGAAGAAAACCTTGATACAAACCCTTTGCCTCCTCCAAACTCATGAAGAAACTAGTGAACTGTGACACGCTGGCCATACCAACCCAGGGTGTCGTATCCTTCACAACCAAAACGGACGGTGACATGGTACGCTTTAAATCCGGGACCACACGATCAAAATTTCGCTTGGTGGTAGGATCTAAAGATCCACCCGGCTAGCTACCCCCCTCACTTCTAAGTCCAGCAAGCAGTTTTACTGTGTTTCGTCGTGTGTGTGTGTGAGGCGCTGCCCGACGGGGCATTTCCTTGAGTTTCCTGCTCCATCGACCCTGGCGTTCATCACGCAAGTCTCGGGTCAAAGGCACACAAGTCACTGATAAACAAAAAAAATAAAGACAATCCTAGGACAATAATTCAAAGACAATAATAATATAACCGTAAGACATAATGATATAGGACCAGTATTTTGTTATGGGATGTACATACATTAATCGGTATTGATTTACCTTCTATTTCCGATCTATTATAACACAATCGCTCGGATAAACGGAAAAATGAATTTCTTTGTCTTTACCGTTTCGTATTTCTTTGGTGATTTGCTCAAAGCTTAGGATTATCGTTGTCTTCTATTTGTTTTTGTGCGGAATAATGACGCTGGCATTTCTTTTTGTGTGTACTCTTCTATATCACGACTCTCTCGCATTGGGCACATAATATGCGTCGCGGGGGCTTTTTAAAAATGTCTAAGTCACGGACAGTAAGTTCCAAAAGGCCGTAAACACTCTATGAGTGGTCTATGTGGTCTACGTGGTACACGTCTGAGAGTGGACAAGAAAATGGCGCATCCAACTTAATGACGCGAAGTCAGTACACATTGATTTCACGTATATAAAAAACTACTTACCACCCTGTGTACATAAATAACCATAGGATACCATATGCAAATACTGCTAAATATCTTGGGATGACCCCCGACACAAAGCTCGGTTGGAAGTCACATGTCAAAATACTGATAAAGCAGAATGTTTACCAAGTAACCAGTACAGTTTTTTGTAGCGTAGGAATAATAATAATAACTGTGATCAATGTGGAACACCGCTCTTCGACGCAATTGCTAATAGAGATGTAAATATCATAAAGCTATTGCTATATTTTTAGTGATTATTTAGCAATAGCTTTATGATATTTCAACTAAAAAATAAAAAATAAATAAATATGATATTTACATCTCTATTAGATATTGCATCGAAGAGCGGTGTTCCACCTTGATCACCGTTATTATTATTATTCTATTAATGATGACGGGTCAAAATATTGAATTATCATCGGTCCTTATTAAGTGTGCCAGATTTCGTGTTAATCCGACGTTTTTAACTGGGTCAAAATCATGTTCAAAGATTCCGTTACATACATACAAGCGAAGCTAATAAAAGCGTATTAATAAAAAGAAACGCGATGAGCTATATCTACGCTACAAAAAACTGTACTGGTTATTTGGTAAACATTCTGCTTTATCAGTACAGAATAAATTACTCCTATATAGACCAGTCCTAGCACCCATATGTATACAACTGTGAGGTTGTACCAAAAAAGTAATATGCAAATCATACAAAGATTCCAAAACAAAGTACTCAGGGGTAAAGTTAACGCACCATGGTACATCAGAACTAATGACCTCCACCGGGACCCGAAAGTGGACTTTGTTGTTAGCGTCATATAGAAACATGCTGAAGCGCATGATCATAGGCTTCATCACCATGTGAATGTCGAGGCTATCCAGCTCCTCGACACCACTGACATTATAAGACGGTTAAAAAGGACTAAACCTTTTGAACTAGTATTGTGAATAGTGAAAATGCGTGCTACGTTGAAGCCATCATTTATTAAAGTGAGGAACATTACAGTATAAAAGACAATAGTATAATAGACAATAAAGAAGTATAAAAGTATAAACTATAAAAAAGGCCGCATACACCTCAGTGAATAACAGTGATATTTAAAGTACAACAAGTGCAATATTATGAAGTATCACATGAACAAAGTGATTTATAATTCTAGATACCATAAGACAAGTGTTAGTGGACACTGCCTTAGTTTATTCATTTCCGTAGTAATTTAGGACAGATACAAATTACTTATTAGCCTAAGCTAGATTGTAATAAGAATGGTACAGTCTTAACAAGATTGCACTATTACAAAAAAACGGACAGTAATGACATCCAGACCTAGAGCAATTGTCTCGATTGACCCTGTTCTTATTGATTTCTTCATGTTCCCTCTACACATTATAAAACGTTATCTTCTACTATACGGGAAACGTCGTAAGATTTCCACAGGTCCCCACACGCAAATATCATGTTTACGATGTATACCTGAAAGTGATTTTCCTTGAATTTCCTAAGGGACTTAACGTTATCTTTACTGGAATCACATATTTTATGTGTTTACCCATTACCCGAGGTTATAGTATAGACGTTGTAAACGAAATGGTTGTTATTAAATCATAACTCAAGGTTACCAAGTAACAATTGCTTATCGACATTAAGTAAGTAATTAAATAAGTGCAAAAGCAAATAAGTATGTTTTTTATATTTAGGTCAAGCCATAATGTCACCCATTGCATCCAATTTACAATTTTTGTTTCAAATATATTATATCGTTTGCCCACTGTTATAAACACAAAAATGCCACATTTTCAAATTTAGACGTCTACTACCCAATTTTTTTTTGTATAAACTATTATAAATTGACCGTAAAACTCAAACTCGAAAAGAACTTTATTTACGTAGGTTTTATCACATAACTCATATAAATCGTCATATTTAAAATTACCATTATCATCTTACGGCCCCTGTCCCACACTAGATGGTAGTAACCAAGTCGACAAAGGGGATTGATAAGGCCGAAAACCTAGCCACAAGAGAAGGAAAACTTGATACGAAACCCTGTGCCAACTCGTCTGGCCAAAGAGGTCCAGTAAGCCCTGCGATTGGGGAAGCCCGGCTCAGCAGTGGTCATTAAATTTATGGGCAATCATTATTATTGTTATACAAGTTCAGTAATTTGTGTTCCATTATGTTTCTTCAGTTATTTGTTGTTTCAATTGGTGGCTAATCAGAAATGAGGAGATACGCAGGTAAACCAGGGTCACCGCCATAGCCCACAGCATTGCTAAACTTAGGTGGCAGTGGCCAGGGCACATAGCTTGCAGGGCCGACGCCCGATGGGCCATAAATACTTCGAGTGGCGACCGCGTCCCGTCAGGCGCAGTGCTGGCCTCCCATACGGGGGACTGACGACCTGGTTAAGGTCGCCGGAAAACGATGGATCCGGGCGGCCCAGGACCGGCCTTTGTGGAGATCCTTGGGGGAGGCATATGTCCAGCAGTGGACGTCTATTGGCTGAAAATGATGATGATGATTAATGTTTGCCTGAAATATTGCACACAGTAAATCTATCAGTAGTATTATCTTTGCATCCTGTATATGGGCACTCCTTAAGCTTCCTTGCGTTGTATTCACAATGAACGTAAAATAAAGTGTTGCTGGAAGAATACTAGTCTCGCAACAACATTGTACACAATACACTGCGTCACGGCTAACAAAGGAAAACTTTAAGACATGCTCAAATACTGACCAAATAGAATTGGGGAACGAAGAAATGGGTGCACTTAGATTTCATAGCTAAAATCGGCGGAATTATATTTAGGATTAAAATTGAATTAAGAATAGCTCCTCCTGAAGAATCCTCAGAATATTTATAAGTTTTACCTGGTTATTGTTATTCAACATAAAATAACACCTAAATCTGTGAAGTAAATTCCAACGGAAGACGGTGTTTATCTTATACTAACTATTTATTATGGTTAAATAAAACCTATTTTTAGTTCTATTTTTATATTTGCTTCGGACTTTTAATTTGATGTACATTCAATGTAAAAAGTTAATTCACGGGCGAACAAGCCGCTTAAAAGTTTTCCAAGCTCTATTCTTTCCTTCAACTATCAAGATCCCAGCGCCTCGTCGCCTACACTAACTGCTAACACTTCCAAGTTTAGACGTGTACCACCCAATTACGCAAATGTATAAACTATTGTAATCACTTTACCACTTCATTCCATCCTATGGGTATCGTAAGGGTCGACAAAGGGAAATGACAATGCCGAAAACCTGAAAAAAAAGGAAATCTCGAAAAGAAACCCTAAGTGGCAAGCGTGTCACAGTAGTCTAATTATGTGTGGGTCATTTATGGGCTGAGTAATGGAGTTTTATATATTGAAACATAGGACATTGAATTAAGATCGATTTTAGCTATAACCCAAAAAAATATAGCATCTTAAAAGAAATCCTTACAAAGCGTGTGCTTTAGTTTCAAAACAACTTTAAGAACAATTTCTTCAACCAGTTAGGACATTTTTCTTCACAGAGCCAACCAGTTTTTTTAACAACTATCAGCAATGTAAGTAAAGAAAATCCGTTATCAGAAATACAATTGATATAAAACAATTGTAAACATAATTTAAGTGCTGTTGATAAAAAATCTATATACTCGTATATAAAAGAAAGTCGTGTTAGTTACTTCACTTATAACTCCAGAACGGCTGAACCGATTTAGCTGAAAATTGGCAGGGAGGTAGTTTAGAGCCAGGAGAAGGACATAGGATACTTTTTATCCCGATCAAAAAAAAATTTTTCAATATTAATTTAATGCAAATTATTTGGTTTTTATTTGACATTCATAATCATATGTTAGCTCTAACAATGGCGATATCTGTTGACAGGTTTGTAAATATTGGAGTAAGTATTGAATAGATGGCGCTTTGTTAAAAGTTCTTAATATATATATTTCATGTGTGCGTGTGTATGTGACTGAACTCCTCCTAAACGGCTGAACCGATTTGAATGAAATTTTTTGTATGCGTTTGGGTGGCACCGAGGATGGTTTAGATTCACAAATCAGCCCGACAGATGGCGCTGCAGTCGGTAAACAAATATCATGCAGGACAACGTCTGCCCGGTCAGCTAGTATATAGATAAACATGCACAATTGTAAGAGTAATTGCAAGAGCTCTCACTTATCGAACTCGCACAAAAGCTGCTTCACTTAATAGTTGCTTCGCGTTTTGTATGTGTTACTTGTAGCGGGCTACCTATTACCATGCAATCAAAGCAAATTCGTGACTAACTCCGTATGCTGGCAACTTGCCCATAACAACTTTTACCAAGTAATTTCCATAACGCTACAATGTTGTTTGTATAGTATAATGACCTGGTTGTATTTCGTATTGTTTAGATCGGAAAACGTAAATAAACATTGTGTTACTGGATAAACTGGAACGGCCCTCCTCGATACAAAGCATCGCAACTATACAGGGTGTGACAAAATCCCTATAGCCATAACGAAAGCACTGCTGTTACAGGTAATGTGAGTAACATTTCAGGAAAACTTAAGCATCACATCTTAGAACTTACACAGCCCATAAATTACCCACTGCTGAGTCGGGTCTCCGCCAACTACATGGAGGGTATTTAGCCTACTGTGCCACGCTGGCCAGACGGGTTGGCACAGGGTTTAGTAACAAGTTTTCCTTCTCTTGCGGCTAGGTTTTCGGCCTAGTCATTTCCTATTGTCGACTCGTACGACACCCTTAGGATGAAATGGGGTGTGAAACTATTTATTCTAAATCCGTCACCTCACGCAGAATAGAGATAGACCGAGTAATTAGCACAAATAACTCAAGAAACGTTATGGAAGTCAGATTACTAAGCTTGTAGGATAATACTAGCGATGACAAGTTGGTTTATTTTCAGTGGAACCCAAGTTTTATGGTAAAAATCTCGTTTAGAGTAACACTGAAATCTCACTCATAGATCCAGATTAAAAACCATTTCAAACACCGAACCGCTTCTTTAGATTAGCACTATGCTCTTACTTCGGATGGCTATACTGGTTTTGTTACATCCTGTAGAATATTTAGATGTTAGAATATTTCTATCGTGAGGACATTGTGGAAGGTGTCTAAGTATTGAATATAAGTTAGTGAAGGTAAGCTAAACTGCCGTCAATAAATTACTAATTAAATTGATTAAGGCTGAGTTAGTGAGAAAGTTAGCGCAGTGTTTCATGCGAGAAAAGCTAGTTCGGCCAGGGTGAAGTTAGTGTTTTCTTACACGCTTAGTAATTTGAGTTCCAAATTTATTCCTGGGATTTCAGGGCATTTTTCTCGAATTGCTGCCAGCTGCTATTAAAAAAATGCTTTGAATTGTTTTTCCTGTAATTTTGAACACATCATCTATTGTATGTAATCCTATGTATACTATGTTATGAAAATATTGTTCTCTGTTACACTCTATATAAAAGAAGAATCAAAAAAAGATTTCTATTATTTTAGATCGATACCAGCATAAATGATGAAGACCGTCAATAGACGCCACGTAGAACAGAATTAGACGAAGTAACAATACGTCAAATATTACATAATGATCGACAAATTTGTTGGCACAAAGTGTAAATCTAATTACAAGTTTAACAGCGTGAAGTTATCCGGGCGATACACCGGCCGGGTATCCGGGTCAATGCGTAATTGTCGGTTTTCGACATTGACTGACCACTCCTGACTATACAAATCATTACACCATCTACCTAAACTTACCACACGATGAGTATTACTTGGATTTAACAAAGATATGTAATATAAAACGTGTTTGATATAGAATACATGATGTCACCGCCCTATTATTTCCTAGGCTGTCATAAGAGGAAAGATTTGGCAGAAAACTTAGCCATGATAGAAGAAAAACTTGATACGAAAACCTATCGAATCAGTGTGGTGTGTAGGCTAATTTCCCTCCATGGATTTAGTGGAGCCCCACTCAGCAGCGTTATGGGTTAAAATCACGATGATTCATATTACGGTACTATCGATTCGTTCATTATATCGTCATTGCATTTTTTTTAATATCCTATGATTATTGGGTAAAATACAAAGACAATTATGAGAAAGAAAATAAATTATCTACCCTATTTTGTATTAAAAAAACACACTAACTACTCATACTAATTATAATATGTATTTAGATAATCACGCCATTTTTCTTTCATTCAATTGAAGAATTCATAAAAGTAACCTTTTTCTTACACTTGTATACATCTCTGAGTTTTACTCAGTTGAATATTCAATTTATCAAATTCAGTAAGCACATGCCCCAAAGATATTTACCATCGCGGTAAACTCACGATGATAATAATATTCAAATTCAACCCACGCGCCATACAAAACGCATACGAAATAATATGCTAATACTTAACAGGGTTTTTGGTGTAATTGGAAAATTGTTTTAGCATAAATAGGCGTAATTTTGTGGAGTTTTGGTTAGACTTTTAAGGTGTTTCTAAACAATTTATCACCCAAGGTTCAGAAAAGGCTTTGTAATGGAATGTATAGAATAGAATAGAATAGAAAACACTTTATTGTACAACAAACACAACATTAACATCTTACGACAATATACATTTTTATGTGACCTGTACAACAGGCGGCCTTATCGCTAAAGAGCAATCTCTTCCAGGCAACCCACACAAGGCATCAAGGAGAGTTCTCTAATTTAAATATATCGTGGGACGTTCCAAACAAAAGCAAATAGTAATTAAAAAAAAAAAAATTATAAGTATAAATAAATAATACAAATGTAAACATATACACACACCACACACACATACGCACACACACACACACCCACGCGCGCACACACACACACACACACATATATATATATATACAAACATACACAAATACACATACATATTTATATTCGTAATAATAATCCGTATAGATAGTGTACACAGCAAAGGAGAAGACTAAACCGTTTTTGTGAGATAGTGATCTCTGACTAGACTCTTAAATTTTGACAATGAATGAGCTTGTCGGATATTTTGCGGCAATGCATTCCACAAGCGGATGGAAGTAACCGTAAAGGAATGGTCAAAGAATTTTGAAGAATGCACTGGCATATTTAATATCAGGTTCTCCGTTGATCGTAAAAACTTATCATGCGTGTCAGTCAGGAACACGAAACGTTCAGAAAGATAACCGGGGATTGCTGGACTGAAAAGTATATTGTGAAGAAGACTTAATATATGTAAATCCCGGCGAAGACGGATAGGTAACCACTTGAGCTTGTTACGAAATTCCGAGATGTGATCATACTTGCGTAGACCAAATATGAATCGAATGCAAAAGTTTTGAAGTCGCTCAAGTTTATTAAATTGCTCCACAGTGAGATCAGGATAGCTGGCATCAGCATAGTCAAGTATAGGAAGAAGAAGGGACTGTGCAAGCGTAATTTTAGTGGCAATTGGTAGGAAGTTCCTGAGTCGCCGTAAAGAGCCTGCAGACGAGAAAATTTTACGGCTAGTTTCTTGGAGCTGCGGGACCCAGGTAAAATTTTTGTCAATTATAATTCCTAGATTTTTTACCTTATCGGCAAAAGGTATTACGTTTTCTTCATAGGTTATTTGAGGAATATGAGCCCAGTCAATACGAGGAGTCAGTTTAGGACTGCCGATAACAATAACCTGACTTTTTGATGGATTAACAGTCAATCCGTAGTTTGTGCTCCAAGTACTTATATGCGTAAGGTCAGCATTCGTCGCATCCACCGCTTCTGACAGTCTAGTAAGAGGAGCATGTGAGTAAATCTGTAAATCATCTGCATAAAGGTGGTAGGAAGAGTGTAGTTGATGGGAAATGGAATTGATAAAAACTGCGAAAAGTAATGGGGATAGCACGCCACCCTGTGGTACGCCTGCACTAGTGTCGCACCATGAAGAATAAGTATCTTCAATACGTACACGTTGTCGGCGCCCAAACAGGTAACTACGAAACCAATCAGTAGCTGTTGGAGATATGTTAAGTGAGCTAAGGATACCTATTAGTATGTCAAAATCTACTGTGTTAAAGGCATTACTAAAATCAAGCAATGTGAGGACGGTTAACTTGCCATTCTCCATTGCCAGTCTGATATCATCGGTAATGCTTACAAGCGCAGTGACTGTGCTATGGCCTTGACGGAAACCGGATTGGTACGGGTTTAGGAGCTCATTTTTGGTCAGGAAATTGAGGAGTTGTGCATGAACAAGGCGCTCAAGGACTTTGGACAGGAATGGGAGAATGGAAATGGGGCGGTATTCAGATAGTGATGCAGGATTGTGTTTTTTGGGAATAGGAGTAATTTGTGCCTCTTTCCAGAGAGATGGGAAAACACCATAGGATAAGGAATAATTTAGGATATGTGTGATGATAGGAAGGATTACGTCAAGAATGGGTAGAATCATGTTTCGGCTAACACAGTCACTGCCAACAGCATTGGAGGTTATTGAATCTATGCTCTTCTTAACATCACAATCGGTTAACTGATCAAAGATGAGACTGGGATATTCAGGGATCGGCAAAGATGAAAGATAATTTAATGTATTGTGTTTTGTTGTCGCATTAATATTGGACGAAGATGAGAAATGTTTGTTCAGTGAACCAATATTTAAATCTGTAGGGGCTGCATTTTGTCTTGATTTGCCAACTCCCATTGCACGGAGGAATTTCCATACCTTAGATGGCTCTCCGTTTTGAATTGACTCGTGGATATGTTGGCGTTGCGCATTTCTACACACCTTATTGCAGTGATTTCTTACTTCTATATATTTAGTTTTATTAATGTCAGTAGGTCTAATTTTGTACCTGCTTTTGAATGCTATCTTTTTCGCCATCAGCTTCTTAATGTCCTCAGTAAGCCAAGGAGCAGGGAAGTGCTTCATTTTTATAGCTCGGAAGGGAGCATGCTTGTCATAAAGCTGTATCAAAAGGGAGGTGAATTGACTAACTTTGTCGTCAATACAGTTAGCAGATTCTACCAAAGTCCAGTCTGTGTCGCGAGCATCGTTTAAAAGATGGTCCATATTCATGCCACTGAAATTACGCTGCATTAGGATCTTGGCTTTAGGTTTGGGAGGTTGAACTTTATAGGAAAGGAAAATCAGGTCATGATAAGAAAAAGCATCTGCTGTGTATTGACCGTACTTAGCTACATGTGTAAGAGAGGAGACAAGAATAAGGTCAAGAAGAGACGGGGTACAGTTAGGAAAATGATGGGTAGCGTCAAGGGGAAGGATGGAAAGGTTATAGGAAGCGACAATAGAACGTAGTCTAGAACAACGGGGATTTTGTTGAAGAAGGCAAGTATTGAAGTCGCCTAAGATTATAGAATGACTGTAAGAAGGGGTCAGTTTTTCTAAGATGATATCAAATGAAGAGAAGTAGTCTATATGTGAAGAGGGACAGTAAAATACACCGAGAAGAAGTTTCTTATTTTGGAGCATGATTTCTAAGAAAAGATGTTCGCCTGCATTTTGCGGAGGTGGCTGTGCCGAAATATCTATAACTGTGAATGGGATATGTGTGCGTAGGTAGATCGCAACTCCGCCACCTCTGCCAACAGAACGATCATTTCTAATGAGGTGAAAACCTGGGATATTGTACGAAATTGTTGGAAGACATGGTTTAAACCATGATTCAGATACAAGAATTGCATGGATATTCTTACAGTCGAAGCTGGCCAGCATATCAGGACAGTGAGCCGGGATACTTTGGGCATTAATGTGGACAGCATTAAAGTTTTTAGTTACATCGGAGAAAGTGGCAGTTAGAGTTTCAGAGAGAGATTGTATGCTGACAAAGCTGTCAGCACTACTACTGCTATTGTCAGCGGAAAAGTAAACATCTACATTACTATGATCACTATCACTACAGGCAGACATCAATAACAATTAAAATATATATATATAAAATATATAAATAAATATATTTATATAATAAGTATAGTTAATAAATACACGGGTTTATCAACAAATTTAAACACCCACCGGCCAAGAATAAACAAACAGTGTATAACGATTGCATTTTTGCCACTGGCAGAAATGCATTCGTAACTCGAATTGCCACCGCGAGAAGAAATAAAAATGAAAAGCAAACAGAATGAGAAGCGTGAAAGTGACAGTTTACTACATCCTATAGTACATAATACAATAGTAATTAGTTAGTATAAATAGTTAATTGGTAAAATGAAGAATAATTATGAAGAATAACTAACGACAATGGTGGATTTTACAATTTGTAGCAAAACATTATGAGTTGTAACCATCAGACTGTAATGATCAGCAGGATGTTAGTTCGGTGACCATTATAACTTCGTCCATATTTTGGAGGCCTGGTACAAGCCGTCGGTCACGGCTGTCATTGTACATATTTATGGTAGTAGATACAAAGTGAGTAACGTGAAAACCAGATTGCGAAAACGCTATATTCGCCCAATTCCTACATTGGCGGCTAAATATTTGTTTATCCGCGGATCTAATCAATACATCGGTACATGCACCTTGATAAAAATGATTCCAATATGTAGGTATCCAACCGAATATCCTTATAGAGCAAGATCCCAGGGCCGCCAGACATCACGTACTTTCTGACGGACCAAATGTGGAAGATTGAGTAGTGTACTACGGTCGCATGCCTACCTGCTAGCTTGGTCAAACGGCCAATTTCCAGGTATGAGGTGGTCGGGTACATAAAAAAATTACTTACATCACGTAATGTCTCCTGGCTGAGTTTCACGTATGTTTTAGATACTCCCAATCACTTTCCGTCGGTCATTTTACTTTACGGGCGCTTAAAGCTCCCAAAATAATGAGTTAACTTCATATAAATTCTGATGCTCCATTTTTAAATATGTTTACCAGACAACTATTTTAAAACCTTTGACTAAAATCCCCCCTAAGGAGAGGTTGAGACGTCATGTGTAAATAATTTACTATAGAAATCTATTTTAAATGACAGCCTTCAACAGTGGTGTTCCAATAAATCAATGAGCCTACCAAGACTGAAGGCTAGCAAACTATCTTTACGTACTTTATTTTCTATCCTTAGAACTGGGACTAGGAGTTCTAGGTCATTTGATAGTAATTATAACACAACTACCCTTGTGGTGATAGATTTAGAAAATAAGTAACTCACAGCTGAGTAAATCAAACTCGTGGGCCAGACGGACCGGTTTGTGTGAGACTCCAAGGCGCGAGAATGGTAGCTCCTCCTCGACTTGCTCACTAATCCCCTCTACATCCCCCAACTTCTTTGCACCAGAATATACTCCTGACTTGAGGACTCTTCTCCGCAACCTTGGCCTGCTTGAGTGGAGTCCCGTGGCATGGGATAATGAACTCGACGCGTTGACGTTTGATGTACCATGAATCTTTCCTATACCTACATGAAGATTTTCCGCTCTTCTTTTTCTTAAAGTTTAATTCCACCATCCCCTTTCCATCATCGGACATCGAGACGTGGGGAGCGACTTCATCCTTATGCAGTTGAAATTCCACATATTCGCACTAAGCGTTTCGCTGCCACTTTCTTGATGCGGACTGCTAAGGAGTGGAATTCGCTTCCTACGTCTGTATTTCCAAGTAAATATGACTTGGATGCCTTCAAGTCTGGAGTGAATAGGCTCTTACTGTCCCAGCGGGTTACACCGTCGGCCTCGTCGTCACTTACCATCAGGTGATATAGAGGTCAACCGCCGGACAGGTGGCAATAAAAAAAAAACCTTACACCCAAGGGTTTCAAGGCATGGAATAGGTATATTGCATATGCATATGCCAATTATCCAATGTCATGGTATGGCATTAGTCTACTGTGCCTCGTCTGACAATATCAGGAAGAGCCTCATGTACAATCTATTCTTGTATCCAGATTTCCTGCTCACCTCAAACACTCTCAGAAAAAAACACGTGGGTGACACTGTGTCCGGTAAAGCAATTATTGCACATACGTACCGTGTGTCATTTAAATTCCCTTTATATGTCCAGCCCTTCATAAAAACCGTTCCTTTCCAAGTCGAAAACGAGTGGTAATGACAGTTTCAAATGATAGCCGTGTTGTATTTTATGTCCAGCCTTTCATTAAATCCTATCACGTTCCTTTCCACGTCGAAAATAAGTGGCAATTACAGTTTTCTAATGATAGCCGTGTGTCATAACTGGCATCCTACAAAATGGAATACGGTTCCATGAGATTTCAAACTCAAATCCTTTATTTTGCTTAGGTCACGATGGACACTTACAAACTGCCAACATTTGGATAAGCCACGGAACACATCAGCATCATCTCATTTTTTAAATGACTTGATGTTGATTAAGGCCTCTTCCAAAAACTAGATTGAAATTAGCGAATATGCTGGCACATTTTTCATGATATCATCCATCCCTTGTGGCTAAACTTCCTGTTATCATCTAAGGTTAATATTAAAAAAGCAATATTAAAAAAATGCGAGGCTCGGTAAGAAAGATTCTCCCTTTTCGAGTTGGAATGAGCAGAATATTTCCATGAGATACACTATACCCTTATCAGGTGGTACGTTCTTGGTTTAAGTAGTAATTAAAAAATACTAATAAATCCCAAGTTTCGATAATTTTACGATCACAACCCTTTTGAATTAAATCACGACACACGGGTTTTCCGGAGTATGATTCCCATTAAAAAATTCTTAAGTCGTATTTGAAAACCAAACAGACCAAATATACAGTGCTACTTATATTTTTTTTATGATTTGTTTGCATCCTATGTAGCCTATCTTAATAAGTTAAGTGTAAATGTGTAATAACCACTCCTACCCGATTGATTTATGTCATACATTTTAAATTTTATCGTATCTACCGTGAATATTGATCTTAAAGTAAAACAAAACAAAACTATGTACTTACATATCACCGCCCCGGCGTAATCAATGGAAAAGTTCACTCATCAAAATGTATAAACAAAACATAAGTCGTTCAAACATCGATCAGTCTTCGAAGCAAACAAAACAATACCAATTTCGAATGTAGAACAACGGTACACCACACGATCGCGCGACGCTATTAGACCGGTACAATGTTCGACCGAATTACGGCCCGCGTAGACGTCCGTAGCGGGCGGTTGTCGTAGCAGCACTGATACGTAGCCGGTAGCCCGTAGCCTGCTACGAATCCAGTAAAGTAAGTGATAGATGAGCAAGTGTACTACGCCGTACTTCAAATGATGATACATTATGTTTGTACAAACTTCACTTCACTTCCAAGAGCTTACTGTAGACCACGTGAGAGTAGAACCTTTTCAGAATATTATTACAAAATCCTAAAAACTGCTCAATTTGTACCGAAACTATTAAAATTATACACAGCTTCCACCCACGGATTTCGATAATTTCAAGCCACTTATTATGGCATTATTTTCAAAAGTTATGTAGGGTTTATAAAAAATATTAACCCTGCTATTACACCCTTTCTGATGTTCTGGCGGCCAAACGGAGCACATGCTTAGTCTCCAGGGTCCCACTTTACTTTACTCATCAAAATGAATGTATAGTTTAATCGTGAACACGTAACAGACTGAATCTATTAAACTAAATTAAAAAGGAGAAAAGCAGGCCAAAGTTGAGATAGATGTTTCCGTCCAAATGAAGTTACAAAAGCAATCGGCGTGAATCTAGATATATCTTATCTTATTATATCTTTAAATGAGCAATTCTTGTATATACTCGTATATAATTGGAATCTCGGACTCGGCTCCAACGATTTTCATGAAATTTAGTATATAATCATTTTTAGAAAATGTCATTTTATTCGGGTTGGGGGGGGGGGGATAAATCGATCTAGCTAGGAATCCTGACATCTATTGGCGAATAATAATACTACTTTTTTTGTGAGCACAACAGCAGATGGCGTTTTAAGTAAGACGAAGTCAATGAGTATTTGCGTTATTTGTACTTAAATATAATTTCCAAAAAACACAATTTATAAAAAAAAGCTCGGTCATCCAGATATTAGAAATTAAGGTATGGATGATGTTGATTATGATGGGAAATCTGGTGAGGCCTTTACAAAATCCGCCAGATTATCGAGCAATTTTTATTAAGCAATTAATCCGGTACTATTGTTTCAAGATGGCCGTTCAAGAACAATATTGTATTTCAATTTTGATTAATTTTAACCGTTAAACACGGGACCAATTAATTTTGAGCGTACAACTATTTCGGTAAGACGGTGTTAAGGGGGTTTTACACATTTTAATTAGTTCCAGCCCATGAAATGACCCACTACTGAATCGGGCCTTCCCCAAATTCAATTTAGTAATTAGCCTACTGTGCCACGCTGGCAAGATGGGTTGGCACAGGGTTTGTATCAAGTTTTCCTCCTCCTGCGGCGTTATCTAGGTTAGGTTAGGTTATCGGCCTTGCCGTGTCTTTTTCTCGGCTCTTACGATGCCCTCAGGATGGAATGGGATGGTGACACCATACGGATACTTGACTGTACTATGCTAAAAACTATAAATATAGAAGGCAAAAGTGTTCTGCATTCATCACTTGACTGCTGCTATTCTGTACAGACCTGAAATCATAATAATGTGGAAAACAATAATGTTATTTTAGCTAACTAGTTATATTAGAAGTTCACTTATTATTATAATAGTAATCACAAAAATAGATGCATATAGAATGGAAGGCCCAGACTTGAAACCAATGTCTAATTTTGAGAATCGTTTTGTTTTTTATCACGAATCCCCTGCACTATGTACTGCTTGTATCGCGGGGTTGTTTACAAGTAAGTAATACACTAACATAATATGGGTGTCATACCCAGACTCAGAACAAGTGTTTACACAACGACACTTGCCCAACCCCGGATTCAAGACACTGCAAACAATTTACTTTAAAGCTACCGGCTAATCATTTAAGCAAAGGTGGAGGAAGATCGTTCCAACCTTTGCATGCGGAATTTTTGATGCAATTATTTTTTAATCCCCGACGCAAAAAGAGGAGTGTTATTAGTTTGACGTGTCTGTCTGTCTGTCTGTGGCTCCGTAGCTCGCGAACGGATGAAGCGATTTCAATATAGTTTGTTTTGTATGAAAGGTGAGTTACGGGCAAGTGTTCTTAGACATGTATGATGCAAATATAATCGAGTGGGGTCTCAAATGAAAGCGCAACACGTGCACATTGAAAAATAATATGTTCCAGGGGTCAGGTAATAAATAAGTGGGAGTGGTCCCCCAACGCGAAGTATTTATTTTTATTTTTTACTTTTTAAAGGTTATTGTGTCGGGGGTTTATTTAAATTTTTAATTTAATTTTTATCATGGAACATATTATTTTTCAATGTGCACGTGTTGCGCTTTCATTTGAGACTTCACTCGATTATATTCGCAGACATTCGGTTACTCTTCCCCACTTTCAACCTCCATAACTTTTAAACGGCTCAACCGATTTTCATCATACATGTCAAAGAACACTTGCCCGTAACTCACCTTTCATACAAAACAAACTATATTGAAATCGCTTCATCCGTTCGCGAGCTACGGAGCCACAGACAGACAGACTGATAGACAGACCGACAGACAGACAGACAGACAGACACGTGAAACTTATAACACCCCTCTTTTTGCGTCGGGGGTTAAAAATCGGTTGAGCCCTGAAAAAAATCTGGGGTTAAAAGTGGGGGTAAATACCTAATATCTACAAATATATGTGGTGGGGAGAAAATAAGGATGCGACAAGAATCTATGTATTAACAACTTAACAAAATCTACATTATAATAAGTGTGTTATATTAAATGTTGACAAAACTGGTAAAAGATCCACTGTGACGACAGTGTACAGCTGTTATGTATTGACTACGAATTTTTTGACAGTGTGTACATAGCTTTAAGGTGCCAAGGTGATGTCTGTTATTTTAATATTAATATCGCGAATAAATTGGTGCGGTGATGCCATAATGGAATTGAATTGGACGCCATGTTATGAATGAAGAGATTGGCTTATTGCCAATCATGCAACTGTAGGTAGTAGGGTAACTATTATCTTCGCTCATAAACGCGTATTTGAGCTTCTTCCACTTTTATGGAAGGAAGTTATGGCCTATGCCACAGTGTTTATTTTTATTGAACTTGGGTCGTGACTAAAGGCAAACTAATTGAATTAGGTTCGTCTTTAAAGCCCATAAATGACCCACTACTGGGTCGGGCCTCCTCCAATTACATGGAGGGTAATTAGCCTACTGTGCCACGCTGGCCAGATGGGTTGGCACAGGGTTTCTGTCAAGTTTTCCTTCTCTTGGGCGAGGTGATCTGCCTTTCGTTATTTTAGTCGCCCCTTACGACACCCTCAGGATGAAATGGGCTGGTGACACTTATTGAACTTAGGTCGTGACTAAAGGCGCTAGGTAGGTAAAATAAATGAATTAGGTTAGTAACATGATATATACTTATTTTAAATTCCCACTTAAGTCACCGAATAAACGGTGGGGAGGAATTAGAAATTCAATGAGATCAGTAATAGCAATACTTACTCTATATCAATGGTTCAGATGACACGTAAAGCGAAAATCCTCAGTCTTATCAGTCATCCCATCGTCTGAACAGTTGATACATATAATGTACACTTCTTCGAAAAATAATGTTTTTAGACTCACGTGTTCGTTTACTGTTTGTAAAAAGCTTGTCTTGGAAACTGTATTAAAACAAACGAAATGGTTATAACCGCTAGTCTCGTCTCAGTAAAGATATTATGTATTTTTTTAATGAAACCCTGCACTAAGTATAATTTGTACCACAGGGGCAGCTTACAAACATAAAATTAACGAACACAAATGATACCCAGACTCAGAGCAAGTGCCTCTGGTTCAACCAAAGTCAATGGCCTCGTAATCGGGGACCTGTAATCCAATGGCGGTACATCCGACCCCCAGACGAATAATTCCAATATTTATACGGAGATGGAGATGGCTCGATCATCAAAAGTCGGGTAATTCTCAAGGGATACTATAAAGTTAACGACTATATCTTAGATAAAAAGACTTGGGAATAACTGGCCGGGGTTGTTGCTAGTACGGTGCTCTTATTTAGATACTCTAAAGGCCGCTGCATACGTGACGGGTTTTTATACGGACGGGACGGGACGGGAATTATTGCAAACATCGTTTCATACAAAATGTTTATGAAAGTGCATATTTCACGGAGACGCGGACGGGACGGGAACGTGGCACTCACGGGACATGCCCCGTCCCGTCCGTGTTTCCGCTACGTATGTAACCGGAACGAACGGAGTGATGTACAGTCACTCCGTTCGTTCCGGAAAGAAAACTAGTAACGTCTTGATGACGCACGTGTCGAAAATGGGGTGTGTACAGAAAATCTCCTCTTCTTGTTCACGGTCGTAGCTACTTCGTCATTTAGGGCATTAGCAATTAAAGCCAATTCTTGAAACGAAATATCGATCTTTCCATATTCACAACACTAGGACGTTAGATCCGTACCACTGTCACGGTGCGTATGCATTTACATCACGTTCCCGTTTTGGACGAGGCAGTCACGACCCCGTCCCGTTCACGTCCCGTCTGAGGTAATATCTCGTTACGTATACAGCGACCTTTAGAATACTGATAATGTAATTTGAAAAAATGATCTTCTAATGTCATTTCTTAATTTTCAGACATAATATATAATTTCAATAAATACAATTAAAAGATGATTAATAATGTTCAATTTTGTTTATACACGGTATGTGAGAGCATCCTAAAATTGTATTGTTTTTATATTCAGTCATGCTACTTTAAGACTCATGGCAGTGTTGGCGTCGTTATATTCCCTGCAATATGGTTGAGAAGGGCGATGACTACTACATACGTCATGCTTATAAACAGGGGCCGTTGCTGGGGTTCGGTTGGCACAGGCATTAGAAGGTTTCGGGTGACTATTGCGCGAGTGTGAATGGCGATCTAAAAAGAGCAACAACAGAGTTTCTTGTCAGCTACGTAGAGCTGCATTCCGAACGGGTGTTAGATGGTAAATTTTCAAATTTTAATTTTAAACGGTAAATTTTCAATTTATTTTGTTGTTTAAATTGACAAAAGAGCTCTAATGACACAAATTGATTAAATGAGCTTTATCCTTTGATTTGATTCATGTAAATACTGGCAGTTAGCTAAATGGAGTAAGGCTGGTAGTCAACAAAGTAAGCCCTTGGGATCCAAATTGCGAAAAAGCAAGATAATGTCAAACAAATTTCCATTCCAAAAAGCTACACTAATTATATTAATTTGTACACTCCGACCGACAAAGAGAATTCGTAATCGGCCGAAACATCTTTTCCACAATTCAATTTACAAAATGTGTGCTCCAATCATTTTTCGTAAGCCCAAACGAAGTGGGTCATCGCTTGGAGCGTTAATAATTAATGAGACATTAAACGCTCTGCTCGCCCCGTTAACATAACGGGTGAGCTTCCATTCACACACAACTTAGTAATTCAAAAATCAACTCTAAGCTATGTGGGACGTGATATATTTTAGATTAACCAGCAAGACCGGTACCCTACCTGGGTATAGCGGACAAGAAACGCTCAAGAACCCCGACTACGAAGGACAGCCTACATGACAAAATACCACGGACATTGTGTTCCTGGGCATAATTAAATTAAGGTCTCTCAGGTCGAAAAAAAGGTATCCGTGTGTGACAATTAGATGAAGTTTAGAGTACAAAGTGTCGCCACGACAATTTTTCCTGAGGGTGTCGTAAGAGCCGACAAAAGGAAATGATAAGGCCGTAAACCTAGCCGAAAAAGAAGGAAAACTGGATACGAAACCCTGTACCAACCCGTCCGGCCAGCGTGGCACAGTAGGCTCATTACCCTCCATGTAGTTGGAAGAGGCCCGACTCAGCAGTGGGTCGTTTATGGGCGATAAGTAACTCTCTCAGATAACGGCGTAGCTAGTGGATGGAGCCCACTTATTTTTAACGCCATCATCTTGCTTTCATTTGAGTACCACCAGAGTTTATGCAAAAATATTAATAGTCATCAGGACGTTACCCTTTGACAATAGAAGTTTTAAATAATAAGTCTAAATTAAACTGTCCTCCACACAGCATAAAGTCCATTTTTCGGTTGATGCAGTGGTGGTCTGGTAGACGCTGACCTTTAAGGCGTGATTTATTTATGAGAACCTAGAAATGACTTGCAAGTGATTCCTGACGAGTGTTCTGACTTGTCTTGACTTCCTTTGTTCAATTGAGAGCCCTTAATTTACGAAGAATTCATATTTTGTGACGGAGAATTCCTTTGACAATTCTTTTGTTATATCAGTTCATAAATTACCCATATTTGGGTAGGACCTCCTCCAGTTTTCGGGATATAGTGTGTAGGATATAGTCACAACACAATTCTAACCCGTGGGTCCCAAAAACCGTCTAAAGGGACTAAAGGGACAAGGCAGAAAATCAAGCCAAAGTGTTTCATTTATTGCCAACCCATCTGGCTAGCTTGGCACAGTATGATTATTTCTATTTATATTTAGTCAAACTGGAATCGCAACTTAGTAACGATAATTTCATTCAAGATTTTAATGTTACTATGAAATGTCACCCCTCTGCAATCTTAAGGCATAAAATAGTGGCAAAAAAGAATCTTAGAGCCAGCTGAGCTCAGCTGTGAATTGCAACCAGATAGAGTAGACAAATATCTCCATCTGTTAGTCTAGACCAAATTATTTGTGGAACGTAAAACGAGTCACAACTTAGGGCTCTTGCACATGGCCACTTTTTAAAGATCTGAAAACGCTGATAACGCGCTCTTTACACACACATACATTTCACTACTTTTCCGACACATACATTTCGCCAAATCTTCTTTAACCCCCCACATAAAACGGGGACATATGACGCGTTTTTATGTCCGTCTCTCTCTCTGTGGCAACATATCTCATAATCAGATAAATTAATATCGATTTAAGTTGCGACCTATCCGCGAATTAAGAGTACCTTGGACCGATACCTATATCCTAGTCCTATTTAACATAGACTTTGACCTCGTTGATTTTGGGAAAGTATTTATAAGGTATCTTTATTATGGTCCTGATGGTATGGAATACCTTAAACAAAACGTGAAATCTTAAAGAACCCCATAATTTTGTCCCTGAGAAAACCTCGACTGGAAATTTACATATAATATTTACATATATATATGGGTTCTAGAGCGTGGGGATGTGCTCCCGGTCAAAGACGTCTTATCAAACAATGCTAAACTAAGGTTTTAAAATAAATAGCATACACAGCGAGACAATCATATTCTTAGGCTAAATGATTAAATACCTAAGCTAAACTCAGTCGTATAATATAAATATCAGAGCGAGAATACGTGAAAAATATTAGCCATATGCACAAGCCCTTACTAAGCATGCCTGATCTTGATTGTATTGTAAAAATAATTTAAGGAGAAAGAATGCTATTAGAGACTCCAGTTCCATTCTTTGCAAATTGGTCCTTTGACGACTGTTTGCGCGATATTTGTTTTAGTAGTTTAAAACTTAAGCGCGTCTCTTGGGTGTGATCGTCGCCGTTTAATTTAAACGTTTCTAACCTAACTACTTAATCTAAACTACTTTCTCTGATAAATAAAAGAGGTGTTATTCTTTCAGAGTTGCTCTCTCTATTATGTATACTTATAGCTGTTCTGGTAAGTGTGGTACCACCCCATTCAATCATGAGGGTGTCGTAAGAGCCGACAAGGCCGATAACCTAGCCGTAAGATAGGGAAACATGTTATGAAACCCTGTGCCAACCCGTCTGGCCAACGAGGCACAGTAGGCTAATTAAGCTCCATGTAATTGGAGGAGGCGCGACTCAGCAGTGGGTAATGTATGGGCTGAATAGTAGTAGTAAGTAGTAGTAGTATTGCTGTTTTTGTGAGAGGAGATTCGACAAGAAACTTTGCAGTTGTTCTTTTACAACTGCAAAGTTTCTTGTCGAATCTCTCTCCGTTATAGTTTCGTAGGTACGAGTATTTAGAAACTGCTCTTTTAAGAGAACCTATATTCATTTCATAGGAATGTATTCGTCTAAAAAATCATTTTGATATACAAAGTATTTCAAAATCTTGTCAAAAACCAAATTACCTATTTTCATACAATGTTTATATATTAGTTAAAATAAGTTATAATAATCCAGGTTCCTTCATTGCTTATAGGCATAGGCTAGGATATTAGCCTACTGTGTCACGCTTGCAACACCGGAAAAGGACTTGTATAAATATTTCTTTTCTCTTAAATCGTGTCTAGGTGGTCTGCGCTTGCGTTCCACGTTCAAGCCGAGGAAATAGAAACTCAATCTAGCAATGCACTAAACCTTTAGTTAAACGTCATAATCGTAGCACATCTGCAGGGTAAGTACCTATAGCCCATAAAACGTAGCCATAACGTTCTATTTTATGTTCGAATGCGGCCAGCAATGAATGGCTGACGAAGCGATAAAATCGTTCCCAATAACGCCTATTGCATTTGCGCGCGCTTTCAACGGGTCTAACGCCTAGTTTTTTTTTCACTGATTGCCATCATATTTCCAATTTGCACACGATTGAACGTAAATGTTAGAAAGTAATTCATGGCTTTTCAGACTACAGCGTATTTTTCTGTTCACCAAAAATAACACATCATCATAATCATACTTTAAGTTTATAAATGACTCACGTTGATATGGACATGCTATTGCCAGATTTCTGATTGATAAATAATGGTATTTTTTTAAAAACGTAAGCCCTGCAGTAACTTATAACCTGTATCGTGGGTGCAATTTACATAGGTACATGAAATTCACGCAAACAAAATGACACGCAGTCTCAGAGCAAGTGCCTCTGGTTTACACAAAGACGCTTGCCCGGCCCCGGAATCGAACGTCCCGGGTTCGATTCCCGTGAGCTAAAGCCTCTACAAATCCCAGAAAGCATAAAGTCTTGAAATAATTTGTTTGTTTGGCCGCGCGGATGGAAGGAAGCGACCGTGTGGTGACGGATTTAGAATATACGAATACAATGTCACCATCCAAAGATGTCATGTCCAGCGGTGGGTCATTTATGGGTTGTAATAATGACGATGATGAACGTAAGGATGCGAGTATTTTTAATCTCTTTCTATTACTACTACTCAGCCCAAAGATGACCCACTGTTGAGCCGGGCCTCCACCAGTTACACGGAGGGTAGTTGGCCTACTGTGTCACGCTGGCCAGACGGGGTGGCACAGGGTTTTATATCAAGTTTTCCTTCGCATACGGCTAGGTTATTAATCTTGTCATATCTTTCTGTCGGCTCTTACGACACCCTCAGGATGGAATGGACTGGTGACACTGTGTATTCAAAGAACAACTGATGTATGTGTATTCATAAAATAATTTGGTATGTACAATCCCTTTACAGATCTATTTTAAAATGGTGATTTACCCGCTGCGCCTGGAGAGGCTGTGGGCAATATTGCGGGACGCGGTAAGGACCCGGAGTGCTGATGAAGGGAAGCGTTCCCTCTTTCATCCTCAAGCGCCCTTGAATAGCCGTTCGGCGACGAAAAATGCTAAAATGTGACCTTTGCTAGGACTCGGTTCAACGGGTGATTTAATAAACCATTTTCATGGTATTCCTGGTGAATGATACGAGTATTGTTGCTGTAATTCTCGTATATAATAGAACGTATATACATGGCGAATATAGTCAAAACAAATATAAAAAACTAATAAACATGAAATGGAAATGAACTGAAAGGAAATGACTATGCCGAAAACCTAGGCCGAAAACCTAGAAAAGGAAAACATGAAACGAAACCCTGTGCCACCCCGTCTGGCCAGCGTGGCACAGTGGGCTAATTACCCTCCCTGCGATGGGAGCAGGCCTGACTCATTAGTGGGTCATTTATGGGCTCAGTAGATTAAATATAAATGAATTTTCCTTCCTGGCTTTTGAATACTGCATTGGGTTCTTGGTAGGCCAGTAGGCTATTTACCAGTATTTACACGGTGTAATTGCCGTCTGTCTTCCACAACCTATCTAGTGGAACAACGCCATTATATGGTTAGACCAGCCGTTGGGTCTCACGGGTACTACCAGCCGTCGATTCTAGCATAGCAGCTGGGACAGCTATATGTGCAATCCGAAGCATGTAGAAGGTTAGAAGTTACAAAAATCGTACCCATCCAATGACAGTAAGCTATTTTGTTTTTCAAATTACTGTATCTATTGCACCCTATAATTTACATAAAATGGGTTTCTGTTACACCCCTTAAAAGATTTCTGCTCACCAATATTTGAATTGGACCGTAATGAACGCCAGCCCATCAGGACAATTTACCGACTAAATTACTGCGAATTCAGAAGCTAACTTTAATTGCTTGTCTCTTTACATTTGAATAGGTACACAATTCGAATTCCCTCAATTGCAATACGGCGCTCGATTTGTGGTTATTCAATGCTGTGCCTTGCATAGAGTTTATTTCGCTCGGCCAATCGATACTTAATTAAAGACTATCTTAATCGAGTTTCAAGAGCGTCTCGATATTCGTTCGTTGTCGATGAGTAAGAAAATGAAATCAAAATGTTTTGTAGGGAATAAATAATATTCGCTTTCAAATATTCATATCAATCATTCATCTTTACTACGGCTTCGGAAGGCTACTCTGCCGAGAAGAGCCGAAAAGAAACGCAACGCATTTCAATAATATTACCACGGATTTTCGAAAATGAGTTAATTTGGTTTTTGTTTGAAATTCCTAATGATCTAACCTAACAAGGTTTGCACTTATGTAAATGATTACCTACCACCTGTGGCTTCGTCCGCGAGGATTTAGCACTCTGGGAAAAGCTATAAACCCGACCACAATGTCCCCGCGAGAACCGTATCTTTCGCGAATAACGTGAATTAAGTACTTTTCCAGGCTCTCTCTACGCCAATTTGTAATATACATTCATACATCATTGTTTTTTTTTTATACCGTTGAGTGGCGTTCAAGCATTCTGTAATGGTATGCGATTACAGCCGCGAATGGACGTTTGTGACATCGAAAGTGTTACTATTGTATCACGACCCTATCTTCTTCTTCTTATAAATAAAAATTAAGGTTTGTTTGTATGTCCTTTAAAGAATCGTAAACTATGTATTTGATCTTTATCTTATTATCTTCAGCAAAAGTGTTGTGCAAGAGCCCACGAAGGTTTCTGAACAAAGAAAATTGTAATAGTCCGGGGTCCCCCGTACATTGATTTCACTTGATTACTATCAAGCTAATTTTTCGTGAGTAGCTTCATTTTCATGAGACGCCCAACATTTTCTTGTCTACAACTCATGACTGTGGTAGCTAACAGAGGTAGCAAGGGTGAAATATGTTGATTTTATGATTCTAAAAAAATTATTACTAACCGGGTGCTTTTTGGTATATCTGATGATAATTATCTAAATTATTCGAAAATGTATTTGTCCTACAAAATGTGAGGTTTGATCAAAGAGTCCTCCACCTCCAATATGTATGGATAACGAGGTCATAAAAAATGATTACTAACCAGCTGGTTTTTTTTTTATTTACTTAATAAATATGTATATTATTTAACCGTCATATTGTCCTACAAGTTGCGTGGTACGTTATCCCGGTCCTACACTCAAAAGTTGTTCTACAGATCATAGAAAAAAAATTATTACTATCAAGCTGAATCTTTGTGAATAGCTTTGTTTTGATGAGACGCCCAACATTTTCTTGTCGACATCTCTTGATTGTGGTAGCTAACAGAGGTAGCAAAGGTTAAATATGTTGATTTAATGATTCTAAAAAAAATATTACTAACCGGGTGATTTTTGGTATATCTGATGAGAACTATCTAAATTATTTGAAAATGTATTTGTCCTACAAAATGTATGGTTTGATCAAGGAGTCCTCCACTTCCAATATGTATCGATAATGAGGTCATCAAAAATTATTACTAACCAGCTGGTTTTTTTTTATTTACTTAGTAAATATTTATATTATTTAACCGTCATATTGTCCTACAAGTTGCGTGGTACGTTATCCCGGTCCTACACTCAGAAATTGGTAATACCACAAGACCCATTTTGTCATCACTAACTGTAGGACACCAATTTTACATGATAGGTTAGTATTCTCTGCCCAAATGATACAATTTCCTACAAAAAAACTGGTATGTATCATGAGTCCGACAGAAATTGTCATTTTTCGTTTTCCTACTTATACCTTATGATACAGTGAAAACATCTTTTTTATTAACTTAAATAACTTTTTTTTTACTAAAGTAGTACAAAAAAATAATTATTTACTTAAAAATAAATGTATATTCATCAGATTCATCTCATAAATTTTCAGTATCATCACTGTCATTTTCATCTATTTCATTTTCCTCGTCTTCTGACTCTGTAATAACGTAAAAAATTAAGTATTTTTAACATAAAATGAATCCACTTCGTTTTATAGTGTACGAAACTTTTTATATAGTACATATACGGATCCCGCTATACAACGACCACCGATATGTTTAATGGATGAAAATTATTTTATTAGAAATTTAGGACTTATTCAGGCAATCCATTTTTTAAAATTATTTTTAACATGCTAAATTTGTACAAGTTGTAAAAGTTTTGCACACTATAAAACGAAGTGGATTCATTTTATGGTAAATAATACTTAATTTTTTACGTCATTACAGAGACAGAAGACGAGGAAAATGAAATAGATGAAAATTACAGTGATGATACTGAAAATTTATCAGATGAATCTGATGAATATTATTTTATTTTATATGTAAATAATTATTGTTTTGTACTACTTAAGAAAAATAATTTATTTAAATAAAAAAAAAGACGTTTTCACTGTATCATCACTACATAGTATAAAACAAAGTCGCTGTCGTCTGTCCGTCCCTATGTATGCTTAAAACTTGAAAACTACGCAACGGATTTTGAAGCGGTTTTCTTTAATAGATAGAGTGATTCAAGATGAAGGTTTATATATATAATACATGCACCCGTGCGAAGCCGGTTCGGGTCGCTAGTAAGTTATAAGTGGGAAAACGACAAAATTACAATTTTTGTCGGACTCGCGTTACATACCTGTTTTCTTGTAGGACATTGTATCATTTGGGCAGAGAATACACTAACCTATCATGTAAAATTATTGTCCTACAGTTAGTAATGACAAAATGGGTCTTGTGGTTTTAACAACTTTTGAGCGTAGGACCGGGATAACGTACCACGCAACTTGTAGGACAATATGTCGGTTAAATAATATACATATTTATTAAGTAAATAAAAAAAAACCAGCTGGTTAGTAATCATTTTTTATGACCTCGTTATCCATACATATTGGAGGTGGAGGACTCTTTGATCAAACCACACATTTTGTAGGACGCATACATTTTCGAATAATTTAGATAATTATCATCAGATATACCAAAAAGCACCCGGTTAGTAATAATTTTTTTTGACTCATAAAATCAACATATTTCACCCTTGCTACCTCTGTTAGCTACCACAATCAAGAGTTGTCGACAAGAAAATGTTGGGCGTCTCATGAAAATGAAGCTACTCACGAAAAATTAGCTTGATAGTAATCAAGTGAAAACAATGTACCGGGGATCCCGGACTATAACGTATTTCGTGGCGTAGCAACGCGCACAGGGTACGTCTAGTAAAAGATAAAAGAAAGAGGCTGGCAGCAGAGACAAAGGTATTCGTATTTACTACATTCATCCAAAATATCTTGGGAATAGTGGCACGGCCAGTCTGTGACACCACTCTAAAGTTACAAATAATATGCCTAAGCTTAAACTGTATAGCGGTTTACAGCTATACAGGGTATCCGTGCGGTGAAGTATTTAGTATGTAGAACCTCGATAACTAAAACCTCGGTAACTTAAAAACCTCTATAACTTCAAAAAATTATATATTCCCTTCCCATTAGAGCCCAAACTCAGTCAGTCAGTAACTTAAAGAAATGATCCACAACCTCTATAACTTATTTTTTCTAGAAAAATAGTCATTTTGAAAGATTGTGCAAAACAAAAAGTTTTGGTATTTATTGCTTGCACGTGTTCACTAGTTAAATATAAATAAATAAATATAAATAAATATCCTTGGACATTTCACACAACGCCATCTCGTCCCAAGCTGAGCAACTCAATGCTTGTGTTATGGTAACGAGATGGATGATAAACTACTTATATAATTTTTTTTTTGTAAATACATACATATTATAGATAGAAAACACCCAGACCCGGAACAAATACTTGTAGGTCGTACAAATATTGTTTGCTTCTTCGAAATTCTTTAAAGCTTTGCGGCTAAAGTTTTTGACCATTGTCCTGTAAACATCGCTTTACCCTCTGTGTGATAAAACTGGCTTAAAAAGAGTTCAAAAAGAACACTAACAACACTCACATACGCGGATAAATTAAAAGCTATATAAGCAGTGAATATACATACATATGCATGCTATACATACATATGTACGTACCTCCCTCTATATTAAACTATCCCTTGATAACCTTGATAACCTATTGGCCCTTGATAACTTAAAATAAATAAATAAATAAATAAATATCCTTGGACATTTCACACAACGCCATCTCGTCCCAAGCTAAGCAACTTAATGCTTGTGTTATGGTAACGAGATGGATGATACACTACTTATATACTTTTTTTTTGTTAATACATACATATACATACATGCATATACTATAGATAGAAAGGACACCCAGACTCCGAGCCAGTGCCTCTGGTTTAGACAAAGACACTCGCCCGACCCCGGAATCGAACCCGGGACCCGTTTATCCAAAGGCGGCACATCTAACCACTAGACCAACGAGGCAGTCAACCTCTATAACTCAAAATATTTTGTGTTTCCCTTGCACTTTAACTTATCGAGGTTCTACTGTATATAGTGTTGCCACCCTATGTCATCCTGAGGGTGTCGTAACAGCCGAAAAAAGGAAATGTTACGGCCAAAAACCTAGACGCAAGTGCCGTAAAACCTGATACTAACCCGCCTGGCCAACGTAACAATAGATAAATTACCCTCCATGTAGTTGGAGGAGGCCAGATTCAGCAGTGTGTCATTAATGGGCTGAGAAGTACTAGTATAAGTATATACAGGGTGTAAAAAGACTCTATATACATCCGAACTGCATTAGAATTAATCATAAGATTTTCTATGTTTAGAAAGATAAATCTATAATGAAGTATGTAGGATATATATAATGAAGTATGTAGGACCAACGACGTTTTACTGAACCAGAATTTACTGAATGTACAGATACCAACCAACTAGGAATCGTTATTATTACAAGCTTAGTAATGTGAGTACCATTATGTTTCTTCGATTACTAACGTTTCTTTCGTTTTGGCTAAAAGGGTTTTGTTACGTATAAGTAGCCATAATGAAGAATACAGGCTGTGTTTCATTTCCGCCTTGAGATTCTTGTAAAATCGTAACTTCAATAGTGAATGCCACATTTTCTGGTTAGAGTATATGGGTCGCTTATCCTGCATCGAGTATTCTTTCCCATTGGATTCTTTTCCAGTTCATTTCACATTTATGTGCTTGTGACATACTTTCGAAATGCTTCCACCAACGAAGCGTACCTTTCTGCATTATTTGTTTCATACCAAACTGTTAAAAGTTGGTTCTTTCTTTTTCGTTTCTTTATCTTTCTACTAAATCTTCTATTGTTTTTAATACTGTAAGGAGTAGTCTCATCACCACATTCCATACGTAGGGTACCGAAAGTCAAGAAATCAAATGACAAGGCCTAAAATCTAGCCACAAGAGAAGGAAAACCGATACGAAATGGATATGACAACCCATGGCTTGCCTCCAAGAAATTTAATTTATTTTAATAAAGGCACACACGTTGTTAATACATGCTATACAATACGTATATGTCCAACTGAAGTTATTGTCTGGTTTATCGTTGCGATACGTATAACATTTTATGTTTTGGCGGTAAATCGTGACGTTAACCTAGATTCTCTATGCTCGAAGGTTTGTGTTCTTTTGAATAGCTTATTGTTTCACTGAGAATATGTCGTCATGACAGTTTTTTAAATTTATATGGCATCACTCGTATGTTTGTGTGACGCATTTAGATATCAATGCACAGTCACTAGTGTTGATGTTTGGGCCTTTGTGACTATTGCGCGGGCTTGCTCTCACAAATCTGTCATCAGTCTATAATAGGTATGTATCCAAAACGGGCGGTAACTACAGAGTGTCTTGTCTGCTCTTCTATGTAGATCAGCCATCCGAAGCAGTCGATCATAAATGATAAATTTAATATAATATATGTTGTCGTGTCAAAGGAGCCCCGATTAGCCAACTTGAATACATAATATGGATTTTTGATTTTGGGGTTATTTGCGCGAATTTCGAACCCACTCTCATCTCAACGTTGTACCTATATGGGATATTTATGATTAACGCTACGATCACTAAGGAAGTGGCTTAATGATACAGTATCCTCAAAAAAAAGAGTTATATTTTTTTCGTATCTGGTCGGTAGTTCCTGATATGAGTCTTTTTCTAGTTCCTATCAGTTAGTTAGACGATAGACGGAACATACATGCAAATTCAGGCTCAGAGAAATGATAGTATTTTTTTTAATTACCCCTACTTATTGTTAGTTAGGCCAAAATTAATTAGTGTCGACTACAAAGTTATTGAAAATTATAAAAAAAAACCCATATTGTTCAACGCCTCCGCGTTTTAGTAGTACATGTTAAATTATATAGTTATGCATTACTACAGCTTTAAGGTGAAGCCCAAACGACCTGGCACGGCCTCGCCCCTATCAATTACTTTCCCAAGAATTCTCTACGCATTTCTAGGGTATTTACGTGACACACACGCGTATTAGTCAATATTGAGGTGTGTATTCAATAAATTGGTAGATAAATATGACTATATTATAATATGACAATACTATTCTATTTCTACTCGTGAGAACCTGTAATTGGCTCTGTGTCTCATATTCAATTGTTTTTATTAATTTTAGCTGTTGGTTCTCCTTACAATAAATAAATAAATATATGCCTATGTATAAACGCCAGGTGTATTTTATTTAATTGCAACAAATTTTTTCGAAGATTATTATTTAATGAATCGGCCGGCGCCTCGATGCTGGTTTAAGCGCAAAGGGATGATCATCCAGCCAGACGAGGTGGAATGTCTGGCTTGGGGTCGCAGCGCCTATCCCCCCCTAACCCCCGATAGTTGTAGTCGGGGAAATCATAACTATGCGAATTGCTCTTGAAATTTCGCTATCGCGGTCCAATGTCAAAGTCAAATGTAAAAAGTCCTACGACTTTCTGGTAATTCTCGCATTTGTAGGCGATATTTTTAGATGCAATTAGTTCAGATTTTTCGGGTTAACTGTGTAAAGTATGTAGCATGCGGTCGCTACACTGTTTAAAGTACCTACAGTAAAGATCATTTCATCATTTCCTCTACAATACCGCAGTGTTTGATGAGTAAGTCTTCGATCAATGTGTGTTGCCAGTGGTGACATATGGTTTAGAGACGTGGTCGCTCGCTATGGGCTCCATCAAAAGGCTTAAAGTCAACCAAAGGGCAATGGAGAGGGCTATGGTCGGAGATTCCCTGCGAGATCGAATGATCATCAGAATTGAGGAGATACTCAGGCAAAGCGCAGTGCTGGTACAGATATGTACATAATGCAGGGGTTTCGTTTTTTTTTAAAACAAGATTGTCAAACTTAAGTTGCAGTGTGCAGGGCACATAGCGCACAGGCCCGATGCCCGATTGGGCAGAACTCGTGTGGCGACCGCGTTCCGGAAAGCGCAGTGCTGGTAGGCTTCCCACACGGTGGACCGACGACCTGGTTAAGGTCGCTGGAAAGCGACGGATGCGGAGCGACGGCTGAGGACCGGCCTTCGTGGAAATCCTTGGGTGAGGCGTTTGTCCAGCAGTGGACGTCTTTTGGCTGAAATTGTGATGCTGTATAAAGAGGTTTTTGGTTAACAAGACCTATAAATTGAAAAAAAACTAAATTAAAAATTTAAATAAACCCCCGACACAATGACGTAAATTCCCTATAGAAAGTAGAAAATAAAAATAAAATACATCGCGTTGGCGGACCGTTCCTACTTATTTATTACCTGACCCCTGGTCCTTTTTTAAAGGGAATTTAGGTCATTGTGTCGGGGGTTTATTTAAATTTTTAATTTAATTTTTATTTTCTGCTTTTTATAGGTACACGCTTATTATGATGACGATGTATAAGTTGTCAATACAAGTCGCTTTCTAATTTTCTCCCCACCACATATATTTGCAGATATTGTGTATCACCCCCCCCCCCCCCGTCTACCCCTAGAACTTTTTCAGGGCTCAACTGATTTTCATGGAACATATTATTTTGTAATGTGCACGTGATGCGCTTTCATTTGGGACCCCACAATTATATTTGCAGACTTTCGGTTATTCTTCCCCACTTTCACCCCCCATAACTTTTAAACGACTTAACCGATTTTCATCAAACATGTCTAAGAACACTCGCCCGTAACTCACCTGTCATACAAAAAAAAACTGTATTGAAATCGCTTCATCCGTTCGCGAGCTACGGTGCCACAGACAGACAGACAGACAGACCGACAGACAGACACGTGAAACTTATAACACCCCTCTTTTTGCGTCGGGGGTTAAAAAGAGCAAAGACCTGTATAGTGCAGCTTTTTGGTAGTTTCAATATAAATGTGGATGGACCTAAAGGGTAGACCCAAAAATAGATCGATGGATTGAGGGAATATGTACTCATTCCCTATGCCGTTACAGCCCATAAATTACCCACTACTGGGTCGGGCCTCCTCCAAATTCATGGACGGTAAATAGCCTACTGTGCCACGCTGGCAAGACGGGTTGGCACAGAATATAGAGAGAGGACATGTTTATTAAGATTTGAATTTAGTCGTAGACGTATAGACATCCAAACGACGGTCAAACTTTGTACTCGTACAACGACGAAAATTGGTACTATAATGTCGGAATCAACGTATGACTGACTATTACCCAATTTACAGGTAACAAAGTAGAAAGTACTGTTGGATCCACGATCAAAACTGCGTAGTTTGGAACATACGTGGTCAGATCCAAGATTACGTACGTTTGCCAACTGCTAAGAAAGAATGAGCTGTATGGAGAAATGCCCAAGCTGCTAAACATTAAAAAACATAGTAATGGCCGACAAACAAACTTCAAATGTGCGTTTTTGCGAATACGCATTGGTCGCGTCATATTTTGGCTAAAGAAATGTTTCTATGTGAATTGTGGTAAATAAAAGTGATAGATATAATACAAACACGCCATTATTTCATTAAAAATAGTTTAAGATGAGCAAAGGAAACCCACTGTTAGGTTTGATAGGTTACGGTGATTCGGATGACGAATCTGATGATGGAATTCGACAGAATACAATTTCAGACAAGAGTAGAAGCGTGGTTATGGTAGATACTGCCCAAACCACAGCAGTGGCGTCTGCTGCTATTCATCCAGCCCCCATAGCACATTGTCGTAAGTGTTTTATCAATCCGTCAACTAGTCTGCTTATCTATAGGTACAGTACGCACAGTAACAAGATTTTGTTATTTGCGTGTTTTCTTTTCTTTTAATATATATTTTACTATCACTACATAGTATAAAACAAAGTCGCTGTCGTCTGTCCGTCCCTATGTATGCTTAAATCGTTAAAACTACGCAACGGATTTTAATGCGGTTTCTTTTAATAGATAGAGTGATTCAAGAGGAAGGTTTTTATGATATATTACCTACATGCATACCCGTGCGAAGCCGGGACGGTCCGCTAGTTACTCATAAAACTAACCACTTAATGTCAGACTCAGTGGTGAAGGTTGGTGAACCAAATAAATAAATAGTGTTTGGGGTGGATAACTATTTAATCTCTGTATTTATTGGTCTATTTTTAGTAAAGACACAAAATAATCAAGATCTGGTTCTAATGCAATTTGCAAGAGATCATTTTCTAATGAACTTGAAAATAAAATCATTCAGGTTTGTGTTGGCCTGAGGTAGCAGTTGGATAGGTATTTTTATACTGAGACACAGATTAAAATACACTTGTTCACATTAGGCCTAAATCATACCTTATGTACCTTTTGTACGGTGATACAGAAAACTTAATTGTCTTTAAATAAAAATTAATTGCTGTTTATTAGTCTTGTATATCTCGAGTGGCTGGCCGATTATATTTTTAAAAGCCCAATATTCTGGGTCAACTAGTATTTGATACTATGAGGATTTGAATAACATAATCATCATTTTCTTTTCACAGTTAAACACACAATAAGTCACTTCTTTTTAGCATAAATGACCATGCATATTTCATGTAAATATAGTGCATTGAATGTCATTTTAGAATAACCATTATAAGATTTATAATAATATTTAATTTTTATTTATAATAATATAGTATATTCATATAAATATACATTATTACCAAATTATATTAACTGAAAAGGGAAATATTATTATACACTTATGTTTTCTTTTTTTAGCATGGTCAGCCTGTTATGATGAGACTAGTGGTTTCACCTACTACTGGAACCAACAAACAAATGCTGTCACATGGGAGGCACCTCCAGAGTATCTCCTTGCCTTGAAATTGGCTCAACAGCATTTGCATACTTCAGGTAAGATATTACATATTACAATATTTTTTTCAGATTTTGCTGGTTTGTCCTGCCGATGGTTTTTTTTAATGCACTTTTTTATTCTCTATTAAGGAGACTATTGGATAATGTATAATTAACGTTTTTTAATGATATAGTTGGTACAAGATATCTTGATTGATTTGACAGACCAGTGCCAGTGATGGGATACAGAAAATATCTAGTAGTCCAAAAAATTATGTCACACATAATACACCCAGGGTATAGGAGTAATGATTTTTAAAAACCAAGCAAATTAGTTTCAATTAAAATTGAAGTTATTAAGCTGAAGCAAGCTTGAGGCTTTTTTATCATCTTACCTTAGTGTTTATGAGAAAGCTGTTTTAATGTAATTTGAATTTTTAGTATAAATATATATATAAATAGTATAATATATAAATAGTATAACACTTTTTAGTATAAATATTAAATTGATATTTTTTATGGAGTATCGGTTGTATGTAAATAACAAAAAAAAATATATTTCAGGTTCAGCTGAAGTGTCTGCTGAAGAATGGCAATTATATCAACAGGCATTGGCAGAGAAACAAAACTCACAGAACAAGGCAATTGCCAAGTCTTCCATTAAATCCATCAAGAAAACTGAGAAGACTTCACAAAATAAAGAAAACAAACAAAAGCATTTGAAAAATAAAAGGCCCTATACTGATGATGATGATGATGAGTAAGTATTCTATTTAAGGTGAATGTTCCAGGGTAGCCCGTGTAATTCAAATTTTCTTACGTTTTTTGCAAATTGCAGGTCAGTGCTAGGTTGTATGTTGATTAAAATGTTATTCGCGGATGTAAGATGTATGTAGTTATAGAATTATAATCATCAAAATCATAAATACAACCCTCCAAGCTCATAAAGGTGCAAGAAAATTTTTTTCAAGCTCAATGTCATTCTTCTTTCATTTCATTCATTAATTTCATTTTCTTCTATAAAATAAGCCCACTGTGCCACACTGGGACACAAGACGGTTTGGCACAGGGTTTGTATCAAGTTTTCCTTCTGTTGCGGATAAGTGATTTGCCTCTTATGTTCCCTTAGTCGCCTCTTACAACTCCCCCAGGATGGTATGGGTTGGTGACACTTATCTAAATCCGTCACAACACGGAAAGCCCCTTAGTAACATAAAGCTGAAATAAGCACAGATTTGAAGATAAGCATCTTTTTAAGTACAATAAGAATTATATATAAAACGAGTAATTTCACCAATTTGTTTAAATGGGCAAATCTATTCCTAATTTTGCAGACATAACCCAATTATATGGAAAGAAATCATATTGGCCAGTCAGGTTGGCATAAGGTTTAATGATTTTCTGCTGTGATTACCTTAAGTCGGCTCTGTGGACACATTATTTAAAAAAAAAAACTCCCCCACTCTGTATAGCCTGGAATCGAACACTGCACCCTGGGATCCAAAGGCGGCGCATCTAACCCCTACATCTAACAAAGCAGTCTTCTTGACCATTTGAACCAGTGTGGGGGTGATACTGTAGTTTAAAACTGCCTATGTAAAACTACATTAAAGGGTCAAGGCGGATTTACACAGGGTCCGTAGCTGTCGCCAGTTATGGCGCCGAAAACTGACTCATACGATTTACCTGCAGTCAGTATTTCGTCAGTAGTCGAGCGTTTTCTTGAACACAATTTACACGATGGTAGTGCCAGGTCAGCACTAACTCGGCAGTGCACTGACGTTAGTTACTGACTCAATGTAAATCTGCCTTCATACTTAGCTGCTGCCTGCATCTTTGCTCACCTTCACCAAGATCTATGAACTTCATAATATAACAGGAGTAAGAATAACCAAATCACCTTTTAAATGGACTGTGGTGACATTCACAATCACTACTAACTTTTAAAGTAGATTAACAACCTTTTAAAGTAATATTGCTGTTGCAATGTTCTATCAAATAAATGTAAATATTTAAAAATGGCTGGATATCAAAGAATGAAATTATGTAGGTCATTTTAAAACTTATTAATTTGTATAGATTTATTGATGAAACTATTGAATATGATGTTGGTAATTAAATATGCTTTAAACTTATTCATTTGTATAGATTTATAGATGAAATTATTGAATATAATGTTGGTAATTAAATATGCTAATTTATTTCTTATAAAATGTATAAAAAATCTACTTATAAAATATTAACATAATCGGTGTTATTTTCTTTTCCAGAAAAATTGAATTGATTACCTCATATCATAACTCAGACTCGGAATCAAATGAGGATACTGATAGCCCTGCTAAGCCTGTAAAATCTGCTAAAAGTGTCGCTCCTAAACCATCTATCCCAATAGAACCGCAAAAGCCTATATCCAAGCCAAATCCCCACAAAAAAATCAAATCTAAACCTCAAGTGGTTGAATATGGTCCTTCTTTGCCTCCTAATCAGAATTACACATTTCCCATTGGTCCTGAATTACCCATAGAGTCTGTTGAAAATAATATAACCCCTGAGGAGAAACCAGCTTCTCCCATACTAAAAAATACAACAGAAGACACTAATATAAAATCAGTAAGTGCTAGAAGCTAATCAGTTTAAACAATTTATTCTATTCATTTTCTTTGTAAAAACTTTGTATGATTATGACTTGATTATGATTTGTATGAATTTTCTTATTCTGCATCAATTTTAGATATAATAAACTGATGAGATTGATGGTTAAGTAAAAGAATAATGTCCATGTATGAAAATTCGATATACTATTACTGTATCTTAAAAAGGTAACATTTGCATCAATGATGACCTTCTGCACCTGAAATACACAAGGATAATACTCCATTACATTAATGATCATTACTTCAAAATCACTTCAACTTAATTATAATAAAAATATCTTTCAATTTATCCTAATTATCTCTAATTCCCATTTAAAACCAACCCATGGTCAACTATACCACAGATGTTGATTTTACATGGGACAGATATGATGATATCACTGATATAAATCAAATCTGGAAAGATCTTAATGCAATTGAGACATTATCTAACTGTGATGGTTAAGTTTTCAATCTGAAAAGCATTTTAACTACATTTTAGCTATTGTTTATTGAACACTAACCAAAATTAATGTGTAAATATTATATTCTTCAGAATAAGGATGCAAAACAAAATGATATTGAAGATATTCAAGATGAACAACAATTATTCAGGAAACTGAAGGATAAAGCTAAGTTACTAGAAAAACTGGGTGGTGAAATACCAAAGGAGTTGCAAAAAATGATCGAAGATGGTTCATCAGTAGAAAATATCACCCCTAAGAAAGAAGAAACAAAGACTATGACAGATAACATTGACGATTTGCTTGAAGAAATTGAGAAAAAGGAGCTACCGAGAGTGAAAGCGAAAAAAATTGATATGTTCTCTGATACAAATAAACCTAAAGATGATTTAAATCAGTCCCCAAAGAGCGACAGAGATAAAACTCCACCACTAGAAGCTAAACCTTTATTCCCTAGTATCATAGGAATTGACGAAGCAAAATCACTTGAGCTAAATTCACCTAGACCATCGCCACAACCAAGTCCCCCGCCTGCAACAGAAAAAGATGTAGACAAAAAGGCTGAAGCAATAGAAAAAAAAGGAGTCAACCTATATCTACCAGATGCTTCTGAAAGATTGGAGAAAGTCAACAAGAAAAAACTTAGAATTTCGAATTCTGTGTTACCAGACCGAAAGAAAAATGAAGAAGTAGCTTACACAACAAAGTATTCCCAATTTATTGAAGGGTTTTCTGATGAAAGAACTGGCTTAGGTTTTAGTAAAGACGAAGACAGTGTGGATAGTCCAAAGACTACCACAGTAAACTACGGCAACGGTCTTGTGTTCACTAAAGGTGAAACATTAAATGAAGATAAAAAAGATGATGACTTGGACGATTTGACTGATCTGCTGGAAGCTAAGCTCAAATATTTGACGCAGCTACAACCGTGCGCAGTGACGCCGGTTCAGGAAATGTTGATCCAGATGCAGGTAAGTGAAATGAACGATGAAAATATTGGTATTGGCATAGAAGACATTACAGACTGTAATCTAGAACCGAAAGACTACTCTTTGTATATCTAGTACATAATTATTTTAAGAATGGGTTATTGTGAAAATGGGCATCTAAATTTGAAATAATTTCTTGTTGTACGCTACTACTACTAATCAAACCTATCGTGGGACAGGGGCCGTAACATGATAATGGTAATTTTAAATATGACGATTTTGATGAGTTTTGTGATAAATTGTTTTGTCCTACGTAAATAATAGTATATTTCATTACAAGTGCGGAAAGGCTGTCATTACAACGAGTTCCGACAAATGTCTACCCGAGCCGAGGCGCAGCCGAAGGCGAGGGTTGACAGTCGGAACAAGTTGCAATGACGGTTCCGCACGTGTACTGAACGACTATTTTTAATACAGTTGCGAAAAAATGAAGCAATTTAATAAAATAATAAAAACACAAATACATTACTCAACTAACTAATCATTTCTGAAAAATGGCGCCGACCGTAGAATATAAGCAGAGTTTTTTTCTTCTTCACCCATTATGGCAGGCAAAAGGAATTTTTTTTGCCTGCCAGAATGGGAGAATTTTTTTATTGATATGAAATGAAATTTAATTAGATGAAATGAAACTCATTCAATCAAATCATTAAATCTAATATTGAAACAAATTAGTAAGTAGTTTCTTTTTAGAAATATACGTATTTGCATGAGTCATAAAAACTCCTATGATTTTTTTTAGTAAAAACTTCATGGTTGGTTTTTCCTTAAAATAGACATTATTTTGACAGTTGGGAAAGAAAACGCACTAGTGCGGTAATGGTAAAGAAAAAGCACGCGTGTGTAATAGCCCACTTCCCGAACGCTATACGTCCCTGTAATATGCCACTTTTTGAGCAACTGTATTAAAAAGTTCCTTTTGAGTTGGAGTTTCAACCGTTGCATGATCCACTATTGAGTTGTGTCCCTTCAAGTTACATGTAGCACACTGTGCCATGCCGGCCAGACGGGTTGGCAGGCAGGGTATCGTATATTACTAGGCTGAAACCCTTTTATCGGCTCTTGCTACTGATTGTAATAATAAACAGACGCTGGCGGGCGCGTTCCGCGCGGGGGCCGTGGCGGGCGCGTGGTGGGCGCGCTGGGCGCGGCGCGCGGCGCGGGAGCTGCGCGCGCACGAGCGCCGCGCCGCGCCGCCCGGCTGGAGCGCCGCCTTCCAGAGGTACTCTCCCGCCTCCCGCCTCCGAGGACGCGCCGCGGACCACGTGACATCTCCGCTGTCCTCAGCGTTCATTGGGAGATGTCGCGTTGTCGCTTTGGATATCGGATGGAACGGCTGTCACTCTACCGCAAATATACATTCCGCGTGCAAAATTACGTTCTCTAATTATCCAATTATAAACCCTTTGGTTTTCTGAGCATAACCGCTAACGTACAATTGCTTGCACCGTTTGCTAGTAAACTAAACTCGCCCGCTATAAAAGTATAATCTCAAAATCCTTTCACTCTCTCCGCTGGGCCAATTGAATTTAAAATCCTAGTACTGAAACTGTTCTAGCTGGACAAAGTTATAAATGTATTTACAAATTTGGATCAATTTGAGCCTTTTTATCTAGATGCTTTGCATATCCGATTGCCTCAATCCCACCAACTTTCCGGGCTGTTTCGTTTCCCTATCGAGTCTGACGTTGGGACTATCTCGCTCGACGGATGATACCACAATTAATTATAAATGACACCGAAACTGAGGCTATCTATCATTGGCCTTCGCCACTTTTAGCGTTTAGTCTAATACCAGGTTATGCTTTTTAAAAACCAATAAATACTCCAAAGAATCGCGACTTCTGGTTTCGCATCCACCTCGCTTAATTACAAAATAGACAAGTAGGCATTTTTAGCATTTTCGAAGACTTTCTTTGGACAATCAAGTGAAGTTTGTAAAAGAAGGACTGGTTTTGGACGCTTTCTACATAAATCGAATTTGATTTTAGTTTGCAGTGTCTTATTTCCAGATATATTTAACATCAACACGGACATTTGTTAATAATATGAGTTAAGTGTTTCTAGCTATAAGTATTACTAATCATCTTAACGTTCTTACTGATTTATGAAAGAACTAATTGCAAGAGAAAAATGTGTTTTTAACTCATTTACATGTACGGGTCTTGTTGGCCTTAGATTGGGATCCTTAGATTTTTTAAATAGGGTTGAGAATTTTAAACGCTTATCCTTGTATCACTCGGCCATTCATGTGTTAACTAAAATATATTCGAACATTCTTTGTTGATCATTGTATACTCACTACATATCTGTGATATTTTCTGTGATATAAATTATAATACAAGAAATAAACCTTTGTTGTTCTACAGTGAGTTTCTTTGCTAATTTGTTAAGTCCTATTCATCATTTTGTACATAAAATAGACAATTTAGCTATAAGAACTGCAAGATCTACGAAGACCCTACGCCAGTGAGCCTACTGCTGAGTGTCGTCATCGCGCCGTGGATTTGGTGAGATACTAAAACTATTAAATGACTGTGTTATAAAATATTCGTGATAATACGCTTTGGTCTTTTTCAGATTGCCAGATGCGATCGTGTGTAGGATCATGATCAGATAAAATACCGACTTTTATTAAATCAATACATAAAATCATACTAATTTGCAGCCGTGAATCCGAAACACGGGTCAAAGTATCATGTTTGACTTGAATGTTGTATTTTTTGTTTTCATTGTTTATTAAGTTGACCCTGTATTTTTGCATGGCGTTTAGATTATCTAGTGATTTCTGGAATATAATTTTCAATTTTCTTCCGTTCGTGGACACGTAATGCTATCTTATACTTGATGTCATATAATTGATGACAAATTTTAAAATGGTGCTGTGTATAAGACTTACCATCGAAAACAAATTCTAAAAGCTATTTAAAAACATGTGTATTGTAATTCGGTTTATATCTGTTTTTTTTAATGTTAAATATTGATATAAAGGAAAGTGGTACTTTGATCGTCCTGAATTTAGATCATCCAATGCCAATGCAAAATTATCGGGCACCCTGGAACATCTCCATGTCAGGTAGTTTTACTGTTCGTTTGTATATCGCAGGTCTGAAGGCCGCTACTGCTACCGGCGCGAGTCAGATGGGTTCGTTCAATGGGAGTATCCGGCTGTCGCTAGTACAGATATGGATATTAGCACTACACCTCCGCACCCTGGGATTGAAAACAAGGTAAACTTTAAATTTATCACGTACCTTTGAAATAATTTTGCTGTATAAAAACAAAAGGACTTTAAAACAACATTTTCCGAAAATACGTTTATAAAAAAAGTAGCCTATCATCCCCCTTATTTTCATATCGGTAGTCATAGTTCGTAGTAGTTGTCGAAATCTAACTATAGAACCTCCCATAAAAGCCAATTAAAAAAAAATTTGGTTGCGGCCATTTCGTCGATTTGTAAAACTCATGTAAATTAAAACCTAATATAATTTACTCGCTTACTCTATACTGTTGATTTGTGTCAAGTTTTTCATCGTATTAATAGATGATATTTTTATTTAAATTCCATGATTTAGTTAAATTTGTCATTATTAAATTAGCAATAGATAACTTATTATTAAAACCTAATGCTAACAGCTGATTAAGATTTCTTAAACAGTTACAAAGGATTGATCGCATAAAGAGTGCCACAGGGTACACCTCTAGGCCCTCTGCATTCTCCAAAGTGATGATGGTTGCAGGAGGAGGCAGTGCCCCCGCCGCTGCCGGCCAGCCCCCCGCTGGCGCCCCCTCCCCCGCCGCCGGCCCCTGCCCTGGCCAGTAGCCGGGTGCGCACCCCGCCACCTCCCAGCTGGGCTGATCCACCGCCGCCAGGCTGCGATGACTTGCCCCCTCTGCCGCCCGCGGTAAGCCAATTTGTCAAGCTGCAGGCTTTTTTGCATTTGTATATGTCGAATCATCTATTATACCTTGAATTATCACAATAAGTTACGGTAACGCAATATTTAGCGTTGTCATTAGTAATGTTATCTAGTTCCTTTTGTTGCGTGTACGAAACTTTCAGAATAGAATGAGTTGTCAATATTTTGCGGGTTTATAATGGCTATATACACAAAGTAACCTGTTCAAACTGATCTTACAGGAGGCTAAACAAGAGATAGGTGACGAACTCGCATCCTTCTACAGTGACATAGCAGAACTAGAGAAGCATGTGGCGCCTAATTCTGCGTCTAGTTCTCCTCCCACCACGCCTCCTCCGCCGTCATTCGACAGAGAGGACAGAAGAGAAAGAGAGAGCGAACGACCCAAAGACGGGAAGGTCAGCAAGAAAAAACCCAAGGTCAGAATTTCTGTCAATTAATTGGACATGTTCTATTTGTGTTCTGTTTTGTGTATTTGTAACTTCGTAAAAAAACACAAAACGGTATAAAATCTAAAAAAGCTGTCATCGCGCTTTAAATACATAATAACATTGACATGTAATGTGTTTCAGGTTAAATTATTAACATCAATGGGCCTCAAACACAAGTCAGTATCGACACTGGTAGCTAAATGGCAACAAGTCGCCGAAGAGATAAATTCTGACTAACACTTAATATCACTTGGGTGACAAAAAGGTTCCAGAGACGATATTATACCACTTCTTCTCATAGTAAAACTTACCTGTAACTGGTGACAAAAGAACTCAAAACTTGTTAAGAATTATAGGTTAATGTTATCGTCCCACGATTGAATAGTTCATTCATTCTCATAGAGGCAGAATGGAAGAAATAAATAATAACTCAAAAGAAATACTGCGACAATTTACGGTTTCGAGACTTTGGCTTCACTATAAGATTGCGATATCATTCGAGACTGAATGGTATCATTGCGGTCTCGCAATTAATACTGTCTAGTATTAGTTTTCTATAAATAAATTAACGAAGAATTACTGCAATTTTTTTTTATTTTGTGTGTGAGAATAAACAGTCTTGATTGAAACCCGACGCCATCACTGGCAGACCACAAAGTCAATCATTACTCAAAAGATTCTGCAAAACTCTATGTTATTATTAGTCGAGACTGTATGTGGATACTTGATAAGTAACGTTGCAATATAATTTTAATACTCCGTTCCAATTACGATTTTTGTATATAATGGTAGCAAATAGCTGGCCATAGATTATTCGCAAGCAATTAATTCACAAATGTGTCTATATTGTTTATGGCCAACCATAGTACATATTTGGATACAAGATGGCTGCCACGAATATGTATTCTTGTCTTTACTCAATTAGGTCAATTTGTATGTAAGTCAGAAAGAGAGCAAAATTATGAATAGATTTTTTATCACATAATATTTATCAAATATCCTGTGGTTTAGTAATTTGTGTTTCCGAAACTTGAAATTTCCGATACCGAAGTGCAATTAAGTAACACCACACAAATTAATGATAAGGTTTATATTATATGTAAATATGCTAATGTACCTAATTTTATAAATAAAGTAAATTAGTATGAAGAAATATAGAAATTTTATTATATACTTTTAGTGGATAGTTATATAGACGTTCCCTAGCTAATTTTATGAATACGAAAATATACTACTTTAACAACTGGTTAAATTTTATTATATTCTTACTATTGAGTTTGTTTTTAATTATAGCAATTCATACTTACGTCTCAGCCCTAAATTACCCACTGCCGAGTCGAGTCTCCTACAACTCCATGTAGGGCAATTAGCCTACTGTGCCACGCTGGTAATACGGGTTGGCCCAGTGTTTCGTATAGAGTTTTCTTTCTCTTGTTGCTAGGTTTTCGGCCTTGTCGGCTCTTACGACACCCTCAGGACGAAATGGGATGGTGACACTGTATTCTAAATCCATCACCACACAGTTAATAACAAGTCATAGTGGTATATTAATATTCGTCTTACAGTTTAGCAAAAGGGTAAAAGGAATTTGGGCAACACAAAAAATAAGTCATACACACATAGGAGGTGGGATACAAAATACAAAGTCATAGTTATTTTTTATTAAATATAACTAGTTATTTATAGGCACATGTATAAAAATATAAATACGCTATTACTACTTACATATTTTGTCAATTTACAGATACCTATATAAATTATAGCCAGGTGTAAAAATATTTCAAACAACTTTAAAATATACGCCGATAAAGCCGAACGTCCACCGCCAGCTAAAATAAGTTAGTTTAGCTTGCTTATTTGATCCAGCGTCCACCGACGATGAACTAACATGTATGAAAAACTGGCTCAACTAAACTAACTTATTTTAGCCGGGCGGTGGACGTTCGAATAGGATTATCAATTAAATGTGGAAATTATTCTAATTAAAACGACAAACAAATTATAACAGGTTATTAGAAGGGAAGTCTATTATGTAATCCAAGCTTTGTGCATCAAAAAAATGCGCTAAAATACCCAATAATCCCATATCACGCTAAAGGAGTTCACAGAACCCTTGGGATGTATAAAAAAATGTCAAGCATGGCGCCTTGCGCATGTATGGCTGAAATACTCGTAACCGTCAAAGGACATTTTTACATTCCGTTGAAAATAATTATTTCTTAATAAAAAGTAACAACATCATAGATCTTAACGAGATTAGGAATCTGTTCGTTTCATTATAATATTGTAAACCGCCTGTGAAGTATTTCTATAAAGTTAAACTATTTGAGGTTAACCGAAACCTAAAGTTACAATATTCGACGACTTATGTGTCACGATCAAAGGTCTGAAATGATCATTGGTTCTCATTTTCTTCAACAACTTATCACTTAACTTAGACTTAAAGTTAGTATTACCGTTTAACAATACACGGTTCGCAGGTGCCCGGTTCTAAGTAGGCTGGATGGCATTGAGGACAGTCAGGGTTCTCCCCGTAACTCGCTCTACCAGGTCTAGGGATGTGAACTTGGAAAGAAGTCTTAGCTTCCTCACTCTCATAGCCGGGATGAGCGGTGTCTAAAGGGAAAAGGTAATCAGGAATGAAATACGAACTCACATTGTATTCAGTATTCCTCGTTTCTAGATCAGGTTCGGTTGGGGGCGGCCTTGTTACCGTACTGAACGGGTTTTTGCCACTTTTAGTGTTGTTGGTCTTTGGAGAAATAGAGATTGTCGCGTTGCTTTCTTTAGGTGGTCGCAAGTCGATCGCTGGCACTGCCCATTTCCATTCGTAATAGATTTGGGGACCTGCAGTTGTGGAAGGTATTGATAGGAAATCTGTTTTCGGAGGAAGTAACACTTTTTCTGGTTCTGGTATTGTATTCTTATTTTCAGCCTGTGGCTCAGGTTCAGATGGGGTAGCTTTAGTGTTAACCGTATCAAATCTTGAACTCTCAAAAAAGGTCTTGTCATTGTTGGTTTTCAAATCATTAAACGTGTTTCCTGCATTTTTGTTCTTTCGCGGAGTCCTATCTTCTTCGGAGTTCGCGGGACCATCCGGTAGTTGCCCGTTCAAGTCGATGATTTCCGTTTTGGTCATAGCGGTGTTGTGAGAACCAGGTGAATTAGGGTCAAAGCGTTTGATGAAGTTGAAGACTGGATCTTCCGAAACTGTAACATGCAGATCGTCGTCCGCGCTTGATGCTGTTGTTGTTGGTGTAAAAGGTGGACTTAGATCGCGAGATGGTGGCGTGATAGTTATTTTAGTAACTGGGGAACCGGTCGGTTTTGTCCCCAAGGTCGGTTCTGGTTCTTGGGTCGCAGCTTCTTCAAGCTTGTCAACATTGTTGCTGGACACGACTTTGGAGTCGTCTTGTCGCCTCTTGCTATTTCTACCGGTGGACCAGGATGAGGGGGGCCTGTAGTTGCGTTTGGCACTGTCTAGGCCGTTTGTGTCCGAGTCTATAGTGTCTGCTACGCCAACGATGCTATTACCAGGATGAGGGAACTGTGAAGCAAATATGAACAATATAAAGCTAAAAAAAACGATGAAGTATGAATACACTAGAATGCGACGCGTATCCTCGCAAAGTTTTGTCGATTTTACTTTTCATGCAATTGAAAATTAGCCTAAATACCAGTTCCTTGCTTAGGTAAAGCTGTCTAACAGTCTGTGTAGACAGTTTTAGGTATTTGCTTAGGGCCTGGTCTGTGTTGCATTTGTGTTTACTAATTCCCATACATGATTCTGCGATACAGCCATACCTAGCGTGCGGATACGATTCTATTTAAATTATGAGGATAATATATGCAGGTAGTTCGTTAACATCTGACAAAGGTCTTAAAACTTTTCAGGGAAGTAAACTACTTGTCTTGCATAAATTACTCACAAATAAAATACTCTCAAGGTTGGTAAAGATTATTGAACTTAATGCAGTGCGAAAAATGAAAGTGGATCAAAACGCAAGGACGACTAAACAACATAATAGAAGCCTAGTTTTAATATTGCCTTGATCGTATTAAACTCTCCATATGGGACCTACATAACTGACTATGAATATATCATCGTGTTGGCCTGTGTGCGGACCAATGTTGGCATTCTTAGTTAGTGTAATCAAAGTAGATTAATCAATAATATAATGATACAAAGGAAAGCTCTACAGCCCCTAGTCAGAGTGGCAACATATTAGATAAACTAAAGATTTTTTTTCATTTGCAACTAATTCTCGATGAAATATATTGGTGGCACTGAATACACTTAATACTTCACCTCATAAATAAATTAGGATTGTTTTAGTCTCTATTGCTATTAGAAAGAATCTTTCGATAAATCCATTTATGAAAGGGACTGATAAAATGTATAAATTCTGATGATTTAGATCTTTACAAGCTATCGTATCTACCTTTACACTTCATACGCATTCATTGCGCGACCTTTAATTGCGATAATTAACAAGGAAATGATTAGGTATAGTCTTTCTAATGATTGTGTTTGTTCTCAGGTGGGACCGTAGACTATTATCTGGGTAGACTGATGTATGCCTTAGATTTAAGCATGTTATATGTGTAAGCAGTAGCGATTTACTGTCGACAATGTAATCCTGCAATACACTTAGTTCACGATAATAGAGTAGTTCAAATTTAAGCGGGAAATTGATTAATAATCTCCCTATTTTATGTAAAGCTTGGGCTCGATTTTCCGTATTTAAATTCGTTACGGCGAAAAATGTATTTTTTGCTAAGAACATTCTCGATTAGATTAACACTTTTTTTAAACAAAACAAATTGAATCTTATTAGGTTCATCTGTCCAAAAGACATGGTTTCACAAATACGCACATTTTATTCGGCGGGGATGAAGAATCTAATGTAGTCTTTAAAGACCAACGTAAGGGGAACCCTTGTGCGCAAAATATCTACGCAGTCAAGCGTATAAACGAATTACGAACTTTCTATTGATTAATTAGTTGGAAAGTTAAATATTGCCAATATTTGACCTTAACTCATTGATCGAAAACAAACAGATACAATTTCTCAACCGATTGACAAGGGCATTTGAAACAATTACCTATACTTAATAATTGTTATTTTAATTAGGTATTTGGTTGCGGTTGTTTCAGATTATTTAGCCATTAAAATATAAGAGCCCGGATGAAAGGTGAAACATATAAACTCGAAAACCTAGCCGCAAAAGAAGGAAACTTGAGACCAAACCCTGTGCCAACCCGTCTGGCCAGCGTGGCACAGTAGGCTTATTACCCTCCCTGCAATGGGAGGAGGTCTGACTCAGTAGTGGGTCATTTATGGGCTGAGTGGTAGTACCTAGTAGTACATATTCATTCTGTGAATCTGATACCTCAATTCTTTCTTACCTTAGTTTCTTCTCCTCTTAGTATGTCATAGTAGGGGTTATAAGGCGGGGCTGCCAGGATGTCTGGTCGGGGCGTCCTGAATTGCATCTCTTCGTCTGACACGAAAGGCTTGTCGCGTTGACCTGAAATCACGAATATGGTACTAAAGATTGTGGACACACTGATCCCCTTGCAAATTTCATTTTCATTAACACTAATCTTAACCTTCTTTGCCTAGCTATCCATTACCTTACCTACAACACGGTTCGATTGCTGTCTGCCCTCCCCTATCTAGTGGGGGTGGGTAGAGGGGGCGGTGTGACACTCGTCAACTAGGGTTTCGTTTTTTAAGAAAGATAATGGTTAAAGCCGCTTTCTGATTTCACGCTACTGACACTATGTAACGACTGTCATAGATAAAAGGTCCAAAGAGGTTCGAAATAATGGTCTGTAGAGCTCGACGTTGCTGGACTTGATTTTACGCTAGACTACGGCCTCTTCAGTGGTCATAGTACCTACTATAACTACTACTATTCAGCCCATAAGTGACCCACTGCTGAGTCGGGCCTCCTCCAATTACATGAAGGGTAATTAGCCTACTGTGCCACGCTGGCCAGACGGGTTGGCACAGGGTTTAGTAACAAGTTTTCCTTCTCTTGTGGCTAGGTTTTCGGCCTTGTAATTTCCTATCGTCGACTCTTACGACACCCTTAGGATGAAATGGGGTTGTGACGCTATGTATTCTAAATCCGTCACCACACGGGCCAGCGGTCATAGCTAGCCACAATCGAATCTACCAAGGCCTGCCTATCATTGACCGCCTGTTACGATCATTGATGTAACGTTAGCTCGTCAAACCTGTCACTGTTTATTATCTAACATGTTTCTATGGACTTTTGATTGGTGATTGTCCGATGCATTACCGAACAAATGAATTATGCTTGTGAACAAGTACCACAGACCTCGTTTTATGATTACGCTCAATGAAGTTTAGCATTTAGTTGGACTGTGCCGAAAACGGAACCCTTTTTTGCTAACGCTGGGGAAATGCTTTATGCATACCACCGCGACTCGTTTACCCACTAAAACCCCAGCGGTATACCCTCACACGACACGCTTGGGACGCCACAGGTTGCGTGAACGCAGTCTACTGTGACGCCCCGACGATGTGCCCGCCATGAGAAAACGGAACCATGTGCCAACCCGTCTGGAGAGCGTGGCACAGTAAGATAATTCCTGTCCATATAATTGGAGGTCGCCCAAGTCTTTAATGTTGAGATGGATGGTGTTCAAAACGGGGAAGATTCTCAATTCATCATATATATATATGTTTGTGTCCTCCGACATTTATGAACTAATTTGCGATTATTTTGTACTTTACAGCTCCCAGATTACTCTTAAGTTATAATGCGAATGAAGGTAACTACGATTAAATGCATCAATATAATATTATATGTAAAACTGTTTATAGAACTTCAAATATCATTCAGTGCTCCCATCAGACAATAATATTTTATACATAAATCGATATTGAGGTCAGATCAATAAAATCGATTGAAGAATAGAACGCGATAACCCAATTCAGTTGAATAGCATCTGATTTGCGTGCCCAGATCTGCAATAATCGATTTGATTCGATTTGAATGACGGGTCGTGAGTGTTGCTATTGTTTACCTAAGAATAAGTTAGGCTTACTGCATACGGTGAAGGCGTTGTGATGTATTTTTCATAAACGAGTTATTTTCTTTACAGCAACTTGATGTATGTTTGCCAAATTTTTAACGATAAACTGGTTTGTCAACAAACTTTAAGTAGTACATTATTTGCAAACCTATAAAAATCTTAAGTCTGGATTGGTCCCATAAAATAACCTTAAAAGTTGGCTCAATTATTTGGCTAATTACAAAAATTTCAGTGACTCTAATTCTAGCACTTCTCCACGTTACAGGATACCGTACCACCTTGGTTGCTATTGTGTTCCTGTGCGTAATAAAGATCACCAAAGCTTCATCGTGACTGCATGTTTTTCATTATTGCTACAGATTTCGTGTCGTTGGTCACGTCCATCCATAACTGTAACTGCTTAACATCAGCGTATACTTGAACGTTCCCCAGTGTTTTACAAAAAAAATGCTAGCTGTTCAATATCCACGCAGTTCAACCCCCACACGCAAGCTAGTTACTGATTATACAACCAGCCTTAGCTGCATCGGTTACCGCCGCTGGTAGATCAAGGCTCCATGCCAATTTAATTTAGCGTCTCCTTCTCCTTGGCCGGACGCCGGATGTCAGCCAATAAAATATAATAGTACTAAACTTGTTCATCCATTAACAAGTTCGTAATCGCACAAGGCGTCCGATAAAATTATTGCGCGGTCATTTAGCACTACATATTTAACGAGTGCAGTTTATCTTTCAGAATAATATTTAATAAATATCTTATCTTAATATCTCTCTAATCTTTCGTGAATATATCCTAGATGCCGCAGCAAAATTATTTATTCTGACAATTTATGCTAATATTTGTATAAACATAATTATAATGTTATCTTTATTTGTTATCATTTATTTTTTTCTAATAATTTAAGTATGATATTTTTGTATATATGTATAGTATCAATTTATTAAAATTACATAGGATTTATAGTACCTATTTAAAAGTTATATAATATGTATTAGAATAAGGTTATATATGTATTAATTTTTTCATGTACTACATGTATTTGTCATATTGTATAAATTATTGCACACCCTACCTGCCGTTTTCAAGTTCACAACTCCTATCCATCCAAAGGTTGTCTGGAAGAAATCGCCTATTGTACATTTATTAGTTGTATTTCTCTGATGCCATGTTAACGTTTTCTGATATTGGTGTACAATATAGAGTATTCTATTCTATTCTATAAGATAGCGGCTAGTAAACCTAGATATACAGCTCTTTTCTGATAGATCAAACTGAAGCCAGTTTCACTTAACCCGGCCCTTGGAGACTACCCAAGTCTTGTGAGACTCCGGGGCGGTAGTTTCGGTCAGACCAACCCACTGCCCAACTCCTAAGCTACGGGTTACGCTCGACGAAATTGCAGACGATGGCAACTTACCAATAAGAAGGTTAGCATCAAATGACTGCTCTGACATGGAGCAGTTGACCATGTACCAGTGGTCGCAGATGAGCATCCGTTGCTGGAACAGCGTCATGTTGGGGCATGAGTAGCTGAACTGGCGGCCGAGCCCGTCGCACATGTGGTATAGCTAGAACCGGGAAAACTTTACGTTAATAAAGTGCTAGAATTCACCATCATCTAAGGCCTGACGAAATGTACCTTTACTGTTTAATGTTAAGGTGATTGCTCCAGGGTAGCCCGCGAAATTCAAATTTTCTTACGTTTTTTGCAATTTGCAGGTCAGTGCTAGGTTGTATGATGATTAAAATGTTATTCGCGGCTGTAAGACGTATGTAGTTATAGAATTATAATTATCAAAATCATCAATACAACCCTCCAAGCTCATAAAGGTGCAAGAACAACTTTTTCATGGTCAAAGTCATTCTTGCACCTTTATGAGCTTGGAGGGTTGTATTGATGAGTTTGATGATTATAACTCTGTAACTATATACGTCTTACAGCCGCGAATCAAATGTTCATCATCATACAACCTAGCACTGGCCTGCAAATTGCAAAAAACCTAAGAAAGTTTGAATTTCGCGGGCTACCCTGGAGCATCCACCTTAAGGTAAATTAGCCGACAGTGTTACGTTAGTCAGAGTTTTAGAGGTTTCGTACCGTAGCCTAAGGCGCGACACCACTGCCATCCTATGAGTTACGGCCGTCAACCGTAGGAGGGAGATCTCCTTTCTTCGAATTAAGGTAAACGCCACTGACGTTAGGTGGAGCCTAGCAAAAGCTTCCCCGCTCCCCGATGGTAGGAAAAAAAATGTTTTGTCTTGCACTAGTGGCTGGGTTTTCTGTCTATCTATTCGGTTTAGTCCCTTTTTGCGTCATAATCAAGATTAAATTGATTGGCGAAACTATGTATTGTTTATAGTTACTTATGTCGGAAGATTTCTTCTTTTTAGAGTTTGTCAAGGGACTGAGAAGAAGACAATGATGATAAAATTTAAGGTTATCTCTACTTCCTTGAAGTTTAAGTACCTACCTAGTGATGCTAAATAAACCAAACAAAAATGTAAAACGAGGTCACAGAGCAATGATCCAGTATAAAGAAGCATCACAAAAACTTAGGAAATGCGAAGCAAATTATGTTTATAAACACATTAGCGTTCTAGCGCAGAATGTGAGGTAACTTATCTTCCGACATTAGTTTATCAGGAAGCTGCGAGGTAATTAAGGTGTTATTAAAATAACGTTTCACGGTACCCATGCATTACTATAGCATGGTGTTTCTTTCTTTACGGTATATAATAATCGTCAATACAGCCAAAGGAAGTCTATCTTAGTTAGGTACTATCAGGCTTATAACATGGATAAGCTAAGATAAGGATATAAGTGTTAGATAGGGTCAAAATAAACTCAATCAAACTCACGATCGTGCATTCCAATGCGAGATTCTATCACCAATTATGAAGTAATGATGAAGTCACAATCGAAGTTCAACCGTATCTAACAACCTTTCATCGTGATCATAATCATTGCCATAAAATTGACTACATTATTCATCGCAATAAGATGAGTCATCAAATATACATAGTAAGAAGCAACCGTCATTACATTATGTTTTAGAAATAATAGTGTCATTTTTAAGCGAAGTCAACAATCCAGAAGATTGTTAATTCGTCTGTTTTTAACCCCCGACGCAAAAAGAGGGGTGTTATAAGTTTGACGTGTCTGTCTGTCTGTGGCACCGTAGCTCGCGAACGGGTGAAGCGATTTAAATACAGTTTTTTTTTGTATGACAGGTGAGTTACGAGTTGGCGAGTGTTCTAAGACATGTTTGATGAAAATCGGTTCACTCGTTTAAAAGTTATAGGGGGTGAAAGTGGGGAAGAATAACCGAATGTCTGCAAATATAATCGAGTGGGGTCTCAAATGAAAGCGTATCACGTGCACATTACAAAATAATATGTTCCATGAAGATCAGTTGAGCCCTGAAAAAACTCTGGGGGTAAAGGGAGGGGGGAAACCCAATATCTGGAAATATATGTGGTGAGGATCTACATCATAACCTATAAAAAGCAGAAAATAAAAACTAAACTACCCTGGCGTAGTAGCGTTGGGGGACCAGGTGTCAGGTAATAAATAAGTAGGAGCGGTCCACCAACGCGATGTATTTTTTTTATTTTTTACTTTTTAAAGGGTACTTAGGTCATTGTGTCGGGGGTTTATTTAAATTTTTTTTTAATAGTTTAAGTAGTAAGTTTTTTTAAGTTTTTATATTTTGTGTGTGTGTATCTTTTTATTCGATTGGTTTTGACTTCAGATTGCTCCCATTACATTTTATCGTTTAGTTAGTCCAGTTCAATCTAATCAGTGAAACTACTGAAGTTTGCCATATAACTTGAAATAAGTGAACAAAACTATTTGTCCGAAGGCAAATATCGGTATTTTTGCACCAATTAAAAGTTGTTGGTTCCGTCACAAAAATTAAAATAGAACAGCTTTTCGACAACAAATTTAAACCGACTACAAAAATGACAAACATAATAAGATTTTAAAAATTGTGCCATCTTTATTTGACTCCGGCGTTAATTAGGAAACAGGCACCGCCTTCAAATGGCTATTGTTCGCTAATTTGTTTTTAAAGATTTAAATGTCGTTTTCTGTTTCGTAGTTCGTGGCCTGCTGTATAGTTGGGCAGCTATACAGCAGCAGAAGCTCTTTGAAGCCTAAAAATGATATAGGTAGGTACCTAAGCCTGAACGTCGTAAACACATTTGTTCTTTCAAAGTTACCTTTCCTTTCCATATTTCTGTCGTTACACAATTAAAGTTCCTTTAGTATTATTATATCTGTCACACTATAAACTTCGTTGATGCTGTAATTCTTGCTTTTTTATGTGACAACATTTTAGCTTTAATCATGAATACAATTTAAATCATGTGTGTCTTGGGGCAAGGCGGATTCAACTATTAACCATGACAGGGACTGGATTCAACACCTTTTTTTAGATAGCGATGTTACCCGCGGTTATTGTCGTACCGCGAGTGAAACAGTGGGGCGAAGCTAGTCTAAAAAAACCGTTCCTCGGTCCAGCCAGAACAAACAGACTCTGCCGATGATGATGACTCCCTAAGTATATAGATTTTGATTTTTCAATACTTTTTAAGAAATGCAGTAGGTAAGTTGTTTGAGCGCCTTTCGGAACCAAAGAAAATAAAATAGTTAGATTATAAATAGTTATTATAATGTGGCTTTTAAGTCCGCTTAGCTTCTTTCGCCACATAATTAACCTTAAAACGTTTTTCTACCCGCGCGAACGTAGCGACCTTTCCGAGTCATTATCGCTATGTTATGTGGTGTTACTACAAATGGTTCACATACGAGTTATTTGTATGCGGAAGTTATTCACCTTTTGTTACTGTGGCGGCGCATCATCATAGTCATGTTTAACTACGTTGTTATATTTTTTTAATATATTGACATCGGCGCGGGGCGTAGGATTTTGGGTATCGGATATTTATTATAATTCTATATTCCTAGCCTATGTTAGAGCAAGTGTTCTGCGTGTCATTTGTGTTTATGAATTTCATGTTTGTAAACTGCCCCCGACGATCTGCGAAAGGTTGCGGGCAGCAGCTGGATGCGTCAAGCAGAAGACAGGGCGCTATGGCGCTCTTTAGGGGAGGCCTATGTCCAGCAGTGGACTAATGTGGGCTGATGATGATGATGAAACTGCCCCCGCGATGCAGGTTTTACCTAGTGCAGGGGTTTCGGTTTACAAAATATATGTTCATGAATGTACTGACCTCGATGTCGACTATGTTAACATCTATGGCGGGAAAATGTTTTTGTTAAACATTTTGTCCTATAGTCGGTGTGCTCAAAAAATATTCCCGAATTAGTTCGGATTGAATCATATTTTTTTAAGAATACCTCAATGCGACCATAGATAAATTTGAATACAGTTTTTTTATTCCGATAGCATTATGTTTTGTTGTAAAATGCGTGCAGTGACTATAAAAGTCCAACGGGTTTTTTATCTTGTAGATTGCGGTTATTTTTTAAGATGACGATGTTTCTATGTTTAAGTTCTTGTCTAATTAACGGGCAATTAAATTATTGTGCGCAGTCTCAAGAGGCTGTAGTGTAGTATATTTACATAAAATACTTAATTAGGAGGTAATTAAAAATGTCTTTTAAAATAATGTTGCGTCGTGTGGAACGTAATCATAATCATGATCTACTACTACTATTCAGCCCATAACGACCCACTGCTGAGTCGGGCCTCCTCCAATTACGTGGAGGGTAATTAGCCTACTGTGCCACGCTGGCCCGACGGGTTCGCACAGGGTTTCGTATCAAGTTTTCCTTCTCTTGCGGCTAGGTTATCGGTTATCCTTTTGTCGGCTCTTACGACACCATCAGGTGGTAGGGGGTGGTGCCACTATGTATTCTAAATCCGTCACCACAAGACTATCATCGTGATCTGCTGGTTAAAAATCTTTTCAGCTTGCTCAGTTGAATGTTGAAGGGCTGTCCAACATATTGCACCAACTTGCCGACCGACAACTTGGTTAAGGTCGCCCGAAAACGATAGATGCGGGCGGCCCAGGACCGGCTTTTGTGGAAATCCTTGGGGGAGGCCTATGTCCAGCAGTGGACGTCTATTGGCTGAAATGATGCTGATGATGAAGCAACAATACAGACAGCTAGACTGACTTATCTGTTATTATCACAAACACAATTGTTTGATTAAATAATCTGAAGATCCCCGTCACGAGTCAGGCAGGACGTTTGCAGAACGAAGTTAAGTCAAGGCAGAGCACTTCCTCATTCCAACTGTGGGATCGGGTCAAAACCCATCACGATTTGCAACTTAAAACTGCGTGACATGCATAATATCAAGAAACAGCCATTAAAAGCGAAAAACGGAAAGGATTTTGAAGTCAGTTTTTGGCTGACAATAGTCAAACATTAAATCACACAAACACAAACAAACATTAAACAAGTTGTATGACAAATAGAGAGCTGACCTTTATGGCCAACTATTTGTCATCGATACATAGTCGTACGTTCAAATGCTATTAATACATAACTGGACAGCCGGTCACGAGACATGCTCACAGACATAAAAATGTCTCAAACTGGATTTTAAAACCAACTCTAATCCTTTGATAATATACTTATGTTTAGAATGAGGAGTGTACCTGATTAATGCATCATAATTAACAAATGTGGATGCAAATCACAAAAGAAACAAACATGGAAATTGTATTTTAATTACGCAAATCTGTTTCTTTAAAAGCGTAAAATTATTGAGCCATTTTTTATAGATTTATAACGACAGACCATTAGGCACTATGTAAAACGATAGCGATTTGTTCTGTGCCATTTAGAACTCAAATGGATCGGCTTGATGAAACAATATAACATTGCGTACCTAATATCAAATCGGGCCAAGTTTTATAACTGTAATATGAATGAAAATTGGATCATTTTATCTAAATGTTATTTTAATTTATTGAGCTAACGTGAATATTTTTTGTGCAAATGGTTCCGGATTGCGAATTAGTGAATCTATTTATAATCAGGGTTATAAATGATGTCGTAAATACAACATATTTACAAGTTTTAATAAACTTGTCTTTGGTTAAAAAGTTACATTAGAGAAGAAAGTGTTAGTTAGGTCTTATTTTCAGCCCAAATACTACCCACCGCTGAGTCGGGTCTACTCCAATTATAGGTATATATTTTTTATAGACCTCGGCAATGTCACCAATGTGTCTTCGTAGGTATGCTTGAATCTAGAAATGAATCTGCATAACCATAATTATTTCGTGTTTCTTAAAATCCTCTCATTTGGTACAAATAAATCGACACAACTCAGTTTAAAAAAATACACAATAGCAAGTATTATTAGCAATGTTTCAAACATTAATACGAGTATGATTAGCTGTGTCGGGTATATAAAAAGAATCCCTTCGATTAAACAAAATTGACTAATATGTATATTAAATTGACCAATAATAATTGATCCTGATGAGACATAGACAACGCCTCCCCCACCACAGCCGTGCGGCAGGCGTGAAAATGATGGCAAAATGTCGATTCATCTAGCTGTGTACTTAGTGAAGTCAACGGGCAACCTTGACCCGCACGCGTACAATTTCCACGAAAGGTCACATTTATGACCTTTCGTAACTACTTTCGGTAAGTCATGCATACTTTTTGTCATTACAAAAACAGAGTACCTACGTAATTTGTCGGACAAAGAATCGTCGTAACTGATTCGCTTCAGTCTAATTTACTTTGATTTGTATCAATATCCGATACAAATAAATAAAATAAAAAACAAGACATTTTCAAGAAATTCCGATAATTTAGAACAGGCTGAGCAGATTTTATCCTTATTTTGTTAGTTTTTTTAACAGTAACCCCTTTTTTTTTTTTTTTTTTTTTTTTATAGTGGTGCTTTTATCCCCAGCCCAGGGACGGGGCTGGGGTATGTGGGAGTCCCGGTCGCGATGAGATGGTGATTGCGAACGGTTTACCCACTAAAACCTACCACAAAATTGTCTGCGCGGGCCATCTGTCGTTTGGGAAACTTCGTAATCGATCCAGTCTCGTAATCGATCCATTCTAACCGTAACCTTAGTAGTTTATAACCTGTATGGCGGGTGCAGTTTACAAACATGAAATTGAAAATTAAATTCAGACTTAGAGCAATTGCCTCCGGTTTATACAAAGACACTTACCCGGCCCCGGAATCGAACCCGGGACCCCGTGATCCAGAGGCGGCACATCGAACGCCTAGACCAACGAGGCAGAAAAACTATATGGACATGCATAAAGTTTGACTGCCTCGTTGATCTATGGATGGATACAAACCTAGAACTAAGCCGTTTTTCGAAATGTTATCCATTTCTTATGCAAATAATGTTATCCGTAGATGGCATATCTGATTAAGTTATCTTATTAATTAAATAGAGCGTACAGTTATAGTAATACAGTTTATTTAATATTGCATGTCGTGTTTTAAAAAGGCGGTTGCCCTTTAGGGCTTTTCATTCATGAAAGTGTAAGTTTACCTTTTACTTTCGTCACCGTACTGTGTTTCCACCAGCGAGCGGAGCGACAAGCGTTTTATAATAAGTCGGGAATCAAATACGCTAGTTGCGTAAGGGGTTTGATTACACGTAGTTATTTCATGTGATGTTGGCATGGTACAACTACAATTTTTTTTTTATTTCTCAGTGAGTATTTTGTGCTACAAATAGACCAGATTGGTTAATTGTCGGCTCGTAAAAATATAACTGGTTTATGTTAGGCTAATAAGTAAGTGAGTAAATTACTTCTGTGCATGCTCGCGATCTTATTTCATACTTAATTCTCAGCCCGTAAAAGACCCAGTGCTGAGTCCGGTCTCCTCAAATAACAGGAGTTCTGCGCCAAGCTGGCCAGAGGTGTTGGCACAGACTTCTGTTTCAAGTTTTCCTTCATTAATAATAAGATCAAACTACGTAAAAATATCCGCCCAGGACCGGCCTTTGTGGAGATCCTTGGGGTAGGCCTATGTCCAGCAGTGGATGTCCTTTGGCTGATATGATGATGATGATGACGTAAAAATATCACCATTTAACTTGTCCCCTTTCCCAGTTATATTGTATTTTATTAATCTAATCTCAATTACCTACTACTACTACTGACCCCATAATTGATCCACTGCCCAGTCAGACCTCCTCCTATTACATGGAGGGTAATTAGATTAATGTGCCACGCTGGCTTTCTCTTTCCGCTAGGTTTTTGGCCTTGTCCAGTCCCAACGCCCGACCAAGCCAGACGTAGCGTAAATAATTATATTTTTATGGAGTCAACCAAATGGCTTATTTCCCTCCATCTAATTTGAGGACATTGATCATAAGCAATTTATTGCTAATGCATTGGCGTAAATTATAAACCGCTATTTCCGTGCTACCGTGTGAGCAGCCGATTGTATCGGTTACGTAAACGCGTAAAGGTCAAGGTGAGGAAACTGGCTCAATGGATCATGGGACAGCGCATTTTATGTATAGTACTGATGCGACGATGAGCTTAGGGACTGACTTAAATTCCTTTATGTACCTACTTGTCTTTTCTAGGTGTTTTTAACCTCTGGCAAAAAAGGGACGTTTCATGTGTCGGTCGGTCTTTGAGTCAAGAGATTTTCACTTTAGATAAGATTATGCAAATACCTTCAGCAGTTAATTAGAAAGGATTATTATGTTATTAGCTCCAGGAAGTTGGAGGAGGACCACGGCAGTAGTGGGTAATTTATCAGCTGTATGGTGATGAAGATAAGTTTAAGCGTCAAGCTACTCACAGGAGCACTCTAATCATAAGCGTTAATAGATCGATCCGACTTCCACACATTATTGAGTGAGGTTACTCTCACAAATCTGGTTTAGCCCTGTCTTTGTGAGCAAAAATGGGAATTTAAAAAAGCAACTACATTATTTATGGCGGCTCTTGTCTGTAGACCATTCCGAAGCGGTGGTAAATTGGTAATCTAATTTCAAAAAAGCTCACATTAGCCAACTTTATTAAATAAACTTTGAAATTGAATTGTAAGTACGCAGAAGTGTAAGGAATGTACGGATGAATGAAGAATGAATAATATGTTCATAAGATTTTCAATCATTGCAGTATCTGGACGAAATTTGGCCCAGGATTAGCTATGCGTCTGGACCATAATTGCCTTTTTGCTATAGTGTACTACTGCTCTACTATATAGCAACAACGGAGTTTCTCACCGGCTCTTGCAATGGGCTTCCGAACCGATGGTAAAGAAACAGTGACAATAATTACATAAGAGTTTATAAAAAAAATATTTACTCTCTAGTCACGTAAAATGTTGCGATACATCTGTTTTAGCGTTCACAGTGCTCGTAATTCACGGAAGTAAAGCCGCGGGTAGAGAGTATGCAAAAAAATAACATAAAGTAAGTGACAAAAAAATGCCCTCTAAGTCTACTTGTAAATACCATCAGCTTAAACCATGTACGACTGAGCTCGTGTTTGTATGAGATATTAGTTTCAAGTAATGTAAATATGGGATCGCCCACTCTATGAGCTAATGGATTTGTGACCCCTGTTTAGGAGTTGGAGTGTCGAGTGCCCACGTATGAGACAATATTACGTAACGTGGCTATAGCCCACAGACTCACCAACCCATTCCATTTTTAGTGCGTCGTAGGTACAACGAACGGTTCAACGGCCCGGTACATCCAACCCCTAACCAACAAGGCAGTATTTTTAGTAACGTCATGCTTTCACTTTGCAAACGTCTACAGGCAACTGTAACTGCGTACCATCATGCGGGAGGTGCCCTTTGAACCCGACCTTGTGCGATAAAAACATGGTTATAATTCCTTTGTTGGCCTGTCAAAGAATCATAACAAGGTAAACTTTGAAGTTTTGCCATTCGAAGTGCAATAAGCCTAGTGATGTGATCGCGGAATGCGTTTAGCGACGAATAGGTCACGGCTACGATTTTCTAGGGATGTACTATGTTTGTACGGTAAAATTGATAACCATAAATTTATCGATAATTTGTGGCATAATTTTACGAATAAATATAATGAAATGATCATAGTAAATTGTATTATTCATTTCCAATTTTAAAGCTCTGTTGGGGAAAAGGGACTTATTATTTCTTTTATTACTTCTTTCTGTGTATTTTTCTTGTGTTTGTTGTTGTATACCTAACCTAACAACACCACACACACACTAGCCTTTAGTAATATTGTTTTCTTATATTTTTTGTACAAAAAACTATCACCAGAAGGGAAAAAAATTGTAGGTATCATAGGACAGTAATTTAAAAATGTGGTTAAAGCGGGATGCGATTCGTGAGCAGGAATAGTGATAGTAGTAGGTGTCCATCATATAACATCTGATCCGCTCGGGGCTTCAGAGGGTACATAAAGCCTATGGTCCCGGCTGTTATTCCACCAGATACGAATTCAGTAGCGTAAACATCGATGGCCGGATTACCGGTAGTTCTACTATCAGTCTCCCAGTATAAATACTGTGAGCCCAATCAAATCAAACTGCCTTATAAAAAAAATGTCTACCTAATTAAATAGGGAAATCTGTTAAACCTTGTTTGGTTAACAAACAAATATTCTAAAAACATCAGAGTGGCCAGGGTATTCACATTTTTAACCAAAGAGGTTTAACAAAATCCCTCTGATGCGCTTGGTGCAACCTGACGACAGGGTGCTATGACGTTCTTTAGGAGTGATATATCAATCTTCCGGCAGTGGAATAAAGTGGGCTGGTGATTATGATGATGAAGGTAGATAATATCGATATGTCGAAATAATCATCCCTAGCATTAGTGCGAGTACGAGCAACAGTGGCGTGTGACTTCCATTGTTCGGACGCGTTTCTTGTCGAAATAATGTGATTATCTGATTGCCTTGTCTCCCTCTTTACGTTACAATGGAGTAATTAAATTATTGTGATTCTTTGTTGCCACATCCTTGCAATGTTTGGTGGTGGCGATTAAAAAGAATTGGCCATTCATCCAAACCGATTTAGGCTAATCTCATAGCTACGTTAAACCATTATCAAGTTAACACTACTTACATTTTTTGTATTCTACCCATGGAAAAGATATTATCCGTTGGCTTGTTGGTCTAGGGCTTGGATGAGCCGCCTTTGGACCACTTGTCCCCGGTTCAATTCCGGACGGGCAAGTGTCTTCGTATGAACCTTAAAAAAATGGCAGTGTCAACAACTAATTTCTTCCCATAGTTTCGTTTTACCCTTCGGATGGAATGGGGTGGTGACACTATTTTTTTTTATATTCAAATCCGTCAATAAACGGATGTATCAATATAGTATGTTACTAAATCAGGTTGAACTACACTCGAGGGCAATGAATCCGGGTCACTTAAAGAATCCTAAAAATCTCGGAAACTAAAAATGCTAGGTTAATGCAATAAATCGTATTTAATAGACAATGTAATACTCCTTAAATGAAGGTATTCATAAACTTCTTAGTTATTGTAAAGTTATATCATAAAAAAATCAAACTTGAAAAAGGGCCACTTTCGAAGATGGAACTACGAAATTACAGCATTTGGTTTTGCTTTTGTTTGTAATCTGTCATTTATGTGGGTACATAAACCATGTTGATAGTGCTCTATATTCATTATTCAAGCTGAAATTATGTCGCTTACGCCTGAAGAATGCACCAGAATACTTACAATGCTGGAAACCGGCCGGAGTCAGCGCGATACAGCCAGGACTGTCGGTGTGTCGCTGTCAACAGTACAAAGAGTTCTCCGACGTTACGAAGAAACTGGTTCTAACCTACGCAGACCAGGAACGGGCAGAACCAGGTGTACCACAGCACGAGAAGACCGATACTTGGTGAACACCATGCTTCGAAATCGCTTTCTCACAGGAACTGAACTCACAAATCAGTTTCGACGCCTCGGAGGAAGTAACCCAAGTGCATGGACAGTAAGACGTCGGCTTGCTGAATCTAACTTAAAACTCCTTAGACCTGCAAACGGCCCTAAACTGGAGCGTGGGCATCGTATTTCAAGACTAAGATATGCCCAGAGCCACGTAAATTGGAGTATTGAAGATTGGTCAAAAGTTATGTTCTCCGACGAATCAAAATGTATGCTCTACAAGCACGATGGAAGACACAGAGTGTATCGAAGACCAGGGGAAAGATTCAAGCAAGCATGCATCGAAGAAAAAGTAGCCTACGGTGGTGGGTCTGTACTTGTGTGGGCCGGAATTTCTTCTGAAAGTCGCACAGAGCTGGTGATCATAGAAACCGGCTCTTTGACTAGCGTAAGATATGTGGAAGAAATCCTCAATGATCACGTTGGTCCATTTATGGCCAATTTAGGTGAGGATACTATATTTATGCATGACAATGCCCGACCTCATACAGGTAGGATTGTGAATGACTACCTTCAAGAGATGAACATTACTCGTATGGAGTGGCCAGCGCGCAGCCCGGATATCAACCCGATCGAGCATGCTTGGGACGAGCTAGGCAGATGCGTAAAACAACGAAACCCTCCCCCAATCACGCTTCGTGAGCTCAAAATTGCTCTCACAGAGGAATGGGAGAATATTCCCCAAAATCGTATAAGGAACTTGGTGTACAGCATGCCAAACCGCGTAAACGCAGTAATGGAAGCACGAGGAGGCAATACGAAGTATTAAAATTCAAGAAAATCGTAATAAAGTTCAAAAATTTCATGTTTTCTATTTTTGTTTTAAGGAGAGATCAGCAGTTTTTTTCTTTATGTAATTTTGTATTAATAAAATGTATGGTGACTCATATTTTTTTTACTTTCATTTAAGGAGTATTACATTGTCTATTAAATACAATTTATTGCATTAACCTATAATTTTTAGTTTCCGAGATTTTTAACATTCTTTAAGTGACCCGGATTCATTGCTCTCGAGTGTACCTACTATCCAAAATTCGGTCGTACAGGAATTTAACAAAATGGCCTCGCGATACAAGTAAAAGTTGTTACCGCATAGATGCTCCTAGTTATGCTCGTCTTAAAAATAAACGGTGACTATGAATAAACAGTCCATGTATGTAAATTATATCATTTCCATAATTGGTTGCATAATTGGATGGCTTTTCCATAATTTTGAGATTCAATAACAATACAATTTAGACAAACCAAATTGGAGTGTTTAATGTATAAAAAGCATGATGCAGCATCCTTGGTTGGGTTGACATGGTTTGTAGTTATGACACGTTAATGACAGAATGGGTTGGTGATACTGCGTATTCTAAATCAATCACTCATCACAAATCATCATCTCAGATCAAGACCCACTGCTGAGTTGGGCCTCGTCCAATTACATGGAAGGGAATTAGCCTTTTGTGCCACGCCGACTTGACGGGTTGGCACAGGGTTTTATCAAGTTTTTCGTCATTTGAGGCTAATTAATTTGGCTGTTGCGATTTTTTGATCGCTTCTCTTATGACACCCGCAGGATGGAAAAGGTTGGTGTCACTGATTATTCTAAATCCGTCGCCACACGGACAAAAAACACTATGACCATATAATTAAAATCACCAATATAAAGTAAATATGCTTATTTCAGACAAAAAAAATGTTTGATGGCTAATCAATTTTCCAAGCGTTGACCGCTATGAGGTCAATGTCATTTTCTTATTCAGTTGACAGTAATGATGCTCGAGTGCGTTATAAGTGACCAGGTAGGTATGTATTAGTCAGCCGTTAAAAAACTCGTATCTATTATTGGTTTATTTAAGCAAACATAGGAGAGATATTCCGTGTGGTGTCGGATTTAGAATACATAGTGTCACTATCGCATTCCATCCTGAGGGTGTCGTAAGAGCCGACAAAAGGAAATGACAGGGCCGAATACCTAGCCACAAGAGAAGGAAAAGTTGATACGAAACCCTATGCCAACCCGTCTGGCCAGCGCGGCACGGTAGGCTAAATACCCTCTATGCTGAGTATTATGCGAGATATTGGTCAAACGCGTAATTGTTCACAATTTAAAAAAATCCCTGCACTAGGTATAACCTGTGTCGCGTGGGCAGTTTACAAACATGTAATTCACGAACACAAATGACACCCAGACTCCAAGAAAGTACCTCAGATAAGACAAAGACACTTGCCCGACCCTGGAATCGAACCCGGGACCCGTTGATCCAAAGGCGGCACATCTGACCCCTAGACCTTGGTATGTTCCATTTTCCTTGGGACTGGGCTACCAGACCAATCCGATTTGGCAAATTACCTACCTGTTTGGCTGTCGTCGTGGCGTTAGGCCTATGAGACCCATCTATTGGGACAACTGATAGTTATTTGGTTAGACTATCTATCAGTTTTCACGCTACTTGACTTCAAGGTTGAGTCATAGATGTTACAATATAATAGACACCCATTAAACAACCGTGTGAGTCAATAAGTTAAGCCATATAAAACAAAACTTCCAAAAAAACACCAAGCTTCGCAACTCAGTTCTTCTACCGTAAAAATTTGTGAGATCCATGTAATACCAAGTCGGTTACTTTATTTAGTCCCTACATAAGGGACCTCCTGTCTTAAGTTATACTAGACCAACTTGTATGACGCCAGAAACATGCATAATGCAGTAAACCATAAGCGTGAAAGATGCCAAGCTTTTGCAATATCACCTTAACAGCGCCGTACAAACTCCAAGTCTCAAGGGTGGCAATCAAGTTACGAAATACAAGTTTATCGTCGATCGTAAATCTTCAAAAATACGTGTTGAAGTTTATTAAACATATGGTGGCAACGAATCTGTCAAAATATTGGCTATTGATGGTATTTAATGAGATTCGTTTTGGTAGTTAAAAACTGTATGGACGGACGACGGACGACCTCTAAAAGGCCGCTAGTAGCCATTCAATGAGATCTGCCCATTCTGTCAATACTGTTTTAAATCATTTAAATAACATTCTCGTGTCACAATGTTCGTTCCCATACTCCTCCGAAACGGCTTGACCGATTCTCATGAAATTTTGTGAGCATATTGGGTAGGTGTGAGAATCGGACAACATCTATTTTTCATCCCCCTAAATTTTAAGCGGGGGGGGGGGGGTCCACACCAAAAATAATTGTTTATTTTTTAGGCAACATTTTTTGCTTTTATTTTTTTAAGATGCAGCATACAAAAATACAAACAACCCTAAATTTTCACCCTTCTACGATTAACCCCTATTTTATTACATGGCAAAACAACGTTTGCGATAGGAGCTGTTGTATAGATAGATTGAGTCATCACGATATCTCTGGAACCATAAGACCTAGAGATTTGAAATTTGGTAGGAATTCTCAAAAAAGGGGGGTTGCGGGGGGTGGGGTTAATTATTTAGCAAAACAACGTTTGCGGGATCAGATATTATAAAGATAGTACCTATGCGTGAACAATGTTTTTAGCTATTTGCGACTTTATAGATGTGAGGATTACTAAGTATTTCTGTACCGCAGAGGCCCTTGAAACTCTCAGGAATTACACCCAGGCTTAGAGTAAGTTTCCCTCTCGACCGTGCTACCGCCTTGTTGTGGTGAGGGGGCTTGCGTGCCTTTAAGACCCGTTGGGGCCATACCGGCTTAGGGTCACCCATACGGGGAGAGACCGATATGGACCATTATGGCGGGTAAAAAATGTGTCTCCATTTTGGGCAGTCGAGGGACACCGCTACTTTTGGTGGTTGCGGCGCAATTACCATCTTTCCACACCTCGGAGTCCCACATAAACCGGCTGGCGTTTAGCGGTTACCCAAACATGAGGATTTACAACGTAAAAAAGGCTTAGAGTAAGTTTAGACCACATAGAATCACCACCCCATTGCATCCTGAGGATTTTGACAGTTGGTTGCTTCCATCTTTCAGACTTGTTTGTATTGTAGGTACCACCATTATGGTAACCCTTTTATTTAAAAGAACTTTCGAACGCAATTATATTCAGCGTGGTCTACAACTTAAGTTTATAATGCCAATTAAATCTTACTTAATTTTAAACCTGCCTGCCCTGTGACACTTGACCCAAAGAACTTAAAATTAAAGTAATTACAATGTCATTCCCTTTGTATACAAACTGCCGAGTTATTTCTTAACACCTTACTGTAATCCATCAAAAGTAACTGTTATTCAATCTTGGGCTATATGTTTACCAGTTAAGATTTCAAGTAACGAGAATAGGTAGTTAATTAGGCAATGAGGTCAAAAATATGTAACTGTTAAAACATTCAACTGAGAATTAAATATCAGTGATTTTTAGTAATAATGCTAAGCATGCTAGGGTAAAGGCCAATAATGCAGAATTCAGAAATTATTATTTTTCTTTCTTTGAAGTCGAGTTGTATACCTTCGACCGTCGAGTTGAATAAAAAAATCCATATATCATAATCTTCATCATAATCTTCAATCGTCTCAGACCATTTTCTTTAAGCACTTTTGATTTAAAACGTAATAGAACCATAAACTAAACCAAAATTAGTTTTTTTGCTGCAGACAGACACGCCTAATGTAGTTGGTTGTTAAAAATAGTTTAAATCTTTTATTACTTATACTTCTACTTCTCAGCTGATAAATGACCCACTGATGAGCCTGGCCTCCTTTAACTAATTGGTGGACAATTAGACTACTGTGCCACGCCGGCCAGACGAGTGTCTCTTTCAACACCCTCAAGATGTAATGGGGTGACAACACTATGTATTCTAAATTCATTACCACACGAAATTATACACTACACTGGTAAGAAAAGCCTTGTTGGTCTGGGGGTTGGATGTGCTACCTTTGAATCACAAGTCCCCAGTTCGCTTCGGGGTCGGGCTAGTGTCTTTGTGTAAACCTAGGTGTCATTTGTGTTCGTGAATTTCATGTTTGTATAAACTGCCCCGCGATACAGTCATTAATTAGTGCAGAGGTATCAATAAAAATGTGAGGATTTACTTCAAAAACACATTTCATTCATCCATTCACCCCGTACAAGCTTACAGGGTGAAAGGTTCGTAATGCGTGTCTTGCAAACGAGTCAATTATTTGAATTCATCATTTATTCGTAAACCCTTGCTTAGATCTGATGTGAAATATAATACTAGTGTAATTATGAACAATTACCATACAGGTGTTATGTTTATGCATGTTATCTACACCGGTTACGGCTTGGTCATCTTGAGTGTAATTAATTTTACAAGGCAACTAAACAATAGCGACGTGCTAACTGTTCGTTTTAGACAATAAAAGTTCTGGGACTGAATGTTATATGCTATCGGGCTTCGTTGTGAGACCAGCTTGCTGGGAAATTAACATTTAAGTATACGAGGAGGTGTCGTAAGACCCGACAGAAGGAAATTACAAGGCCAAAAACCTAGCTGCAAGAGAAGGAAAACTTGAATCCCTGTGCCAACCCGTCCGGCCAGCGTGGCACATAGGCTAATTACTCTCCATGTAACTAAAGAAGGATCTGTGGGGTGAGTAGGGAGTATTACTAGTTTAAGGTCTGGGCAAACAGCGGACGGGGCGGGACGGCGACGCGACGCTGGCGGGACGTGAAGAGTTGTAATGTAGCCGTCGCGCTCGGCGCGAGGGTAGCGGTCGCGTCGCGTCGGCTCTGTGTGACATATTCTACATTAACTAATACATTACAACTCTTCACGTCCCGCCAGCGTCGCGTCGCCGTCCCGCCCCGTCCGCTGTTTGTCCAGACCTTTACCGCTATTTTACCAATGACAAGTACCTATATTTTGTTTTGGGTCGATTGATATAGGTATGGTAGATCTTTTATTATCTTGTTAACACGGGTTCGATTGGTTCGATTCGATTGGGGTCGGGCGAGTGTCTTTGTGTTTTAGACGCAAAGGGATGATCATCCAGCCAGACGAGTTGGTATGTCTGGCTAGGGGTCGCTGCGCCTATCCCCCATAGTTGTAGTCGGGGAAAACTTAACTGTGCGATTTGCTCTTGAAATTTCGCTATAGCCGTGTAGGAAATTTTGGTAATCTTCGCATTCGTAGGCGATATTTCTTGCCAGAGGTACTTGCTCTCAGTCTGGGTGTCAATTGCGTTCGTAAATTACATGCTTGTAAACACCGCGATATAGGCTATACATCGGGCAGGGGTTTCCTATATTATGACCCGAACACGTGTAGGGACACTCTGTTCTTACGTATAACGCCATGTCCTAGAAACCACAAATTGTGGTAGGTTTTAGGGGGTAAACCGGTCGCAATCACCACAGCCCTGTCCCCCGGCTGGGGACCTATAAAAGGTTTCCCCCACTATAAAAACGGGGTTTCCGATTTAAAATACAAATTGTCGTCGCGTCGACGCAAGTCGATAAGGCCCCACGTACACAAGGCTACGCAAATCTTTGATACTCAACGATTTTAGTCTTCAAGCGACTACCGCCATATAAAGTGAGACTCGTGTTCGAACCTCAATGGATTTGTATGGCGGTATTCGCTCAGTCACGTACAGAATAAAAAAGTTACCTGACAACCGGTGTCCATATCTGCGTAGTACCCTGACGCCCTGCCTTGGCAGGTGAACCGGGTAGGAGGCAACTTGCGCACTGGTGTTCCACCCTGTAACTAATAAACAGACTCCATTAGCCTATGAGTATAGGTGTATATTCTCCGCGTGGTGACGAATTTAGAATACATTGTGTCACCACCCCATTTTATCCTAAGGGTGTCGTAAGGGTCGAAAATAGGAAATGACAAGGCCGAAAACTTAGACGCAAGAGAAGGAAAACTTGACACCTACCGTAGCGACCAGCAAGCTACATACTTTACACAATAAACCCGAAAAATCTGAACCAATAACATCAAGAAATGTGCCTACAAATGCGAGGATTTCCAAAACGTACACCTACACCGCGATTTCAAAGTTTCAAGAGCAATTCGCACAGTTAAGAACTCCTCGACCAAAACAATCGGGGGCCGCGGACCCCTGCCAGTAAGACCACCTCGTCTGGCTAGATGTCATCCCTTTGCGCCTAACATACTAAACCCTGTGCCAACCGGCTGGCCAACATGGCACAGTAGGCTAATTATCCTTCGCGCCGTGTGAGGGTATACCGCTGGGGTTTTGACAACCCTTGTCGGAGTCCCACATAATCACCGACCTCTCCCCCGGGGGGCGGTGGTATGCATAAAGCATTTCCCCAGCGACAACAAAAAAAAAAGGCTAATTATCCTCCATGTACTTGGCAGTGGGTAATTATATGGGCTGAGAAGTTGAAGATTTTATCCGGCAAACACCTAGAGCAAAAATATCGTAGATTTAAATGCACATTGATTGCTCAAAACCTTTTTATGATGTACATTATTAGGAATCGTGTTCACTCGTCATGATTTTAATTAATGTTTGTTAGTAGTACTGTAAGTAGTCGGATATTATTGAAAGTGCTAATTGATATTTCGCAATATTCCAAAGTGGATTGTAAATACTTATGTGTTGCAGATGCCTAATGATGTCTACTACTACTCCTCAGCTCATAGATGACCCACTGCTGGGTCGAGCCACCTCCAGTTACATGCAGGGTACTTAGATTACTGTGCCAAGCCGGCTGGACATAGGGTTTCGGATCAAGTTTTCCTTCTCTTGTGGCTAGACTATAAGCTTTGTCATTTCCTTTTGTCAGTTCTTCAGAACGGAATGGGGTGGGGAAAGTTATTTTTAGAAACCTGAATTGTATCAGTTTGGATATTTGGATTACATAAGATAGGTTAGGGCGTTCCATTTACAAACACAGGCCTAATCCACCATACAATTACCTATTACGGGCTAAGTTGAAAGGATTAAGTAATCTTTCCGTACTTTACATAATCGCAAAACAGCTGTTGCACCAATTGTACCTTTAAGTTACTAAGCTCGCTTTGTTCCAATAGCTTGAACACTCACCAATTGTCGCATAATAAATTATTATCGACACGACAACCTATTTTTTATAAGATTGAATTGAAAAGAAAAAAAATGATTTCACGAAATCCTCTACACAACTAGTAAAGCAGCAATAAACTTCAAATGCGAATTAAAAAGCGTAGTAAGTTATTTATTGTACACAGTATGCGAGTTCAGTTTCCACCATAGTGCATGTCATTTCTGCAATTTTTTGTTATTATTATTTTTAGTTACACAACATAATTGTCGTGTATTTTTTTTTACCTATTACTCGAATGCCTTTGGCCCTAGGCTTGCGTGATGGAAAGCAACGCCAGGTTCTAAGATGGGGCAGGCAATTCAAGGAAATCCTACCACCAAGCGTGCTGGGTTTTGTTGTCTTTTACAACACGAGTTTTTTCCCAGCGTGCGGTGAGGAAGTTTTATATTCTGACCCGTCCCCACACGCTTTCACTAATCTGTCAGACTTGTTTGGATCACCATCATTGTAACTCTTTTATTTAAAAGAGCATCCATAGGGTTTCTTGCTGGCTCTTACCCGTGGGATGTCATTCCGAACCGGTGGTACAAACTGAATAATTAAAACTTTAATATAAGTAATTTTTACTTCTATTATTTTTATTATTATTTGACTATTTGATAGTATCCTTAACAAAATCATCATCACTATCATCACTACATAGTATAAAACGAAGTCGCTGTCGTTTGTCCGTCCCTATGTATGCTTAAATCTTTGAAACTACGCAACGGATTTAGAAGCGGTGTTTTTAATAGATAGAGTGATTCAAGAGGAAGGTTTTTATGTATAACACATGCATAATTGCACCCGTGCGAAGCCGGAGCGGGTCACTAGTTTATAAAAAAAAAAAGATATTTTTTTGAGGTTTTCATCAACCATGGAAAAAAATACAAATCCAAAACTGTATTTAATGTTAGGGGCTACAATGCCGCCACTGTACACATATATTTCAAAGGACATTGTTAGGAATAGTATATATATAAACCATAAACAAAGTTCGGCAATCAAGGAAAGAGATACACCATTGTCAATACACACGCTTAGGGCCAGCTAGATATGGAAGACTAGATTCCCTCCATTAAATTGGAGGATGCTAGAGTCAACAGTGGGGCAAGAACTGAGACAATATTTATATTTGAATAGAGGGCTTACTTATTTCAAAACCACAGGTAAAAACAAGGTGTGTGTTGGCTTGTTCGATCATGTGACTGGCTTTAGTGCGAAATCTAACACAAGCCGTCTTTACATACTTTAAAGCTCGATAAACATTGTTTCATCTTTGACACAACCATTATTTCGGACTAACATGTTAACTCGAAAATGACAAAAGAAAAACTCTAATTACATATATGGTGACTTTAAGAAACTATAAGACGCGGTTAATATTCAGGTTTTCATCAAACTAAACCTTCGATTAACATAAAACTAAACCGAAATTGGTTCATCCGTTTAGAAGTTATGATGTAACAAAACATTATAGTCATTATAAAAGAATCGATAGTGCCGCTATACATAGGTAATGTGTGCAAAAGTAAAAAAAACAAAGCCACATTTTTTCTTGAAATTTAAAAAACTCGAATAGCCGACTTCAGTTTATGGAACTCAGATTACAGATAACTACAGACTAAACTTGTATTATATTAATAACGATAGCTAGTTGATTGATTTTCAGTGGAACTGATATTCTAAAAACATGTTTTTTAACTCACTAATACTTTAAGATAGAAATTATATTATACACTGATTTATTTCTTTTAATTAGCTCTATTCCAGGGTATTTGTTACACTATGTAAATTGACAAAAATGGCGATCTAAAAAGATCTCTGTAGAGGTGCATTCCGAACCGGTGGTAGATGGTAAATAATTAATTTTAAATGGTAAATTTTATTATATTTTATTGTTTGACTTATCAATAGAGCTCTAATGAGCCAACTTGATTAAATAAGTTTTTATTTTTTTATTTTTAACAAGCTTCCAATCTTCCTCCAAATTCTCCTTTAAATCCTTTTGTCGAAGAATAAGTTCTTCCTCCAAATTCTCCTGTAAATCCTTTCGCCGAAGAATAAGTGATAAAGAATTAAAAACATAAAAATTACTTGAAAAACTTCGTAATGAAATCAAACTGTCACTAAAAAGTGATTGACCTTATCTTAGTTACATTGGACGTCTGTCTCAATTTGTTTGAGCACCGAATCGACGCACAACCGCATCAAATAAAAAAAACATAGTATACGACCAGTTGTAGAACCTCATGCTTTTGAAGTCGGTTAAAAAGCTCTCCATCACGTCGCGTCTCTTCGTTGTTTAGTCCTCACAACAGTTCTGTTGAGTGACCTTGTTAAGTCTGGTTTTGCTGTTAGTTTCCTTGTCTTAGTGCTATTGCTTGTGGGAACTTAGCGGGGAGTTTTTACTCACCCATTGAATATTACTGTCAGCTAGTCTATAATAAGAATTATACGTTTCGTTTGTACGATTAATAAATGAGTTTATTACAATAATAATTGGTTTCACATGTACGGAGATGGCAAAAGATATTTGCAAGACAACCGGAAAAAGAAATCCGAATCGTTTTTTAAAATGTTTAAAATAAGTTGAATTTCAGAACATACCAGAACCGTCAAGAAATAATTTCCTGCAGTGTGCAAAGATCGTGAAAACCTAAGTCATCATCACGACATTGTCATTGGCATTGCTTCGATATTAGATAAAAAAATCAAGTGTGAGATGCCTTAAATACAATAATTCGATTTTCCAAAGAAATACTTTAGAGTGATTTTAACTCGGTTATGTATGACATTACGACAAGCTAGCAAGCATGCACAATCCTACACAGAATGTCAACGAGGTGAGGATTGCCATATTTAAAGTGTTACTATGTACTAAAGTCAATAAGCAATAAACAAGGTTGGATTGTATATGGATATTAAAATAATATTGATATTATCCTCAAGGACGCAAACATTATTGGTATAGAGATACAAAAACGAAATAATTTTAAGCCAGGGTGACCCAAAAATAGCAGGCCACAGAGACACTGGAAGTAGGCTAGACCTAGGTCTCTTCTACAAAAAAATAGGCTGAAATAAACATAAAAAAATATACAATAAGTAGGTATTTGTAACGAAAGACATATGACGAAAAAATAGGGTAATTTAAAAAAAAAACGATTATTCAAAAATTCTAATGAGACTTTTCTTCAGCCATTTTTTTTGTGGAGTCGACCTAGGGCTAGCCTACTTCCAGTCTCGCTGTCACGTGCTATTTTCGAGACACTGTTATGCTTTAATATTAGGCCACTTACTAACAGAGTTTATTCATTTCATTGTGCTCAGCCTATGGAATACTATTCCAATCTGAATTTTGTTATTACATTGGATAGCTTGTTTATTCAGAAACGTGTATATTTTCACGGTACTGCCTTAGGGAAGATAAAAACTTTTAACAAATTAGGTAGACGACCGTGTGGTGAGGGATTTGGAAAACAGAGTATCACCAACCCACACATTCCTGAGGATGTAGTAAGAAGCAAATAAAGGAACGCAAGAAACAGATCATATATAAAATGTATATTATAATTATTAAATTATTAATGAGAAAATGTATCATTAATTAATGAATATAATTAATCAATAAAAAAATATCTTCCTTTCTTCTTTATATCTAGCTGCAAAAGAAGGATAACTTGATGCAAACCCGGTGCCAACTCGTCTTGCTTATGCAATTTTGTTACTGAATTTAGAGGAGGCCAGACTCATTAGTGGATCATTTATGAAGTGAAGTTATGATTATGAGGTAGACGACCTTGTCTCATTCTTGTACTAGCAATTATCTCAACATTAGCTGATGTATCGTCCTAAAAATATGCAGTCTACGTCAGTCATACAAAAGTCATTAAAGCTACGAATGACAAAAATCTAGTTCCTGCACATTCAAATTTATGTAAATAATATTTATTTTTCTTAGTTAATCAGCATTTTAAATAAAATATTGTGTGTTGTCTTATTAAGATATGATAATTTCTTAATAGAAGGTTAAATTCTCAAATTAATTAAAATAGAATAGCAATTCTACATTGTTAGGTGAGTGTCCTATGGTATAAGGGTTATAAACGCTGCTTTGGATCACGAGTCCTCGGTTAGATTTCGTGGTCATGCAAGCCTTTGCGTAAGTAAGCCAGAAATAATATTCCGCGCGTCTTTTACGACCAAAGTCTGTTGCTTCTGCATCACTTGTCTGTGACATCTCTCCCATTGTTTTGATTGATTGTTGAACATCGTTCAAATAAAAATTGTAATCCAAATTGTTATTTTTTTTCTTATTCCGCTTTGTACTATTCATATTGGCCTATTACAGAAATTCCTATGTAGATTTCTCCATCAGAAAGTTGAGAGGTCTACTTTATGAAGGCATGTCATATTAAGAATATGATGACAAATCATCTCCTATTGACCCTATCATCATTGCCGCTCAATACCAATAACTCAAACAGTTTGTATGCGCTTGTTAGACACGCTTGTCGAGTTTCACTTTCGTCAACGATACAATAATTTGATAGACCTGCAGACGCAACTGCACATTTAAAATGTTGTCTGAATAAACATACAGGATGAGTTTGTAGGAGGCCCGACTCAGTAGTGGGTCATTTAATTAAGGGCTGAAACGACGACGAAACGACGACATTAAATTGACGATTTTTAGTTTTTGGGTCTAGTTATGATTAAAACAATGTATTGTTGAATTAAAAACGCAAAATTGATTGAAACTATAAATTCTGTCTCTATTGTATTCTATGTATTATTTAACTAGTTCTCCCTTTGTCTTCTAATTACGTTTATTTTTAACCTATCATAATCGAAGGTTGAATATTCCGATATATTTCAACCAAGTAAAGGATTTACAAACTGGATCTAGTCTGGTCTGGTCTCTCTAGTTTAGATTATTAATACTTTATTTTAGACACCTGTCTTACAATGTCTGTGACTCTATATTATTACTGACCTTACATAGGATATCCTGTTAGGTTTCAACGATTATAATATACGATGTACTGTAATTGACATTTTGTTGGGTATGGGTCTACCAGCATCCAATCTCAAGAATGACATGGTACGGGAAAAGTTGAAACACAGAAATTATGACTTTTCAATGTAATGATTTAGTCAAAGTAAAAGTAATTGAAATAAATAGGTTAGTTGAGTTTGTTGAATATCTGCTCCCACTCCCCGGCCCATAATCGACCCACTGTTGAGTCAGGCCAGACGGGTTGGCACAGGGTTCCAAGGTTTCCTTCTCTTAGGTCTAGATTTTGAAAATATTATTTTCAACAGCAAAGCCGACTTACATCCGATAACGGGAATAGTTGTAGTTCTATTGTTCTCGTGATGGACTGACATAGATCTTGGAATGAGAGCCATGACTGACATACCCCGCCACAGCAGGGATGAGTTCAGTTTTTTTTTATTATTATTATTTTGTTATAACACCACAGACTTGTAGTCCGTGTTCTTTTTAGCAATGAATGGTAATTATTTGCTCTTCTTTTTTTTCCTTTCGTCTGTCGTACCCAGCGCCTTGGCACCTGGGACATTGGTGTTTCATTTAACCTACTCTCAGTAGGTGCTTCCTTAGCTTATGTTTGGTAGAGGTCAAAGTTTGATAGGATGATCACCTATCCAACAACCGAAAGATCTAGACGTTGCTTACCGTCCAAACCAATTTAATTCCACACTATCCACGATCGCAACTCAGAGCTATTGATATCTACAACATTCACTCATATAATTACGTAGGCAGCGCCAGTGAACCGTCTATCTTAACCTTTAAACTTTAAGGTCGTATAGGATACCTGCCAATAACTTCATCTTAAATGATATATCAATAAGCTGGAGTAAAAACTGGTACAAAAAGTAACGCTTTATTGAGAATGTCAATTTCATGTTAATGTATGTACAATATTATTTGAGGTCGATCATTTTAATATGATATAGTAACATAGTTTTTAAGCTGCCTGTCACTAACCTATGGACCTCTGTTGTCTGCAAATAAATAAATTATTATTATTATTTTAGTTTTAATGGTTGGCTAATCTCTTAATTCTAGCAATTAATTCTTATTTAGCATTAGTTGGCTATATACATAGATCTCCTACGTACACTCTCCTTTTTAGCTTCGAAATGATTTGCCATAGAATCAGCTTTACAAAATATTGATGGAGATATACATATTCAGATCGACCGCTAAGATCGGACCAAGACTTGTTGCATTCCAATTTTAAAATCATTCAAATTCTTGCAGGTATTGGCTTTGATATTGTATATATAAGTATCAAAGCCAATACCTGCAATGCATACAGATAATAATAGGTACTGGATTCGATTCATAAACGTCATAATAATCCCAGTCTCGAGTTTATATCTGATTCTTAATTTACATGAATGGATAACTTCAACAATTCCAAGCAATAGTTAATAGGTTCATAGGTCAACAAACCAATCTTTGCAGTAAGGAAAAAAGCCGACGTTATGAATGCCTCATTTTTAGGTTTCATTTCTACATTAAATAAATAATTCATACTCAACATCGTACACATCCATTTTTTTAGATCGCCTTTCTAGAAAAACGTGTTTTTCTGGATTTGTTATCTCAATTTTCATTAATTAGTGTCGTTTAAAAATGCAAAAAGGTAGATGTATTTAGTCAAATTAGACATATCATAAACATTTAACTCCGCCAAGAGAAGCGGCCACGAATCAGAGATATAAAGAATAAAAGTTATGATGATAGATACCAGGATGCTTAGGACTAGCTCCTATCCACGGCGCCAGCTACGTGTTTTTATTTATTTATTTATTTACATGGAGACACCAACAGCTACAAGTAAATACAATAAAAAACATAAAATAAAACAGTAATAGAGCCAATTAAAGGTTCTCACCACTAGAAATAGTATACAGTTTCAAGTAGCTGAACATTATACTACACGCTATTAAAAGAGAAAAGAAAAACACATTAAGTCTTATTATAGAGAAATTTGAGATACCCAGGAGTCAGCGATATCAACTAACACCTTTATGAAATTAATATGTAAACATTATTATCGCATAAATAGTGTAACGAACGCAAAACATAGTTACAGTAGTAAGAAATGAAATCACTATACTACTGGAGCATATATTCATAAAGTAGCCGTTTGGCTTTGGTTATGCTTGAAGTAAACAGGTCAATGTCAACAGTTTTGGAGATTTTATTAAAGTTGCTACTTGCACGCAAAATAAACGAGTTCTGGCGGAAATTTGTAGAAACTACAGGGACGTAAAGAGGGGGGTTGAATCTAAGTGACCTAGAGGGAGCATTTAACATGATTTTGGATAAGAGTTCGGGAGAATCAACTATACCAGTTGCTATCTTAATTAAGAAGATTATATCGGCAATATCTCGGCGAATATTTAAGGGAACCAAATGGTGCTTTTTACAAAGATCTATGTAATTATCAGAGCTGTAGTTAATGTTAAGCCGGAAACATAAATGCTTTACAAATTTTCTTTGAATGCCTTCAATGCGATCAATATAAACGTTATAAATTGGATTCCACACCTGGGAGGCATATTCGAGGTGTGATCGCACGTAAGTACAGTAAAGTATTTTCAAGGTCTTTATATCTTTAAACGATGTCGAACTTCTTAAAACAAAACCAAGTGCTCTATAAGCTTTAGAAATAATTTTATCGATGTGGGTATCAAATAGTAATCTGCTATCGTGATATATTCCTAAGTCACGGACTGTTGTGGAGCGCGGAAGAGTTTGTTGTTTAAGCGTATATGCTGATGGAATTATGTTACGTTTACGGGTAAACGTAACCACACAACATTTGGAAGGATTAAGATCCAAACCATTGCGAGAACAGTACTGTTCGAGGCGGGAGATGTCAGCTTGCAGAGCGGACACGTCTGCTTGGGATGAGATCGTTTTAAATATCTTCATGTCATCCGCGAAGCCAAGCAGTTGAGATGAAACTAAACAATGACCTATATCATTGATCATAATATTGAAAAGAAGAGGCCCAAGCAACGAACCTTGGGGTACCCCACTGGGAACGTCAACCCAGCTGGAAATATAGTTTTTCACTACGACCGCCTGGGATCTATGGTCAATATAAGACGAGAACCATCTTAAGAGATCGCCACTGATCCCCATTGACGCTAGCTGGAGCATGAGTGACTTATGATCTATCCGGTCAAAGCATTTGGAATAGTCGGTATATACCACATCCACTTGTTTGCCAGCATCCATAGCATCAGTAATAAAATTATTAAAGTGCACAAGGTTAGATACTGTAGACCGGCCGCCCAAAAATCCGTGCTGAAAGGGGCCAAAGGAATTTTTCAGCGTCGGATACAGTTGATCATATATAATACGTTCAAATATTTTAACTATTAAGCACAGCTTTGAGATCGGTCTGTAATTTTTAATGTCTGTTTTTGGACCTTTCTTATGCACAGGTGTTATGAATGCGGACTTCCAAATACCTGGCACAACACCTTCTCTAATCGATTTTCCAAATAATAAAGTGATAGGGATAGAGATAGTATTGGCGGTAGCAATCAGAAAAGAGGCTGGTAACCTGTCCGGCCCGGCTGATTTCGATGTGTCCAGCGACAACAGATATTTCTTAACATCATCTAATAAAATTTCAATATTTGAGATATGACACACAGGGGTAATGGGGGCAGATGGGCAAGCAGGTTGTAAATTGGAATTGTGCGGAGAAGTTGGCTGCGCAAAGTTAGAAAGAAAATAAGTCGAAAACGTGTCACATATCTCGTCACCTGAATTTACTTGTGTATTATAAGTAAGGCAGCTTGGAATACTACACGATTTATTATTTTTTTTTGATTTCATATAACTCCAGAAGTACTTAGGGTTATTAATAATAGATTGTTCGACCTTTTCAAGGTAGGAGTCATGGCATTGTTTTTCAAGCCTCTTTACCCGATCTCGAAGCAACCTAAATGAATGAAGGTCTGATTGATTACCGTAGATGTTATATTTTCGAAGGTATTTGTTCTTTTCTTTAATTATCTTAATTAGAGCGTTAGAGTACCAGGAGGGATACTGTTTATCCCTAAACTGAACAGCTGGTATATATTTGTCAATAAGGGAGTTAATAAAATCATAAAAATATTTCACAACTTCGTCTACAGACTTGTTTGAAAATTCGTGGGCCCAATTAATTTTAGTAATTTCCGAATTTATTTTACTGTAATCACCCTTGTAGAATAGACGTTTGGTAGCCACCGCTGGCTTCAAGTCGTCAATAGAAATAAAATCAGCATTAATTAATAACGCACCGTGCAGAGGGTCTACCGGTACTAGGGGATCCGGACATTCTTTGACAAGTACGTGATCACTTGAAATTACTAGGTCCAAGACCCTGCCCTGACTGTTTAACACGCCACTGTACTGAGCCAGACCCAACATATTCAACTCATCCACCAGTAAACATTCATCCGCCGTTCGAAAGTCGGATGGGGTGTAAGACATATCATTGTTTAAGTGCCATTTGATGCTACTCATATTAAAGTCGCCGATTATTAAATATTTGTCGGTAGGGTTTTGTAACATTATATCATTAAGTTTATTAAAATAATTAATTAACTGTTGGGAAAATGAGTTGCCTAGATTTTGTTTACATAAGTATAAAACACACAAGTGAACTTTAGTTGGCGGCTGGCTACCATTTTTAAGCGATAACGTTACCCACAAATCCTCAGCGGTCGAGTGAAACGTTGGTTGTGGTGTAACAAGTAATTCCTTTCGAGCAGCTAATAACACCCCTCCGCCCATCGTTTGTCCCACGGAATCATACACACGATCGCGTCTCCAAATAGCATATTGGTCGGAAAGAATTTCACTGTCGGCTATACTATCCAATAACCAAGATTCGCTTATAAAAACTATATCATAGCCGGATAAAGAAATGTTACGCTTAAAAGTATCTACTTTAGTACGCAACCCTCTTACATTTTGATAATAAATGTTTAAACCTGTATTATGCATTGATAATTTATAAAGTTATAAGAAACATAATAGTAGCAGATCAATTTAAATAGGCGGTAGATAAATAATAACCAAGAACGCGTAGAACTCGTAGTTAAAAAGCAGCGTATGCAAATAGTAGTGCGAATAGGCAAGTAAGCGTAATATGTATTAACCATTGGTAAAAGCGAAATAGGTATACATTCAACCGTGTTTACCTCAAACACAACGGTGCGATAAGCTAAACAAAAGGAGCCCGTGCGAGAACAAAAGCGTAGTCGAGGTTTGGAATGTAATCCAGGCGTGCTAAACAATTTAACTAGAAGTTTATGTAGAAACGGAAATGTGATAATAATACTAAGAATATAGCGTGGGTCGCGAAGATGAAAAATATTACGTTGCTCCAGCAATACAATGGTACATATTAAATGAGTAGTAATGGAAGATTGCTCAAGTATATCAAATATATAGTTTTGTGCACATATTAAGCATATAACAAGAATAAATTTTATATGTAAAACGTTACATCTACTTATAAAACGTACTAAGACAGTCTGTTTAAATCTTTTTCGGAACTGATTATATATATTTTGGAGGTATCGTCTTTCCTTACATGTATTTTACAATATTTCACCCACACGTACCGATATCCCAGCTTCTCCTTAAGAGTGGTTTTGGTTAATGTCAACAGTTTTTTAGATTCTGCCGTGAGGTGGTCGTTCACATACACTCGCTGTGAGATATCACGGAAGCCGATGTCACTAGCAGTAAGATTCTTGGCAGACCGCGCCGCAGCCACAAAGTCCTCCTTCATGTACTTGTTAGTGAAGTTCACCACTATGGACTTCTCTTTGGAGTTATGAATAGGCACCCTGGCAATGTAGTTTATAAAAGTCTTGGAGATGGGACATTTGGTGGCCTTGCCCAAAGAATCCATAATTTCGAAGAGGTTTTCATCCTTCTTCATAGGTACCCCCTTAATCTCGACATTGTTGAGCCGAGACCACTGATCTTTTAAAATAAGTGATTGCTTACATTTATCAAGTTCCTCTTGAGTTGACTTCAAGGTTTCTTTTAGATGATCTAATTCAGGGAGTTTAGCTTCAATCACCTCTATTCTACTAGTACATTCATTAAGCTTGGAGTTATTGAATTCGCAGGAAGACCTAAGATCTTGCAACTCGTTCTTAATAGTTTTAATATCTTCAGCTAACAATGGTAAGCTCGAGAGCTGTTTCTTTAAGTCCAATAACTCACTAAAAATTCTATCAAGTGAGACCGTATCTTCATTACTGTTACCTCCACCACTTCTGCAGTCTGTACATCTCCAGGCTGCCCTTCTATCAGCTCCTAGTTTCCTGTAGCCTGATTCAGATATTCCGGCGCACCCAAAATCGTACAAATTTCTGCATGAGGAACACTGCACACCATCATTGAACGTTGCCTTGCATCTATCACACGTATTCATGATACAATTATTTATACAATCCAAGTAAGGAAAAAATGTTGACGATCACTGACTTACGGTTAAACTCGTTCAGCGTGTAGCTCTAACTAATGCTCGAGCGAGAATGATGTTCAAATGTTCATCGCATATATTTTAATTCTTCCCGATTGGTTACCAATAGTGCTCTCTCTTGTCCTCTCTTGGGTGATATCATGATGTTAAAGAGAAAGGAAAAGAGAAACGAGACACATGACTGACTTGACACCTACTACATAGTCATCATCATCATTTCAGCCAAAAGACGTCCACTGCTGGACATAGGCCTCCCCCAAGGATCTCCACAAAGGCCGGTCCTGGGCCGCCCGCATCCACTGCTTTCCGGCGGGCTTAACCAGGTCGTCGGTCCACCGAGTGGGAGGCCTACTAGCACTGCGCCTTCCGGAACGCGGTCGCCACTCGAGGACTTTTTTGCCCCATCGGGCGTCGGTCCTGCGAGCTATGTGCCTACATAGTATCACCACCCTATTCCATCCCGAGGGTGTCAAAAGAGCCGATAAAAGGAAATGACATGGCCGATAACGTTACAGCAAGAAATGGAAAATTTGATATGAAACCCTGTGCCAACCGTTTGGGCCAGTGTGGCACTGTAGGCTGTTTACCCTTCATGTGGTGGAGGAGGCCCTACCCAACAGTGAGTCATCTATGCGCTGAGAAGTAGCGGTGGTTCTAAAACAATTCAGAAGTCAATCATATATAATTACAGTTCAACACATCGTTAATCATAATGATGAGAACTTTAAGGTCATGTGGTGGAGAGGTAATCAATATTAACTATGTATTCATAGCATCATCATGTCTCATTATCGCTTGGCTGCAGATAACATCATCTTAGATCAGCCCACGTCGTTAGCAAGGGCGGATCCAGCTTTGGCGCCAGGAGGGGGTCACATAGTCGTGGTCAAGTCAAGAACTTATAATTTAATTTTGATAACAATATATACAAGTAAAAAGTAGGTATTATATTAATGTACGTAAGTACTGTACTTAAAAATATTTATTCTTTATTGTACACTTGAAAAACTCCACACATAATAACTTGTACATATCCACGTACATATTGCCCTCTTGAAGACACCCAGAGAACCACTATCACGCACTGAATGAGGCAGCCTATTTATATTCCATAGCCGTGGTTTCTGTGTGGTAGCGGAGTAAAAATACTACCACCCCATATCTTCCCGTGGGTGTCGTAAAAGGCGACTAAGGGACAACAGACGTTGGGCAGCAGCGACGTTCTGTCCAAAAACGCACCATCCGTACTGCGATCGCCAACCCGCCTGCCAAGCGTGGCGATTATGGCAAACACCCCCCAATGAAGCACACAACTAAAAAAACGGCCCCCAGTCCCCGGCAGCCCCACTATTCCTTCGGCCACGGTAGCAGCCAAGGTAACGGTGGGGCAGGGGGTGCTAAAAATCTCCGGCAGAGATCCGGCTACCATAAAAAACGACGGATGCACCTGGCAACATATAACACACGGACACTGCGGACTGATGAGAAGATCGTAGAACTCGAGAAAGAGTTGAGCAAGTTGCGATGGGATATAGTGGGGTTGTCTGAAGTCCGAAGAGAGGGAGAGGACACGATAACCCTCAAATCCGGCAACTTGCTCTACTTCCGGGAGGGCGACCAACAGTCCCAAGGTGGTGTTGGGTTTATCGTCCACAAGTCCCTTGTGAACAACGTTATTAAAATAGAGAGTGTGTCGACCAGGGTGGCGTACCTTATACTCAGAATAACCAAGCGTTATTCGCTGAAGGTCATACAGGTATACGCACCGACCTCGGCACACCCCGACGAAGCGGTAGAGATAATGTATGAGGACATTTCCTCGGCCATACGAGTACATAGCTCTAGAACGCACTACACCGTTGTCATGGGGGATTTTAACGCGAAACTGGGCAAGCGGAGCGGAGATGTGCTGCAAGTGGGGCAATTTGGGTTTGGACACCGGAACCAACCGGGCCAGACTTTGGCTGGTTTTCTAGAGAAGGAGGGACTCTATATGATGAATTCCTTCTACAAAAAACCAGAACAGAGGAAATGGACCTGGTTGAGTCCGGATGGCACCACAAAAAACGAGATAGACTTCATCATGTCGACGGAAAAGCACATATTCAATGATGTCTCCGTGATCAATATGGTCAAAACCGGAAGCGATCACCGCTTAGTAAGAGGCACATTGAATATCGATGTTGAGCTTGAAAGGTCACACCTGGTGAGGTCTACAATGCGTAACAACAAGGCGGTGGGTGATGACGGAATTACCGCAGAACTTCTGAAGGCGGGTGGAGAACCGATCCTCAGGGCCCTTCAGAAGTTATTCAATTCCGTCATACTCGAAGGACGAACGCCAAAGGCATAGAACAGAAGTGTGGTGGTGCTGTTCTTCAAGAAGGGAGATAACACCTTATTGAAGAACTACAGACCCATCTCACTTCTGAGCCATGTCTACAAGTTGTTCTCGAGGGTCATCACGAGTCGTCTCGCATGCAGGCTCGACGATTCCCAGCCTCCCGAACAAGCCGGTTTCCGAAAAGGCTTCAGTACCATAGACCATATTTTAACGCTACGGCAGGTAACCGAGGAGTATAAAAAAAAATATTTGAGGTTAGGTCCTTTTTTGCTATTATTACGTTACTCTTTGGTCTACCAGCTAGACGCGTGGAGAGCTAGTGGACAAGCGCGCGCAAGTGTGGCGCGGTAAAATTCAAATTTTCGATACGTTCGTTCCCAAACATTTACCATCATACAAAGTTAGTATATTATATTAATTAAATAACTATTGAAGGTATGTAGTTACATAAAATCTGTATGGTCACAAAATGTATAAATAAAATCATTATGTTCAATTAGTGGTCCACCTAAGTCCTGCAACCAGCTCAGGGGGAGGTCATGACCCCCATGACCCCCCCCCTGGATCCGCCCTTGGTCGTTAGTTCTACCAATCACGATTCGTTTCACTCAGTAAGAGAAGGCTCTCGCCTCTGTTAAGGCTAACAACGTCACCAACTGTCCACGGCAAGCATGATTATGTTTATCGGGTAAGTGGAACAAACACTGTAATCTATTAGATGCGATAGTCGAATCTATTCGACTAATTATCGAATCGATCTTCTAATTATCGAATTTTGTTACAAGTACAAAAAAAGACAAGAAAGTATTGGAAGAGCTGATACCATTTTTGATTAATGCTCTCACAAATCTGTCTTTAAACATTGTGCCTAAAAATGGTGATTTGAAAAGAGCTATTATGAATTTTTTATTTTTTTTGTATTTGAATAAATTCTTACGAATGAATTTATTCGAATATAAAACATTTTGATTTTGTTTTTATGAAATTTCTTGCCGACCCTTCTCTGTGAAATGGTAAATTTTATGTGTTCGTTCTTTTTGACTTGTCAAAAGAGCTGTCTTCTGTATAAAAGAACCTCGAACTTGAATAAATGAATTTTGATATCTGAAATTATATTCTGGTAGTCGAAAATATGTGCAGATTCAATAGATACATTGGGTACCAAATATTTTTCCATCCATAGTCTATTAATATTGAAATCATTTGCTTAAGTTCGAGTATCGTCTTAGACCTGCAACAGGCAAAAGTTTGTCCTTCTACATAAGTCTTAGCCTATCATTATGACCGTTGTGTACAAACATAGCGATTATAGTGAATGTCTGTTGCTTGCTTTGCTTTGGAATTGCTTGTAAGTCTAGATTAATTATGCCCACTGTTAAACAACTTGCGCATAAATCTACCGCGCGCACATCAAAGTCTGACAGGCCGGAGATCGTCATCTACATAGCACATTGTAAATTGTACCATAATAATAAAAAACAAAACTCATTTAATCAAGTTGGCTCATTAGATCTCTGTCAAAAAATAAAATCAAAATTGAAAATTAATATATTATATTATCTTATATTTATCTTTTAAATAAATTTTCTACATTACCATTTAGCAGCAGTTCGGAATGCAACTCTACAGAGAACAGCCAGCAAGAAACTTGTAGTTGCTTGTTTTTAGATCGCCATACTTATAAGAATAACCTAAAGTTACACAACAATTGTTAACCATTTCACTCTATAGCACTGGACGACGTAACATAAATGTAGTCATGCAACCTTTTGTAAGCAGGGGTCACTGACCCACTAATTCGGATGACCAACAGATCAAGAGATAGCCTCCTTTTGTAATGGAAATTAGGTTAAAAGATGACTTTTGATAGCATTGTGACGTAGAATTAATAACAAAGTTTGTTGTATGTGGTGTAAGAAAGACCATTTCGATAGACCTCTTTCTAGTTTAGACGGAAGAGATTTGGCCGGGCGGGTCCTGATATTTGTCTACAGTCCTGGCCAGACACACTGGCACTGTTCCTTCTCTTGTGATTCTACTTATCTTACATTTTACAGCACCATCACGATGAAATGAGAGGCGACAATATGTATTTTAGATCCGTCATTATTAATTACACAGACAATTCTCTTGTAAGCCAGATAAGGCGCTCAGTCTTTGTCTACTACATACCACCAATCAGCCCATAAATGACCCACTGCTGAGTCAGTCCTCCCATTAAATGTCGGGTAATTAACCTACTGTAGTTGTTGTAGTACGTTGGCCGGGTTGGCTCATGGTTTCGCTTCAAGTTTTCGTTTTCATGCGGCTAGGTTTTCGGCTTACGAGACCCTCAGGATGGAATGGGGTGGTGACACTATATATTCTGTGTCCATTAATCTAAAATTTGTTTTTTTTTGTTAAATAAACAGCTTAGTTACATGGTTCATATAATGGTTGACACTTTGCTGTCGCCATACAGCGATCCAGGGCCGGATTTAGGGGGGAGCAACCGGGGCGAAAGCCCCGAGGTCTCCACAAGCAGGGGGCCTCCACAATAGACTTCGGAAAAAAAATCTTTCAAATTTCAACTAGTAAACCTAGTAAACATCTTTTCCTTTGATATTTTTTTTTCGCTTTTACCTTTACCTACAGCCTAAAGTACTTTATACATACATGATATACATACGCGAAATCATCAACGATTTTTCGGCAAAAAAAGCTCGAAAGGTTGCGTTCGTTAACACTAAAATTTAATTTCAAATAATTCTTGTTTCCGATTATATTCATATGTGTTTGTTAAATACTAAGAGAATCAACTTGGTTTCACAATACATTATTTATTGAAAAACTCGACTGAAAAAAATTGTTCATTTTATTTGGAAAATAATTTGGGGCAAGGGGGCCTCCACTCCTTTGTTGCCCCGAGGCCTCTGGCCTAAATCCGGCCCTGCAGCGATCATTATAATTTAATTATTTTCCAAAGTGATTGTTGTGTATTTAGTAGTTCGTGTGGTGACGGCTTAACATACACATACAATATCATCAACTCACACTCTCCTGATAGTGTCGTAAGAGGGGACTGAAGAAACGCAAGAGGCAGACCACCTAGCTGCAAGAGAAGTAAATCTTGATACAGACCCTATCTTGTCTTACCTGTCTTACCGGCAAGTAGACTAATTTTTCTCCATGAATTTGGAGGATACCTGACTCAGTAGTGGGTCATTTATGGGCTGAAAAGATTAGGTATTTCCCCCATATCAAGGCTAATTGCAACTTCATCGAATTAAATATTTCAGAAATGTATTTATAAAACCAACAAATGAATAAAATCAATACTTAAAAGAACGAATGAACAAAAAACCTTAAATAATATAATATAATAACTAAAATATATTATTAAAAGGAGTCCCTATAAGCAAGGTTCCGAAGATACTGGCAGCGTTCCCCCTTTAAATAGCTAGATTGATTCTTTGTCCGAGCTGCCTCTTCGGTCTCCTGTGATGTCGACTCGCCTTTTTGCCATTTCCTTATAAAGGCGTATAGCGAATGCGACAAAATCATATCCGGTGCCTAGACCCCTGTATTTGCATGCATATCAGAAATTAAATCGGTTAAAATTTAAAATTACAGTTAATTGGAAAAAAATCTCTGAAACGTGTTGTGTATCGGTTTGTTTTCTCAACTAGTAAGTAGGATATTGCAATATGGTCAAAGTGAATTGATGTCACACGGATGATAATATTGGCACACGTTACTGCATTGTCTGCAAAACTTATGAACCTTGCGCAATTGTTGAGATTGCGACAAATGTCTGGATCATTGCAAACTGAAATGTTTCTGTAGTAGCATTTTTTACCGTTACCTACTTGACATTTTTATATGATACTAGCTGCGCCCCGCGGTTTCACCCGCGCTTACTTATTGTAGTAACGCGGGTGACGCCGCGGGGCAAAGCTAGTCTAAAAAGTAGCCTAAGTTACTCCTTATATAATCAGCTACCTATCAGTGAAAGTCCCGTTTAAATCGGTCTAGCCGTTCCAGAGATTAGCCGGAACAAACAGACTGACAGACAGACAGACAGACGGACAGACAGACAAAAATAAAAATAAAAGTTATTTCGGTCTATGTACTTTGTATACATACTTACGGATTTAGTAAAAAGTGGTTATTTTATTATTACAAACAGACACTCCAATTTTATTTATTTGTATGTATGTATAGATGTATAGAGTATAGATTTATTTCTCAGTTGAGTAGTGTGAAGTAGAGAAAGACAAATCTTGTTTTTCTTTCTTAGGTTCTTTTTAACACTTTCCTAGAATCTAATAATAAGTAATCTTCTGTTAACGGATGTGTTCTACAGAAAAAAAAACAGTGTGAACATTTTTAATAACAAGAGAAGTTCCACGCTACTTCAATTAGGCCACAGACGTATTAAAATAAACTTATTTTAACAAACAACTGCAACTTTAAACAAAACCGTGTTGCTCTTTTTCCATTTACATGGAGCGACTGCCTTCTGAGCCGCTGAACCGTCTTAAGTTGATTGAATTATAATCATCAAAATCATCAATACAACCCTCCAAGCTCATAAAGTGCAAGAAAAACTTTTTCAAATTCAAAGTCATTGTTGCACCTTTATGAGCTTGGAGGGTTGTATAGATGATTGTGATGATTATAACTCTGTAACTACATACGTCTTACAGCCGCGAATCAAATGTTCATCATCATACAACCTATCACTGGCCTGCAAATTGCAAAAAACGTAAGAAAATTTTAATTTCGCGGGCTACCCAGGAGCAATCACCTTAAGGGACAACCATTGGGGACAACCGATAACTATAATGAAATGGTTAGACCAGCTGTAAGGTTCAGGCTACCGACTTCGTGTATCGACTGGGATTGATAGTACAATAACAGCCCGGATGGCTTACCTGCGGAGTATTCGACATAGGCCATAACTATACATTTCTACCTCATAGAAACGATATGATAAAGGGTGAGAGAGTTACAATAACAGACAGCAAAGTGAAAAATATTTAGGCAACACTAACTATATAATGTATTTCGCAACAACATTTCATAAGTTCCTGCACTTCCTAGCCAGTTATAATGATCCGAGTCATCTAGCGGACTCGGTCATTAGTTATTTCAAAATGTCAATCTACTGCATTGTGGAAAGGTGCAGATTGGAGGTTTTTGCTCGTGATGTTGGTACAATTATGTTATCTAATAATTCTGCGTATGGCTTTTGGTCTGAGTTGGCAAAATTGTTGATAGTTTGATTTTTTATTACACTAGACTGCAAAGCAATGTTAAAAAAAATAGCCGTATGGGAAATGTTATTTAATTTTTAGCCCTCGTCGTAAGAGAGTGATGGTGAACGTTGGGCATGTTTATACAGGGTTGATACGAAAAAGGGTCATTTTTTTAACTGCCTATACTAGTTATCATTTCCAGGCTCTGTACCAAAAATCTATTAAATTGGAGAAAGATTTGAGACGCAAATGCTTTTTTAAATTTTTGCCTCATTTGAACATGATGTATCTTTCCTAACAGATGTTTATGTCTAACGCATCATTTATTCACCTTAGGGGCTGTCCATTAATCACGTGATGTTTTTTTAACATTTTTTAACCCCTCCCTCCCCCTTGGTGATACCTGGTGAGGTTTAAGACTACCCCTCCACCCCTCATGAAAAATCACGTGTATTTTTTTTGTACCGTTTCGAATTCATACTAATCACTTAAAGTATACATAGTGTAATTTAATGCCCCTCTGCCATATCAACTCTGTATATAATATATCTTCTAAACAGACGATTCAATTTTAAGTTTTGATTGAGGTCTGTGAATCGAGTGTTCTTTGTTTAGCTAAGTTATTTGAAAAACTTGGTCAGTTATTTAAAAATGTGAAATTTACAAAATCACTTGTACCTTTTTATATAATGTCGACCAACTCCTAAATACATCGACTTTGTTAGATTCTTGAAACGGTGTCAATAGATGAAATTTCAGACTAAAAGTCCTAAATATATTTTACGTTCAGCAAATATTTTAAGGCAGCGCGATGTTCTTTAATAGCATTTAAAAAAAGCTATCCCTGATAATCGTTCGCACTTGTTTTCACCATTAGTTCCGACCTTAATCATAAGTACGTTGTGAATGGCTGTCGCCGATCAAATAGTATTATGTCAATATTATATAGTTATATTCACCTGTCCTCATGTGGGCGGCTATGGCTCAATACGCGTTGTAGTGTGCTCTTCGGTGACGTCCCACGTCAAAAGCTTTTTCCATTATACAGTGATTAAAAATACAACGTTTCATCAAGTGACGTTTAAGCATAGGGTGAAAAGTCACCGCAATATTTGGCTAGCCAAATAATTATCGGTCGTCCCACAAGACGGGTCACGGAGCGTAGACATGAATCGAAAGAAAGAAAGAAAAGTAATTTATTTGATAGCAAACAAAGACACACTAAAAGATAAGGCAAAAACAATATACAAGAAATCGTGTGTCGAGAATCGCTCCGTGAAAGAACTGGTATTAGATTAGACTGGTGCTGCATCCCACTTTCATTGGGCAAAAGGCGCGGTAGAAGAAGAAGAAACGGTAGTTTAGCTTTATTATCTATGCTAAAGTCAAAGCTATTGGAATTATTCTGTACTGGAATCGTAAAAATCTTACTGAAATGCGACTTCAATTTGCCCCCATTTTGAACCTACTTCAAAAATCAACGCATACAATAGATTTTAGAGGCTGAAGCTATTTATCGTAAGTTTACTATCTCTAACTAGGTTAGATACTCGTAACTATCAGTTTCCACAATATTACGGTTACAAATAAGTAGATTACACACGCAACCAAACTAAAATATAAAGCACAGGCGACCTCGAAAATAACTACATATTAAACATCACACAATTGACCTTCGTTTTACACAAAGCAACAAATTTAAAACAATACGCATAAGGATTTTAACACACATTGTTTAGCTCCGATGCAACTGAACAGTTGCTAAACATCAGTACCCACAATCATATAAACATATTACATGCCATAGTACCTACTGACATATTACTGAGTATACGCACTGCTCAGTTAGGGCCTCCTCCAATTACATAGAGGGGGAAGCTAACCCACTGTACCACCACGCTGTCCAGACTTTTGTATTTAACTATTAAGCTAGTATACCTAATTCCTTTAGGTACTGAATATATTAACAATGATTTAAACTACATATAAAGCTACGCTTCATTAAGGTGCACATTGTCACAAAATTGCCCGACTGCGAAATAAAAGTATTCATCCATTGTTCTAGACAGCGAGCATGTAATTGCTGAGCGGATAAGCCATTTTTCGATATTGAGTAAGTAAGACGTGGTTCACACCTGTGCGATTGCGCGACCATGCATTTCTTTAGTTATTCCGTTTGACAGCAACAACTCCCCGGTTCAGTTTCAAGGAAACTATGCAATGCTTATTAATCAAATCTTATACCCGAAATAAGATCAAATCTTATACCTGAAATATAAAGATATTTCAAACATTAAAATATACATCATTAACACCTTCAGAGTCCATAAATGACCGACTGTTGAGTCGGGCCTCCACAATTTATGGAGGGAAATTAACCTACTGTGCTGGGAAGAAGGGTTGGCATAAGGTTTGTATAAAATTTTCTTTCTGTTGCGGCTTGGTGGTCAGATTCTTGCGTTCTTTTAGTCACCTCTTACGACACTCTCAGAACAATATGAGTCGGAGACATTATGTATTTTATATCCGTCACCACACGGATATGATAAGACAATATACTGCAACAAATTGAGCACAATGCGAAAAATGTTAGGGAACCAAGTATGTACGAGACGCATAAAAGTTTCGGAAGTAGGTAAATTGTACAGCAAAACAGTCGTGTATTGGGGGTATTTCTTTTTTAATATTGGATTTACAACGAAGGGATTACTACTGTTAACTCGGCCCTGTAATACTAACCTGAAACCCTTTCATAAACAACACTTACAATCGAACTCAAGGACCAATAAGGCACCAAAAATTCGTAAAGTTTATATGTTACTAGTGGCCCGCCCCGGCTTCGCCCGTGCAAAGCGGGGGTGGGTTATACATATAAACCTTCCCCTTGAATCACTCTATCTATTAAAAAAACCGCTTCAAAATCCGTTGCGTAGTTTTAAAGATTTATGCATACATAGGGACGGACAGAAGAATGCGACTTTGTTTTATAATATGTAGTGATATGTAGTGATGTTAGTTCGCTCACATCGAACCTGAGCTTTGTACTTAATAGCAAATTGTAAAAGTAATTTTGAAACTAATAGGCAAGTTAATTGCCAGTTAGAACGTCTATGCTTTTATGCGAGTGAACATGGTCTAGATCTTTGTAGCACGAAACCAATAAATTTGGTCGTGACAGACAATTGAGTAATCTTGATGTCATAATACAATGTGTGACATTAGAATCGATAATTTCATATCGATACGAATTTATTGATTTGTTAATCGTAACGTTACGAATTTCATGCACCATTTGTTGTGGCATAGAATCTCCATTATCAGACCCTGAAAACGACTGATAAAGTCAAAATAATCTTTATCTCCGATACAATCAACTGCCATATAGGTCTAGCGGTCGGATGTGCCGTTTTGAATAGTGGGTTCCCGGTTCGATTCCGGTTTCTTTGTGTAAACCACGGGCACTTCCTCCGACCCTGAGTGTCACCTGTGTTCTTGAATTTCATGTTTGTAAACTGCTCCCGCCATATAGGTCGTTAATAGTGCAGAGGATACGTTTAAAATGAAGCAACTTTATTAAAAGCATAAACCTTAAAACGGCTTAACCGATTTTAATAAAACATTCTAACAACCACAACTGCTAAATAAATAATCTGCATTATAATCGCTCTGATGATGATTGTTAGCCCATAAAAATAGAATGACATCAAGAGAGTCACTCAGTTTGAAGTCGCCAACTCGCCAATTTCAGGAAAACTATTCGATGCATATTACACTAATGTTATTTTTTTTTCAAACATTATAGATTTTGCCAATATCATATTAGCACATAGATTACTATTGAGTCGAGCGTCCAAATACATGGAGCGAAATTAGCCACAGTCTACGCAGGCTACACGGGCTGGCACAGACGTTTAAACAAGTTAATAATACCTACTTAAAACTTATCTTCAAATTTTATATGACTAATAGTATTTATGGACATGTTTCCGCCAAAACGCAGCATCTTGATTCGACCTTGACTCCCTGAGGCGACAAGTTACCGACTACTTTCACGTGTTACGAAAACGCTAGTCCCCTTTGACATGCGATTTCTTCACGTTCAAATAATACTCGTGTACATCATATTATTTTTGCAACACTAAGTGAGGACAAATGCAGAATTTTGCTTTAGTAATTTCCTTCGTCGTTATATTCATGAGGCACAAATGAGCAACAAACAACTAACAAAAAAAAACAAAAAGAGATGAATGGATTGTATTTTATGAATGAGGAATTGTCTATGAAAAGTGTTAATGTGGATATGACGACTGATAGGTGTGTGTGTATGCAGACTACCACCTAGCGTGGGACAGGGGCAAGATGCTAATGGTAATTATAAATATGACGATTTATAAAAGTGATAAAACCTACGTAAATATAGTTAGAGTTTATTCTAAATCCGTCCCTCCACGGATAATTATTATCGGATTACGGAGCGTATTTCAATAAAACTTTGTTAATCGTCTCGGTTAAGTAAATCCACACAATGTAATACGTGCTTTGCCTGATAATAAATATAATAAAAACAGCTCTTTTGTGTAGCAGACGTTACAGACTTAAATATCTAGATCTTCCGATAACGTTCACATAGATCACTGACAAAAGACTAGAAAGGAGCGAAGTGAGAGGCACGGATAAAACCTAACCTACCTGGGTAGGTTATGTCATGTCTAAAAGCTCGCGCTTGATTGTCACAGAAAAATGCAGTTTGTTTTTAAAGGAATTGGCCGAATAATTTATGAATATAGATTAGTATCACCATCATCAGCACCTGTTCTAAGGTTGTCGTGGGGATTAGGCGTCACACGTTCGATTCCTGGATAAGTCAGTGATTTCAAGAGGATTGCCTAAAGGTTAATCTACGCTTGGATTTGCTGGATGGGCGTGCATCTCGTGCAGGGATTCGTTTAAAAAAACCTCTATCCTCCTATAAGCTGGTCGCGTAGTCAGTTGATGACAAAACTGCCAGCTGGTCTAATTATATAACTATCGGTTGTCCCACTAGATGGGTCGCTTAAGACAGAAAACCATCGCTTCGTGTTTTGGTCGATAGCCCAATCAGGTAAGACTGGTGTAGAACCCAATGAATGTGGAAAAAAGCGAGGAATTAGTAGCTAGTAATTTGTTTGTCCCATAATCACTTGTTACTACCTCCGAGATTCAGACATAACTAGTATGGTGTTTTTTACAAATATTATGTATACTGTGATTTTGTCGAGGAGTTACTATGGCATGCAATTGATCAATGGCAGGCTAAGCAATGTCTAGCTGAGCTGCTTGGTGGATGGGTGACTAACAGAGTTTAACAACCTAGTGATTATGCTCTGCTATGCTCTATGAGTATCACCATTTCGGAGAACAACTAGTAGACCTCAAAAAAATTGGGAAAAGAAAGAAGAAACGACAGAGATTTTCCCAAGTCTGTGTTATTTCTCTCTCTTCATTTACTTATTACTTCCTCCAAAAATATAAGTGCGCTGTCTTATAATAAGCTTAACACAATTGTAATTTTAGTTTACTCACATTAAAACGATTTTATCAAAGTTATATTAAATTAACAGTCACTTGAGGTCATAAGTACAAGAAGTTATCTAATTGGAACGTCGCGTAAACATTATGTTACAAGACCACAGATCAAGTTAACAACATCCAATTGAACTTAATATTGATACAAACTTACAACCCCGGACATACAGCGGTAGCCAGCGAGCTAGTTCAATATTGATTAATGGACGTGGTAAAAAAACACTTCTAACAAAAACGGATATTTTTTATTCTCTATGCAGGTAAATAAATAATAAATAAATTGGGACTAAAAATTATAACAAGCTTTAACGTTATTTAAATTTATATTTCTAATATTTTTTCTGTTCACAAATGACACCGAGCAAGTGCCTCTGGTTTACACAAAGAAACTCGATCGGTTAGATTCCGGGTCGGGCAGACCCCGGAATCGAAACGGGCCGCCCCGTGAACCAAAGGCAGCACATCCCTAGGCCCCCTAGGCAGTCATATAAATATATTACAAACAAATTCTGAACATGATGGACACTCTATACTACAATAAATTGGTTATAATACTAAAAATTAAATTATGTCAAGATTTAAAATCCACGTGATCCAAATGATTGTAATACAGATGCTTTAAAATATAAATGCTTAGATTTTAAAATAAAAGCTTTCTTGAATGTTCATTTTAAAATCTTACTCGTCAACTTGAATTAACCAGTTTGAAGAAATAATAAAAGATGTTCTATGCTGTAAACAATGTTTATGCATGGCTGACATTGGCATTGAATCTTGCAAGGTCAGTGCAAATTTTTGAGAAAATGTCAAACCGGTTTATTTCGGAAAAGGTACCTACATACTACATAATTTAAAATTTTAACTAAAAAATGTTATGTTTTCTCTGTACCCCTGTTCTTACATTGGGGATTTACATTTAGCATAAAAATATTGGTTTGGTTTTTTTGGTTTTTTTCAAACTTAAAATTTTAATTAAAGAAATAAATTAAAAATTAATGTTCTTTTGCATATTCGTTTTAAACTTCAGTAAAGGATTTTTCTTCATTAGTTACCTTTTAATTGCACAATACATTAAGTAATCAAAAAATAATGAGCGAGGAAAAATTATAATTTAGTAATATTATAATCTCCATGGGAGTCAAATTCAAATCATTTATTTTGTCTAAAACACAATAGACACTTACACATTGATAAAATATAGTGTTCCTATTTTGTATAGTTACCATAACATACGAGTAGAATATAACAGGTAATAATATTTATTTTTTAGACGAAATCGATCTAACAATTTCTTATGCTTATTCGTTAAGAAAAGCTTCAACTAAAATGTAAATAATAAAACAATACAAAATATACTTGACTAAAATTATTGTTACTGTAAGTAAGCTCTTCACGGTGTATTTGCATCTCAATCATTTTCTCAAGCATAGCTGGTCAAAGCACTCAACCCAACTGTTACCTAAGGGTTACTATTACCGGTAGGCCACCGGCAACCGGCAACCTTTACGTAATAATTTTATGTTATATTCCACTTAGACGGTAATGGAATCTTTAACTGATTTTTACATATTATATTTCAATTTTAAAGTTTATGAGTGTCATCTGCGTATTAAAAATAAACAAGAACAAAAGAAAGTTTATTATTTCCAAACTCAATGTTTCCAACAGTTAATCCACTTTTCGGTTATAAAACTCTTACGTTTCCTGGGTACCGATGTATCAATTAAGGAAGTTTAAAATCTTGAGCTAATATCGAATCGAAATAGTCGATTTCTAATTCTGTCAATTAACTTCTAAACAAATCTATAATGTCGCTAGTCTCAACTTTAGAGAGCTTGTCAGTTAATTAGGATCGATCATCCTCATCATCATCAGCCCACATTAGTCCAATGCTGGACATATCAGTTAGGTTCAATGAAGAAAAACTGACCTATATTTTTTGAATGATCACCTTTTAAAACGTTATATCGATGCAATCAAATCTCTTTGTTCTTGAATCTTGCACATTGCACACAAAAATTATAATATATACTATAGGGATGTGCGTAGAAATAAATTACCTATCGACAAATTAATAAATTCGGTACACCTAGACTTAAATTCTATGGTCTTTTTAAATTAAAAGTTGTGATTTACCTACACATAAACATATTTACAGCAGACTTTAAATAAATAACCTTACTAAATAATTTATTTATGCATTCTGCATATTTTAAAAGCTCACCTGTCCTAATACCGCATAATGAAAGCAGAGAAGCGCTGCACACGTCAGTAGTATTCTAGCCATTGTTGCACTCTATTTATTTCACAGTTCACAATCAATTGTCATAATTTCACTGGTAGGTACCAATTATATTAAATAAGTTCTCCTACAAATTCTGCTCAGTGACTTCGGAATGAATGATCAAAGAAAATATTATTATTAGTGTCGTAAATGTCAACAATCCTTCCGAAGCATTCAATAATCTCGATAAACTCATTCACTCTGTAATTTTATTGTAAACTTAATAAGAGTTAATGATCCCTGTACAGCACTATAAATGTCACCTTAAAAAAAGGAATAATTTTGTGTTAAAAAAAAGAATAGTCAATATAGGTTCGTTGAATGTCGCGTTCGATTTTCGTTTTTTATTCAAATTAAATGTGCGCGCGTTGTTTGCGCGGTTTCAATTGAGACTGGCTGGCTGACATTTCGCGGCTTCGGTCACGAGTAGTGATGCCCCTACCCTGCCTGTCCGGAATCCTGAAGTGTCCTTGATTATTCAACATAGTTCTCAATTTATAGATTCGATTCGGTCCTATTACGATGTTTTGTGTACAAATTATTTGTTATAATTTAATTGCTTTGTAATTTTGTATGCGTCGACCGTATAACTTCCTGGGGTTCGTGTTTTTTGACAATAGTATGAAGCAATCATTAAAGTTATGTAAAATGATTTTCAATCACTGCAGCTAACAATCGAACAATATATAGGAAGTTTATTTAATAGTGATAATGATATGCATATGCTTCCGAGCAAACAAAAAATAATTGTGTAAATCATATGGTTTGACCTCCCAGCATATGTAAAATACATACATATTGCAAGGTTCTTTTGTAATGAAACATATTTATGTGTATTTTGATGGTTAGTGTATTCTTTACAGAGTTTCTTGCCGGCTTTTCTCTGTAGAGCATCATTCTGAACTGGAACATTCCAACCTCGACGATTTGTCAGTTGTGTGATTGCATTTTTTAATGAACATTTCAATTCCTATGTGATAACTTCAACTATCAAATAATCCATCAACACAACTCAAATAATCCAGCAAGCTTACAAGAATAGTAAAAGTAAGTGCCTCTATATAGTGTTCATCATCATCATCAGCCCACTCTAGTCCTCTGCTGCACATAGGCATTCCCTAACGAGCGCCATAGCACCCTGTTTTAATGTTACGCTACGAAATATTTCAATTATCTCCTAACAGACGACATAATTATTAATTGGAACACATGACAAGCTACTGCAGTCCATCTCTAGAGTTTGCTTCTGCGCACGTAAGCGGTTTTCTAGCCATAATACGAAAAAAAGTTGCATCATTGGATAAGCGACTGCACAGTAGCAAGCACCAACCGCATCCTGAAGATCGCTCGACTCTTCACTATCACTACATAGTATAAAACAAAGTCGCTGTCGTCTGACCGTCCCTATGTATGCTTAAATCTTCAAAACAACGCAACGGATTTTGAAGCGGTTTTTTTTTATAGATAGAGTGATTCAGGAGGGAGGTTTATATGTATAATACAACCATCATTTCACCCGTGCGAAGCCGGGACGGGTCGCTAGTATCTTTATAGACGTAGATGTCATTGTAGTAAGAGATTCTCATGTCACAATGTTCGTTCCCATACTCCTCCGAAACGGCTTGACCGATTCTCATGAAATTTTGTGAGCATATTGGGTAGGTCTGAGAATCAGACAACATCTATTTTTCATGCCCCAAAATTTTAAGGGGGGGTCCAACCCAAAAATAATTGTTTATTTTTAGACAAATTTTTTTGATTTTATTTTTTTAAGATGCAGCATATAAAAGTACAAACAACCCTAAATTTTCACCCCTCTACGATCAACCCCTATTTAATTACATGGCAAAACAACGTTTGCGATAGCTGTTGTATAGATAGATTGAGTCATCACGATATCTCTGGAACTATAAGAAAATTTGGTAAGAATTTCCAAAAAAAAAGGCGGGTTGCGGGAGGGGGGTTAATTGTAATGTTATGTCAGACATTATTAATGTTGGACCCTTTGGATCACGGGTCCCCGGTTCGATTCCGGGGACAGGCAGTGTCTGGGTGGCATTTTTGTTCGTAAATTTCATTGCTATACCTAAGCTAGTTAGGCCGTCATTATATTGTTTGAGCCTCTAAATGATGTACATATGGGTAACTAATAGTCCGGGATCCCCGGTACATTGTTTTCACTTGATTACTATCAAGCTAATTTTTCGTGAGTAGCTTCATTTTCATGAGACGCCCAACATTTTCTTGTCGACAACTCTTGATTGTGGTAGCTAACAGAGGTAGCAAGGGCGAAATATGTTGATTTTATGATTCAAAAAAATTTATTACTAACCGGGTGCTTTTTGGTATATCTGATGATAATTATCTAAATTATTCGAAAATGTATTTGTCCTACAAAATGTATGGTTTGATCAAAGAGTCCTCCACCTCCAATATGTATGGATAACGAGGTCATAAAAAATGATTACTAACCAGCTGGTTTTTTTTTATTTACTTATTAAATATTTATATTATTTAACCGTCATATTGTCCTACAAGTTGCGTGGTACGTTATCCCGGTCCTACACTCAAAAGTTGTTCTACAGATCATAGAAAAAAAATTATTACTATCAAGCTGAATCTTTGTGAATAGCTTTGTTTTGATGAGACGCCCAACATTTTCTTGTCGACATCTCTTGATTGTGGTAGCTAACAGAGGTAGCAAAGGTTAAATATGTCGATTTAATGATTCTAAAAAAATTATTACTAACCGGGTGATTTTTGGTATATATATCTGATGAGAATTATCTAAATTATTCGAAAATGTATTTGTCCTACAAAATGTATGGTTTGATCAAAGAGTCCTCCACTTCCAATATGTATCGATAACGAGGTCATCAAAAATGATTACTAACCAGCTGGTTTTTTTTTATTTACTTAGTAAATATTTATATTATTTAACCGTCATATTGTTCTACAAGTTGCGTGGTACGTTATCGCGGTCCTACACTCAGAAATTGGCAATACCACAAGACCCATTTTGTCATCACTAACTGTAGGACACCAATTTTACATGATAGGTTAGTATTCTCTGCCCAAATGATACAATGTCCTACAAAAAAACAGGTATGTATCATGAGTCCGACAGAAATTGTCATTTTTCGTTTTCCTACTTATAACTTTTGATACAGTGAAAACATCTTTTTTATTAACTTAAATAACTTTTTTTTTACTAAAGTAAGTAGTACAAAAAAATAATTATTTACTTAAAAAAAATGTATATTCATCAGATTCATCTGATAAATTTTCAGTATCATCACTATCATTTTCATCTATTTCACTTTCCTCGTCTTCTGACTCTGTAATAACGTAAAAAATTAAGTATTTTTAACATAAAATTAATCCACTTCGTTTTATAGTGTACGAAACTTTTTATATAGTACATATACGGATCCCGCTATACAACGACCACCGATATGTTTAATGGATGAAAATTATTTTATTAGAAATTTAGGACTTTTTCAGGCAATCCATTTAATAAAATTATTTTTAACATACTAAATTTCTAATAAAATAATTTACATCCATTAAACATAACGGTGAATGTCGTTGTATAGCGGAATCCGTATAATGTACTATATAAAAAGTTTTGCACACTATAAAACGAAGTGGATTCATTTTATGTTAAATAATACTTAATTTTTTACGTCATTACAGAGACAGAAGACGAGGAAAATGAAATAGATGAAAATGACAGTGATGATACTGAAAATTTATCAGATGAATCTGATGAATATTTTTTTTTTATATGTAAATAATTATTTTTTTTATTACTTAAGAAAAATAATTTATTTAAATAAAAAAAAGACGTTTTCACTGTATCATCACTATCACTACATAGTATAAAACAAAGTCGCTGTCGTCTGTCCGTCCCTATGTATGCTTAAAACTTGAAAACTACGCAACGGATTTTGAAGCGGTTTTCTTTAATAGATAGAGTGATTCAAGATGAAGGTTTATATGTATAATACATGCACCCGTGTGAAGCCGGTTCGGGTCGCTAGTAAGTTATAAGTAGGAAAACGAAAAAATTACAATTTTTGTCGGACTCGTGTTACATACCTGTTTTCTTGTAGGACATTGTATCATTTGGGCAGAGAATACACTAACCTATCATGGAAAATTATTGTCCTACAGTTAGTGATGACAAAATAGGTCTTGTGGTTTTAACAACTTTTGAGCGTAGGACCGGGATAACGTACCACGCAACTTGTAGGACAATATGACGGTTAAATAATATAAATATTTACTAAGTAAATAAAAAAAAACCAGCTGGTTAGTAATCATTTTTTATGACCTCGTTATTCATACATATTGGAGGTGGAGGACTCTTTGATCAAACCATACATTTTGTAGGACAAATACATTTTCGAATAATTTAGATAATTATCATCTGATATACCAAAAAGCACCCGGTTAGTAATACATTTTTTTGAATCATAAAATCAACATATTTCACCCTTGCTACCTCTGTTAGCTACCACAATCAAGAGTTGTCGACAAGAAAATGTTGGGCGTCTCATGAAAATGAAGCTACTCACGAAAAATTAGCTTGATAGTAATCAAGTGAAAACAATGTACCGGGGATCCCGGACTATAAGTTTATGTCTGAAATAAACGATATATAAATAATTCACAATTCGTTTAGGTTAAATCACTACATAGTATAAAACAATCGTCGTCTGTACGTCCATATAGAAGCTTAAATTTTTAAAACAATGCAACGGCTTTTTTCAGTGATAGAGTTATTCAAGAGGAACGTTTATATCTTTTTAAAAATAAAAATGAATCGCAAAATGTGTTGGTAAGCCCATAACTCAACAAGACCTGGACCAATTTGGCCAATTCTTTTTTTTAAATGTTCGTTGAAGTTCAAGGATGGTTTTTACGGCGAGAAAAATTCGAATAATTGCCGGTAAACCTCTAAAATCAGCCTTTCTTTTTCTCATACAATCGTTTTCTAACTAAAAAAATCATTATTATTTAAAACTAGCGGGCCGTCCCGGCTTCGCAAAGCTGCGATGTTACCCGCGGTTATTGTCACAGCGGGTGACGCAGCGGGGTGAAGCTAGTGTATAATAATAAATGCATAATTACACCGGCGGGTCGCTAGTCTAAAATAAAACAATACATTTCCACTATTCATTACGAAAATCTATAATCTATAGTTTATTGTACATTCTGTACTGGAGGCAGTTTCACATTTAACTAAACAAAAGTATTTTTGAATAAATCTAATATTAAAGTGAATTTTGATTTTATTACTTTTGATCCTACGAACGACAATAGTGAAGCAGATAGGTCACTCTTTTTCAGCCTTAGAGTGTCAAATCGATCCCTGGAGTCGAGGAAAGCCATCACATATTTACCATCATCTAGGGTCCCAAACTAGCTAAGTTAATGTGAGTCCCAAAATCCCACATTAACATAGCTAGTCCCCCAACAGCTGCGAATCCATGAGGGACTCCCACGAAAAAATAAAAAACGGTGTTATTGAAGGGAATGACAAGATAAACAATCTAGCCATATGAGAAGAAAGGCTTGATACCAAACTAACGCATGGGGTGATGAGACCATGTATCCTCAATCCGACACCACACGGATAATACACTACTACTACTCAGCCTATAAAAACCACTGCTGCGTCGGGTCTCCTCCAATTATATGGGGGGGAGTAATTAGCCTACTGTTCCACGCTGGCCAGACAGGTTGGCACAGGGTTTGTCGAGATTCCCTTCTCTTGGGACGAGGTGATCTGCCTCTTACGTTCTATTAGTCGCCTTTTACGACACCCTCAGGATGAAATGGGGTTGTGACACTATGTATACAATAACTGTATTATTTTTCTCACGCTCATGCAATTACGTTTGGAATTTGTGCAAATGTTATTTCCGTTTATTGTATTGTTTAGTCATTTGCCACCTGTGCAAATGCAATTATAACATTGTTTACATACCAAACATTAATCTAAACTTTATTTGCACCATTTCGCTACAGAGAGGAGCCATGGCGAGGGCCGGTCATGATACCAGACAGTTCTTGTAATTTCCCTCTTATAAATCAGGGGTCAGTCGCGCGCGAACTGCCGTGGTGTATGCACCGGTCCGTGTGACAATATTGTATAAAATTATTTAGTACTACCGTCATTAGTAAATTTAGTTAATTTGATGAGTGAAAATGTAGATTTCTGCGATTCAAGTGGAAGTGAGTTTCATGAAGAGGAAATAGTAAACGAACAACAGGATGACATAAGCATAAATTCCAGGGGAGAGATATTAATAAATACAAGTGCCGAAGTAAACAGAGATCAACAAGTTAACATTATGAGCAACCAAGGAAAAACGGATACAAATACAACATGTGAACAACGAGCCGCTGAGAAACGGAGAAACAATACCGTGGTCACCGTGAGCGAAGAAGACGATGGATTTATTACAGTGCGAAAACGCAGCCGTTTAGACAGACTTACGACAAGTGAATCAGAGAATGAAAAGTTTGTTGTATGCATTACTAGCAAAGAAGTGCTGCCAAGACAATTTGGAATGGCGAAACTCTTAAGAGCAGAGAATATTAAAAATGTTATGAAAATAATTTATAAAGGGCCTTACAAAGCACTTGTTCAGTTTGATAGGAGAGAATATGCATTAGAATTAGTGAACTGCAAAAAAATTACTGATATGGGACTTAGAATTCAGATGACAGACGAAATAAAATTAAGCTATGGCATCATAAAGCAAATTGACGTAGAAGTTGACGAGGCTGAGATGTTAGAAAATCTAAAGTGTGATTACGAAATCATATCCATAAAGCGACTTAAAAGACAAACTAGCGAGGGTAAGTGGGTAGACTCTGAAACTGTCCGAATTTGTTTTAAAAGCCCAACTATACCAACATACGTACTTGGATATGGCTGCAGATTGCAAATAGAAACGTACACCTTTCCTGTTACGCAGTGCTCGGGATGTTGGCGATTCGGACACCTTCTAAGATCATGCCCTACAAAAAAGATTTTGTGCCCCAAATGTGGATCTGATCACACAAATTGTGAAACCACCATATTTAGATGCATTAACTGCAAAGGGCCGCATATATCTTTAGATAAAAAATGCCCAGTATTTATAAAGGAGAAAGAAATTAGAAGCATCATGACTGAAGCAAATTGTACGTATAGAAAAGCTCTCACAATATACAAAGAAAAACAAAAATGTACTATAGAAAATTACGAGAATATTCAGGAACCTACGCCTATAAACTCAACATCATCGCCAACTAAGAAGATAGAACATCATCAACTATTCTCTGAGTCACACAAAACAACAGGAGGTAAGCTTTACAGCGAGGTGGTTGCAACGGAAGCTGAAATTCATAGAGAAATGTCAATGTCATGTGAGTCAGACGCTGAAGAATCAGGCAAACCAGATCACGCAAAACAAACGGGTTCAAATAAAAAGAAGAAGAAGAAGAAGTCAAAGAATAAGACAAACACGAATAGCTCACAGGAGAACATAAATACTAAAAGAAGTTCGGAAACTAATAAAGACACCGAAGATGCAGAGACAAGTAACGGTATATTTAAAATATTCAGTAAAATAAAAGATATTTGTTTCGCGGATACTAGTCTTGAAGATAAATTTAGAGAAATAGTTAATTTATTGTTTGGAAAGGTAGTGTCTTTATTTTGGAATGTGATAAACAGTAAAGATTTAATAACAAAAGTAGTGTCATATTTCAACAATGGGTAGTTACAAGCACAGCAAAACACCTATGAATATTAATATACTGCAGTGGAATTCTCAAAGTGTGCGACCAAAGAAGCAAGAGTTAGAGTTACTATTAACGCAAGAAAAAATATTAATTGCATTATTATCTGAAACATGGCTAGAGAAAGATTCAATATTTAACATTAGTGGATATAATATTTTTAGAAAAGATAGAGCCGACTCCTATGGTGGAGTAGCGATTCTTTTACATAAATCAGTAAAAGCTCAAACAATTTCATTGGATACTAGTAACGCAGGAATTGAAATTATTTGTATTAACTTATTGAATTGTGATTTATTAAGTAACATAGTACTAATATATTGTCCATCGTCTGTGCATACTTCGTCTGGTGATTGGGATGATATTTTTTCAAAATTTTCCAAAAAATGTTTAATAGCAGGGGATTTTAATGCACATCACTCCACGTGGTCATATAAAACGGATACGAGAGGTACAATGATATATGACTGTGCCCTTGAAGCAGGCTATACACCCCTTAACACTGGGGATAGTACTAGAGTTAAAATTGTGAACAATTGCGTACAAAAATCATCACCTGACATCACTTTTACCTCAGCTGATATAACCCTAAAATTTAATTGGACAGTCTTAAATGAAAATTTGGGCAGTGATCATCTTTGTCTTAAAATTAAGAGCCAAATGAATAATTCTGTAAATATCTATAAAAAACGTAATTATAAGTTGGCTAACTGGGAAGAGTATGCTCTAAGTGTAGAAAAGGATTTAAAGTCTTGTCCTAGTAATGATAATGTTCACACACTTTACGAAAATCTAGTCATTACAATGAATAAGGCAGCAGATATCCATATACCAACCACAAAAAAATGCGAAAGCATTAGTCCAAAATTTCGGCCAAAAACATATTGGAATCCTGAACTCTCAAAACTAGTTGCAGAACGTAGACTAGCTCTTAGTAAATTTAGAAAAAATCCTATTCCCAGTAATTTAGATACCCTACAAGAAAAATGTTTGCAAGCAAAAATTGCTATTAAAAAAGCAAAGCTTAATGATTGGTTAAGGTATTGCAACAGTATCGATGCATCTACATCTACTTATAATATGTGGAATAGTATGCGATGGTTAAAGGGATCTCAGTCGAATAGATCCTATGCGACTATGGAGCAAAAAGAATCACTACTCAGAAGCCTAACTCCAGACTATGTCTCTGATAGATGCCCAAGTTTTGTATCTGTGAATCAGGTAATGGAAAGTACTTTCACATTGCAGGAACTGACTAATTGCTTAAAATATAAAGACACTGCACCGGGTGATGACCAAATAACATATTCAATGATTTATCATTTACCTAGAAATGGAAAACTATATTTGCTTAAAATTTTCAACTTAATATTAGCCTCTAGTGTTATTCCTGATCAATGGCGCGATATTAAAATAGTAGCTATCCCAAAAACAGGTGTACATCTAAAATTTAGACCAATATCATTATTGTCGTGTTTGTGTAAAATTTTTCACACTATGTTATCTAGACGTGTTGAGTGGTTTATAGAAGAAAACAGGATATTATCAGAATTTACATCTGGATTTCGCCGCGGACAGTCAAGTCAAGACTGTTTAGTTCGTTTAGTAACTCAGATACAAATAGGTTTCTCTAAAAACCAAACAACACTAGCATGTTTTGTTGATGTAGAAAACGCTTACAACAATGTTGTTATTAATGTGTTATTAACGATACTTGACAGAATAGGAGTTGGTAAGAAATTATGTGAATATCTCTGGTGTTATCTTAGTTATAGACGTCTTAGGATAAAAAGCGAAAGCAATGAGGCCACCTCTATATCTAGAAATACAGGTCTTGGCTTGGCGCAAGGGGATCCGCTCTCACCGATTCTGTTCAATATAGCAACCTTTGAATTGTTCTCCAAAATAAATAATGTGCATATGTGTCAATATGCCGACGACTTTGTAATGTATCACACCGGAAGTAATAAATTAGAGAGTATAGATATAATTGAAAACAACTTAAAGATTAGTTCATCGTTTCTAAGCAGCATAGGACTGGAATTATCCGTAACTAAATCTAAATTATGTCTATTTAGCAGAGGGCACAAAAGACATATGGTAGAGTTAGCAGTCGGTAACCATATACTGAGCTCTGTAGATACTTACAGGTACTTAGGGTTTTGGTTAGACACATCTTTACGTTTCGGAAAACATATTAATGAGCTTGTACAAAAAACACAACGAAGTTTGAATTTACTAAGGCTGTTGGCTGGTGGCTCATGGGGGGTTCATCCAAAACATTTAAGGACAATATATAATGCTGTAATTAGAAGCCGAATCGATTATTGTAGTTTTCTTTACGATAATAGCGCAAAATGTCACTTATTAAAATTACAGAAAATACAAAATCAGGCTTTAAGAATAGTAGGCGGTTTTATTAGGTCAACGCCGATTCACGTAATGGAAAGTGAGATTTGTATACCTCCGCTCTCAATACGTAGAAAATATTTGGCTTATAAATACTTTTTAAAATCTCTAGCTTGGAAAGATAATGTCACTACAAAACTACTATCAGAATTTAGTTCCCTTTATCGAAACACTTACTGGTCTAAGAAAAAGCTCCCATTGTTAGGAACAGTTTATGATGAATGTAAGGATATACAAGTTGCCTCATCGTCGCCTCTAGAAATGTTTTCAGTTAAAATTTGGACCACTAAAATTGATTTACAAGTAATACTTTCTTTAAGTCTTGACTGTATAAAATCGACCAAAAGGAATTATGAATTACATAATTTGAAGTATGATGTAATAAAAGAAATAGATACTAAATATGAGAATTATGTCAAAATTTTTACCGATGGATCTAAAAACGCATACGGACGTGGGGCAGCTTTTTTCATCCAATCAGAAAGTGTAGTGAATAGTAATCATTGTTTTAAAATTAGTAGTGAACTTTGTGTTATGTCATTGGAATTACTTGCAATCTCAGAAGCTTTATCCTATGCTAAAAATATGTACAATGGGTCTAAAGTTGTAGTGCTCACTGATAGCAAAAATGCTTTACATCATATTGCTCGGTGCGCCTCTGGACGCAGAGGTGTTCCGATAGCTTATGATGTGCTATCCAAGATTAACGAGTTAATTTTAAGTCATACAAATCTGATATTGCAATGGATTCCAGCACATATAGGCATATATGGAAACGAAGAGGCTGATAAACTTGCCAAATGTGCAATTTCCAGTGGAAGGGAAATCATCGTAAAACCCGCATTTTCAGAACTATTGCCAACATTCAGAAACAAATGCTCGGACCTTTGGAAAACATATTTTGACGAAAGATCTGTAGAAAAAGGCATTTGGTATAAAACTATTCAATGTCAACCTCCTCGCATTCCTTGGTGGATAAATTGTAATATTACTAGGAAAAATATTATTATAGCTCATAGAATTCGTTCCGGACATATTCCATCAAACAAATTTGCCTTTTTAATGAAAAAGAAGCCATCACCGAATTGCGATTTATGCGGTGTAACAGAAGATATACACCATTTGTTGATGGATTGTGTACGGTATCGAGCACAGAGATTACAAATTGTCCAAACTCTAGGTTTAAATATTTCACAACTAGGTATCTATCAAGATATATTGTCCAATCCCATCAGTAGTGAGGCATGCCAAATATACAACATGTTCTATAATATTTAGATATAAGCGTAGCTGTAAATCATGGAGCTAGGTACCATAAGACTGACATATACGCATGTATAAAAGTCTTTTAAATAAATAAAGAAAAAAAAAAAAAAAAAAAAAAAATCAGGGGTTTATTTGTAGACTAGCGGCCCGTCCTGGCTTCGCACGGGTGGGTGGCCTTTTTTTATTTTTTCTTGCAATGAAAATAGCCTATATTAATCAGTGAAAATGTAGCATTGAAATGGGAAAAGAATTTTTAAAATTGGTCCAGTACTTTTCGAGCAAATTTGTTACGAACGTTGTGTTTTATTGAAAAACTAGCGCCCCAGTGGAGTTACATATAAACTTTCCTCTTGAATCACTCTCTCTTAAAAATAAAACCGCTTCAAAATCCGTTGTATAGTCTTAAAGATTATAGCAACAGCGACTTTGTTTTGTAATAAGTAGTGAGTAGTGATAGTGATGTTATAACAATGTACAAAAACCTTCTTATGTACAAAAAATCTGCGTAGGTATTACTTAAATGAAAAGTATCATCATCACTACATATTATAAAACCAAGTCACTGTCATCTATCTTAAATCTTCAAAACTACGCAATGGACTTTGAAGCGGTGTTTTTTAATAGATAGAGTTGTTCAAGAGGATGGTTTATATCTATAATACATACATAATATTGTAGAGAAACACTGATAAATTTAGAGGTTCATCATTGCACCCGTGCGAAGCCGGGGCGGGTCGCTAGTGACGAATAAAATAAAAACGACACAGAACGTTAAGTTATGAAAATAGTGAAAACAAATGGTCATTCAATACATGGAGTATGTATTTTGTAACTAACATTGGATTTAGAATAAAGATTAGGTCGTTCTCAACACTGAAGGTTATCAACAAGATGCCAACAAATTAAATCTATTGTTGTGCAAGTAACAATTACACAACATTGATCTGAATATTATGCAAGCAGAGAAAGAATTCTCACAGCGATAGCATCGAGCATTCGATCTAATCTCGATTCCTGCGAACATCGAGATAAATGGTTGCGAATCGAGTCATTATTCGAATCATGTCGCTTGTACCTACTAAGAGACTGACTTCTAAATGAAATAAGTTTGCGGTACATGTTGGGGAGCCATTGGGAAGTGCATCTTGAGGTCCTGGATCGAGCAGTCGAGGAACGCCGTTGGTTATAGGGGGTAGGTCAGGGTGCGAATTTCCATCTTTCCGCGCCCCACCGGAGCCGGGTAGCCATGAAGATATCCAATGACAAAAGGGTGTATTGCAGATATTGTATCAACTGGGGGAGGAATATTGCAGCACACAACACCCTTGAGTGGTGTAGGTTTTCTGAGTGTATACAATCGCTGGAGTAAATAGCGAAAGGAACCCACTTTTTTCTTTTGTTACCAGCGCCATTCTTGTAGGGTTTGCAGGTAACACGTGAATGACATTAATGGTGTCGCAAGCGTCCAGAGGCGACGAGGAAGCTAGCATCGGCGGGCCCAATAATTGATCCCATGTGACACCATCTAATATATAAAATTCTCGTGTCACAGTTTTAGATGCCAAACTCCTCCGAAACGGCTTGACCGAGATTGATGAAATTTTGTGAGCATATTGGGTAGGTATGAGAATAAGACAACATCTATTTTTCATCCCCCTAAATTTTACGGGGGGGGGGGGGGTCAAAAAAAATTGTTTATTTTTTAGAGAAAATTTATTTTATTTTTTTAAGATTCAGCATAAAAAAATACAAACAACCCTAAATTTTCACCCCTCTACGATCAACCCCTATTTAATTACATGGCAAAACAACGTTTGTATAGATAGATTGAGTCATCACGATATCTCTGGAACCATAAGACCTACAGGGTTGCGCGGAGGTTGCGCGGGGTGGGGGTTGCGCGGGGTGGGGGTTGCGCGGGGAAGGGGGTTGCGCGGGGGCTGGTTAATTATTTGGCAAAAAAACGTTTGCCGGGACAGCTAGTAATGATATAATACTACTGCCATTGCATGGAGGGTAATTGACCTACTGTGCCACACTGGCCGGACGGATCCGCACGGGGCTTCGTTTGAAGTTATCTGTCTCATATGTTGCGGCTAGGTAGGTACTCAGCCTTGTCATTTACTTTTGTCAGCACTTATGACACCCTCAGGATGGAAGGGGTTACACTATGTATACTAACCTCGATAGTGATATAATTAAAAAAGTAGCAATAGTCATTTTAAAGTAAAACTAAAGTAGTAAAATTGAGAAATAAACTCAATCGAAAAAAAAACCCTACCATTTAAAACTATACAATATCGCAGAGATTGTGGCGCCGTTTTGTTTTTTTTTTATTTGTGTAAAATTAAAATTTGTTTAAAATAGTAGTGAGCTATAAAAAACATAATTTCAACTATTAAGTAGTCCGAGTTTTTCTGAAATAGGTTAACTATCAGCAATTATATCAGCTATTTAATTTGCTTAATATTTGAATGGCTTATAATATACTAAAAACAGTCACGAGACCACGACAGACAAACTGATTAACATTATTAGTTATTATGAAGAGACGTGGGTGTTTAGGAAACCAATTATAAATGATACGCAGGTTAGCTTTGGAAGAATCGACATATAATTGCTGGTTTAGTTAATTGGTTGAACGATTTTGACTATGTAGGCGCAGTTCTGGTTAGGTACAAGGACATCATAAATATGATGACTAGCTGCAACCCACAGCTTTGGCCGCGTGGATATTAAACCCGCGCGAAGCTCGGCTTTTACGGCCAATTCCAATTGGTTTTTCTAAAATAAACGTAGTCTTTTAGAAAAACTTACTTTGCTGGTTGAAGCAACAGCAACTACTACTGCCCATAAATTACCCACTGCTGAGTCGGGCCTCCTCCCATTACATGGAGGAAAATTAGCCTATTATGCCACGCTGGCCAGACAGGTTGGCATAGCGTTTCGTATCAAGTTTCCCTTCGCTTTTGGCAAGATTTTCGGCCTAGTCATTTCCGTTTGTCGGTATGTACAATGGAATGGGGTGGAAACTCAATGTAATTAAACCTTTTTTTTCTCTTTACCTATAATCCGATTCGTTCAGGAGCCATGCCACCGATTTTAACCTAGTTTTTTTTATAAGTGTATTATCGAGAGTGTGCTTGGCTAAGTTTGAACAATAACTCCTCAGTGTTTAAAAGATTCAGCATAACCCATATTTAGTTAGGACATTTATAAATTGCCTGTTGAATATTGTTGGTAAGCCCTTTATTTAATGTAACCCATACTTAAATATACTAAGGTATTATTAGTGTAGCGATTTTGAAAATTCTTTCACTATGCTAGTGCGATTACATCTAAATAAGATAGGCTTTATGAAGCCTAGATTAGTGCGGGCATGAAGCTAGTAATATTTTAAAGAAGAAAAAATATATATATTGTAGTGTCTCTCAAAAAATTGTTCATATTTAGAATGCTACATTATCACATGCCACATTATATGTGAGGCCTAGATAAGCACGGGTTGGAAGCCGTGCCGAGCTTTTCGCCTAAGGTAGTCTAACAAATATAGTTAAATGTTATTGCCAAATTTATCCTGTTGTTCACGATTAAAACCTTCATAAAATACGCAGCGCGTGGCGCAAGCCACGTATATTTTTTATTGATTTAAATTCGATGATGTTGTTTTGTTATTTTTCCAAGTTTCATTTAATATGGCGCAGGGCGCAGCATTAATGCTGTAAGTAAAGAATTTAACGCATTTAAATGCGTATATTATTTGCCATCTCTTTTATTTATTTATTCCTAGCAGGAGTGTAAAAAGTAGCAACCAGTGATAAATTATAATATCAGAAACAGCACACACCATTTGCAGAGGTGGTATAGGCTTGAGTCATGGTATCTATGCCGAAATATGGAAATACTGGTAGGTAGGTCAATTGGTCACTCGGAATGCTTTATTTTCTATCTCCTTTGTAAATCCACTTTGGCACAGAGTAATTAATGTCTTCGAAATATGTCACCACTAACGTAGAATTACTAGAACTAGTTACTACTAAAATTAGTTACTACCTAATAACTACTGACACTTAGTTTTTTTTATTTTTTACTTAAACTACTACTACTCAGCTCATAGATAACCCACCCACCACTGGCCAGACGGTTTGGCACAGGTTCTTCTTTCTCTTGCGGCAAGCTTATCGGCCTTGTCATTTCCTTCTCGTTTGTCGGCTCTTACGACACCCTCAGGATAGGCTGAGGTGGTGACACTGTCTATTCTAAATACCACCACACGGTTAATATAAGTATTTATACCTACTAGTAAAAAAGAACTGCTTGTAGTCTTTAAGTATTTTGCTATCCACTTGGTGCATAAACAAAAATATTTCGACAAAAAATACCGTTTAAAAACAGTGACGTATAGGATTTTTAAAACTGCCCAGATTTCGTCAGTTTTTCATCGATTTGTTAAGTGATTCAGAGAATATTTGCGGATTGTGGTTACTGATTCATAAATAATTATCCTATTTTCCCTTTTTTTATTTGCGTTTCGTCCACTCAGCCCATCAATGACTCATTGTTCAGTCTAGCCTCTGTGAATATAACTCTGTGAATCTACTACTCAGCTAATGACCCACTGCTAAGTCAGGTCACCTCTAGTCACATGGAGGCTAAATAGCCTACTATGCCGCGTTAGCCAGATGATTTGGCACAGGGTTTCGTTTCCATTTGTCGGCTCTTATAACACCCTCAGGTCCATCCTGAGAAACATATCATTTTTAAGTTTTCTATCTCCTAAAGCCAGATGCACAGCCTATTTCGTCCTTTTAGTCGGCTCATACAACACCCTTGTAACGAAATGGGTTGCTGACCCCATACAGGAGCGAGTGTGTCAAGCTTGCCAAAAGCGTTGTCCATCTGTTGCGCGTTTTGTAGATGCAATGTTCCGAAGACCTGTCACATCGAAAATCTCAGCGTCAAAGTACCTGCTTCCCATTCCACTACCAGCGTCATGCTTTCTCGATTGACAGGTCGCCATGGCAGCACATGACGCGTGAGTACTACGGCTGATGTGGCAAAGCCCATATTCAACGGTATGCTTAAGCCACTCTTGTTGTACAAAACTCTTGAGAACATTTTTACTAAGAGACACGTGAAGTGACCATAGATCCTTTTAAGGCATGCCATCTCACATTACATTGAGCCATTACCGCGCCCACGCGTTTTGTGGCGCCATCTTTGGTTCTGCCATCACTTAAACTTGTCACTTAAAATTATAGCATATTCAAACACTTAAAAAATGTACTCCATGATTAAGTTTTGTATTACGTCATCATCACCAGCACCATTTCAGCCTATACAATACTATACAAATAACCCGCTGCTTAGTCCAGCCTCCTCCAAGTTCACGGAGGGAAATCAGCCTACGTTGCCGCGCTAGCAAGACGACTTGTCACGGGTTTTTTATCTAAGTGTAAACAAAAATATATCCTTTTTCTTTAAGTTTAAGACAAATATGCCATGAGCATAAATTTTTTGCAGGAAAGATTTTTTTTTCTGTGATTTTTTTAGTTTCTCTAAAGTTCAATGTACCTACCTACAACCTACAATTCATGGGTTAGGGGTCGGGCGCTAGTGTGGGATGCTACGTGTGTTGACACATTAGCCCCGTCTCATATTCATGGAACAAGCAAAAGAGCTGGCGCGGCGGCAGAGACGGCTGAACTTTCAAAATTTCATAAATATAGGGGTATCGGCGCCGAATACATTTTTATTCCATTTGGCGTCGAAACTTTGGGACCGTGGGGTTCTAATGCATTGGGCCTCTATAAAAAGCTCTCAAAAAAGCTTATAGAGGTGTCTGGCGACCCAAGGGCTGGCAGCTTCCTCGGCCAGCGTATAAGTCTGGCCATTCAAAGGGGAAATGCTGCCAGCATTTTAGGCACTTTACCACATGGGCCTAATTTATTAAATCACTTAAATTTTTTTTTTTTTTTTTCCTTGTTAATCTACGATCAGTCCTTCGACTATGAGCAGATTTGTTGTATGTCCTTTGGTGATATAGTTGCCCCTCCAGTGAGGGGTCTCCCAGTTTATTTACCATCGCTTGTTAAGACCTTGGATGGTATGACGTTTGAGTCGCCTATGGTATGTCAAAGTGGACAGCGCTGTGGCCAATGTGTTAGGGTGGTTTGAAAGCCTTTTACTGTAGTCGGTGGCAGCCAGTTTAATTTCCTCTCGGACTGTTTTCACGTTCAATGCTTCGTGTATTTCCGTGTTGGTAACAAACCATGGTGAATTTGATATTGTACGAAGAATGTGATTTTGTACTCGTTGGATTATTTGTATGGTGGAATTACAGGCACTGCCCCACAGCTGGATGCCATACCTCCATATTGGTTTGAGTATCATATTGTATATCAATAGTTTATTATCCGTTGATAACTTGGAGTTACGTGCCATCAACCAGTACATATTCCTGAACCGGATGTTTATCTCGTCCCTTTTCATTTGTACATGCTTCTTCCATGTCAGTCTGCGGTCTAAATGCAGTCCTAGGTACCGCACTGCGTTATTGTGGGGGAGGATGCTGTTTCCCAGTTTGACAGGAGGACAGTCTCCTCTTTTAAGTGCAAATGTTATATGAACTGACTTGGAAGCACTAGCGCCATGTGTTTAGCCACTCATCAACCTCGCAGAGGCTCGCTTGTAGCATACTGGAGGCTATTTGGGGGTCTTCGTTGCTTGCTAGTAATGCAGTATCGTCAGCAAATGTAGCCGCAGTGACTCCAGGCACCACCGGGAGGTCAGCAGTGTAGATGGTATATAGGACTGGTCCTAGTACAGAGCCCTGCGGCACTCCGGCCATTATGTCCTTCATTTGGGATGTATCATTAGTCTCTCGCACTTGGAACATGCGATCTGATAGATAGGAGGACATGAGCGCATATAAGCTGTGAGGCAGTGCTTTTTTGATTTTGCAGAGTAGGCCTTTGTGTCACACCTTGTCGAATGCCTGCTGGACATCTAAGAATGCCGCGGAACAGTACTTCCTTGTTTCCAGGGTGTTACGGATTGTTTCACATACTCGGTGCACTTGCTCGATCGTTGAATGTTGTTGTCTAAAGCCAAACTGGTGTTGTGGAATGACTTTGTTTTCAGTTAGTATTGGTAGTATTCTGTTCAGCAGCATTTTCTCAAATGCTTTCGACATAGTCGGGAGAAGGCATATTGGTCGATAAGATGTCACGTCTTCTGGGGGTTTTCCTGCCTTGTGTATCATGGTTACAATTGATACCTTCCACAATATAGGGTAATATTGGACCCGAAGTATGCTGTTACATAGGGTAGTAATAAATACCTGAGCCTTTCTAGGTAGTTGGGTTAGGATCTCCTTGGTTATTAGGTCGAACCCTGGTGCTTTCCTGTTTTGAAGCCTTTTTACGGTTCTTGTTAGTTCTTGTACCGTTATTGGCTTTGGTGGCAGTGACAACTGGAAGGCTTGTTGCAGAATGTCGGATATATCTCTCTCCGAGTCAACGCTGTTGCTTTCGTGTGGCTTGAATACTTCTGCTAAGTGGTTCGCGAAGGTGTCTGCTTTTGCTTTGGATGTTCTGGCCCAGTTTCCGCTATTGGTTCTTATTGCAGCTTTGAGCAGTTGGGGTCTTTTCAGGTTTTTAGTCATCTTCCACAAAGAGTAATCTGTTGAAGTGGTTGCGGTTAGGTTTTCCAGTTTTTGTTGTAGGGTGGCATTGTTTGAGTTGTCTATCATTTCCTTTAGCTCTTTTATCGCTTTATTTAAGGCCGTTTTATCGCTAGTATGTCTGGACTGGTGCCATATACGGCGTAGCTTCCTTTTTTCGAGCACTTTTCTCTTTATTTCGATTGGTATATTGCCTTTTGTCGTAGGTTTTCCTTTGGTAGTTGGAGTGTTTAGCCAGCAGGATCTCTGTATTAGGTTTGTTACATAGGTCGTGGCGTTGTCTATTTCTTCTGGCGTCTTTAGTGATATATGAAGATTTATATTTTCCTCTATGTAGTCCCTGAAGCCTTCCCAGTCGGTATATTTGTTGCATAGAGTCTCTGGATCCTCATAGCTCAGGATTGTGCAACTTATTGTTAGTATCACGGGAGTGTGGTCAGAGTTGCTGTCAAAGGAAGATTCTGCCTTTAAGTAGTGCCTTGATAGTCCTTTAGCTATGAAAAAGTCTAGTAGGTCAGGTATTTTGTTTGTGTCGGTTGGCCAGTATGTTGGTTGCCCCGTTGAGTTTGGAAGAAGGTTATTTAAGTCCAGACTTGCTTTTAGCTGCCTGCCTCTGGTTGTTATGAGTCTCGAACCCCAGTGCGTGTGTTTGGCATTCCAATCGCCGCCCGCGACGAATCTACCTCCTAGTGTCGAGAAGTAGTGGGAGAACTTCGCGGTGTCCAGTGCGTGTCTTGGTGGACAGTACACGGCAGACAGGTTAAGGGTTCCTAGTTTGCTTTCTACTGCTACAGTAGTTGCCTGGATGTAGTTAGTTTTATAGCCGGGCATAACATGATGTTTAATCGATTCACGTATTACAATCGCTGCTCCGGCATGTCCAGTACCATCGGGGTGGGTTGTAATATATGTGTTATATCCTTTGATGTTAATGAGGCTTTTTTCTGTGCAGTGTGCCTCGGATATGAGGACAACATCTAAGTCGTTGGTGGTCATTAGTAGTTCTAACTCTAATTTTTTTGGAGCAAGTCCGTTGATGTTCCATGTGCAAACCCTGAGTGCAGTCATTTTGAGAGTTTGTTGACTAAAGTCGTTATGAGGCCTAGAAGGGTACTCATTTGTTGTAGGATTATTTCGAATTTCTCCGATTGTTTGTATATAAGTTCTTCCAATTTTTTAAAATTGTTCTCTGCCGGTTTCTTTTTTACTTTATCGGAGTAAAGTTCATTTTGTTGTGTGTCTTTTTGGATTGGTATGGTTTGTGGTAGAACATCTCTAGGGTCTGGTTTCCGTTGGAATGGCTGCCTCGGCTTTCTTCTTTCCAGGATCTCTTTGTAGATTTCACAGCCTTTGTAGTTTGCTGGGTGTGCCCCTTGGCACAATGCACATTGCGCCGGGGTGTTGCGGTCTTTTTTGGGACAGTCAGCAGTTTTGTGTCCTAGTGCACATTTTACACAGCGGAATGGCCTCATACAGTAATTTTTTGAGTGCCCATATTGTTGGCAACGTTGACATTGTGGTATTGTAGTCCTTTTTTTGGGATCTTCAATTGTGACAGATTGGTGGTATATGTATTTTACTTCTTTGGCTGCTTTGTTGTTGGGTCCTGGTACTAAGTTAACGAAGAAGGTCGAGGTTGGCAGTTTGTCTGGGCCATATCGTGCATTTATGATTTCACCATAGATTGCGTTGCCCGTTTTTGTCATTGCTTCCTCTATTGCTTTGTGCGGAGTTGTGTGGTGCAGGTTTTTTATCACTATTCTGTAGCATCGCTGTTCCTTTAGGTTAAAGGTGTGGCCTATGAGCCCTTTGCTTCTTACAACGGAAATAATGTTTTTATAGTTTTCAACATAGTTACAAGCAATTCTCAATTGATTTTTATTAATTATTTTGAAGCTGAAGCTATCTTTGTTTGCTGTAGTCTCTAGGAGCTCTGTGAGTTTGTTAATGTCTTCTATTCCGTAGAGTATTATGGGAGGCGGCTTACTAGGTCGCTTTTCTTTAGGTTCAGCTGTGTCCTCTGTCAGGTCTATAGGCAGGTCACTGAAGCTGTTTTGTGTGTGTACACCTTGCGGCGGTGGTGATTGTGGTGGTTTTTTCCTCTTGTTACTTCTGAGTGTCGGAATTCTTTGCCAGTCCGGAGGTTTCGGGATGCTGGCCTGGTCTGTTTGGGAAAGATTCCCCAGGGACGAGCTTCTCGGTCTCGTAAATAGGCCAGGATGGAATGCCTGTTGAACAAATCGTTTTTTGCCAGTAGTATTCACTGGTGCAGAGGCCTGGTCATCTACCTTTGCACAGTCTTCGGTAACAAATTTATCACCATGAGGCCCGGATACCTCATGGCGCCGGGGGTTAGCCGGATCGCATACATCGCATATCTCATTATTCGTACTTTCCATGATAATAGGGGGGTGTGGGAATCATGTGGCGGACTTTTCCCAACAGTCTGCCCTCGATACTTTTTTGGGGGTATTTAGTCCCTCATGGTCATTGCTGGCCGGTAGTTGTTGGGTTAATTAACCGCCGCCCAAGGCTCGGCGTTGACGAAAGTTTTACGGCTAACGTTCTGCCCAGGTGTTTCGGGCAGTAGCAGTTTCGTCGGATTTAGCCAACCCTCCTCTTTTTTCATCCGGGCTTGGGACCGGCAACGGCAGAGTTATCACTTAAATTAGTTTTAATTTATTATATATATATTTTTTACATATTAAACTGTTAATCTATAAATAAACGTAAATGTTATAAAATATATAATTTTAAAACTACTTTAGCAGATTCAAGACCAAATTGTATTTATATATTTTAACTCGGCAACACCCAGCTCAGGGTACTCTACCTACAAGTGGGAACTTTAAATGTTGTCACAAATATTTTCAGTTAATTATTTGTTCCTTTTATTTGCGTAGATATATAATTGTAGTAGTATATTTGAATTTGTGAAACGTCAGAAATTATTTCTACATAAATCCCTATATTTTCCAAAGAATATCGTGTTATTAAACTTACTTTCACTTCACTTTTTAACGGATTTTTCGCGTGTTTATTAGTTTATTTAATTCCCGCCGTTTCAAATGTTTCCCGTAGTCGTGGTAGCGGGAGACTTACGGTTAATTTCAATGTGTAAGTAGGTGCTAATCGTGAAAACTTAATACATAATTAAACATGATTGTAGAAATACGGTTTTACCACAACTGTACCTTAAAACTATATGGCACAACAGACAAGTCAATCAGCGATGATCAGAGATCTATTATCCATTGAACTGAAGTGGCCAGTGCTGTTAAACATCACGCCTCACCGCCTCGGGGGTGGGCAGATTGATGAGTCCATAGAAAAACATTGCGACATTGGTTAAGCAATAGCACCTTAGTCCTCCATTAGTATCCTTTCAAGCTGTCATTCTGTTTAATCGTCATTTTAAATCATATATGACTCTACTGAGTGGGGCCTTGGACAATCTCCTGGGTAAGAATTAGGCTCTGGTGGATGTTCATCATGGATCATTATTGTGTATTATCTGACCAGATACGTGCTTCGGAGGACACGTTAAGCTGTGGGTACCGGCTGCCATTCTACCATGGACAATAATGAAAATCCAAATCAAAAGGAACTTTTTTTACAAAAAAACTAATCCATCTCTTTGATCTTCTGCAAGCCTTGCGTCTATCCGCATTCAACTACCACCAGTATAGAACGCTGCTCTACAGACAAGAGCCGGAAGGAAACCCTCTAGCTACTTTTCTAAAATTGTCGGTCTTTTTTATAAATACACTAACTAATCAACATATTGAGAGTAAGTTCGCCAAAAGAGAGTAACACACTACACGTTTACGCAACACCTGTCAGGCAGTGGTGACACTATGTATTCGAAATCCGTCACCACATGGAGAGACTAAACAAATCTAACACCGTAGAATTAACTCGCCTCTCTTAATTACCAAGGCCCCGTAACAAAGACATCAAACCCCGACCCGAAGAAACCAATTTCTCGATAGACAAAGGGCGCTTGCACAACGGTACCCATCTCGTATCGCGGGCTAATCTCAATGGAACAAAACAACAAAAGTTTGCCAACATCCGCGCCCAATTTGAGGCCACAATTCGCTAATAATAGAACAATTAAACTCTTCAATCTATTGACAATAAAGTTAGGGATACCATATTTTCGGTAATTATTTGGACGCTAAAATCATCATTTTCATTTAAACCCCTAAGCCCGGTTGTAGCATAATGGATAGTGCGGAACCTAATCGATCTGCAGGTTTAACAACGTTCGGTTCTTGCGGATGTTGGATGGGTGTAGGTACATCGAACCTGATCCATGCTTCGGAACGCATGTAAAGCCATCTCCGGCAGTCGACACGTAGTGAGAGGCATGAAGACTGACAGCTGGTCCAGTCCTGTAATTAATGGTTGTCCCATTACTCGCGGAGGGGAAACGGTAACTACTTCGTGTAAGTATTCCAATGTGTGGTAGTTAGCCAAATCAAGTTAGACTTTATGCGAACTTGCTGTTTTGATTCCAAAGGAAAATTGCTAAAAAGGTGAGGAAGAGGACCACTGCTGGGTCTGTTAGAACAAATCATTGCCAACCCATCTTGTCAGGGGGCACAGTAGGCTGATCGTCCTCTATGAATTTAGAGAAGGCCCGACAAAGTAGTGGGTCATTTATAATTTTCCTTGTCTTGTGGCTAGGTGGTTACAATGAGTATTCTAAATCCGTCTCCACGTGGTCCTCTAATGTACTGAAGGAGGTAAGGAGGGTAGCAGGCCACCAAGTAAAATGAAAAAAATATGGTACAGCATCTGTGGTAACCTTATTACCACAGATGCTGGACCTTAACGGGCTTATAATCATAAAACGCGTTAATATTGTAGTTAGTTAGTGTCTCTGATGGCTTCGCTTCGAATGTATATAGGGATTTTGTTATACCCGGTATTTTACACGTTTGTACCTACAACATCAAAGATGTTATTCGATATGGTTAAACAAATGGTCGTCTCAACCGTCGACCTCAATATGAGGTCAGCTTTAATTGAGAGACAAAAATGAGCTTCTTATATCGGAAAATAATGCGATATTCACACAATAACCGTAATTTTGTTGGAACAAGGTTCACGAACACCTGTTCATACTAGAGTTGGGCTGAACGTGGCCGAACATGCGGCAAACGTTTTAAAAATCGTCCGAATTTCGTTCGAACTCCGGTTCAATTTCGCTTGTAAAATTTAAATACAATTGGATTGCCAAGAACAGACTTTTTACGCATTTTTTTATATTTCCGAGTACACTTAAATCATTAAAAATAGGTACCTAATACTTCGTATTCTAGAATTTCCGTCTCCCATCATCCCATCACAAAGATGGGATAACGACATTGCTCACATTGCAGGAAAGTTTGGAGTAGAGATAGCACGCGAGACGCGAGAGACAGAAATGGAGAGAATTTGAGGAGTTTTTTTTTACATTTCGTTTTACGTAAAATTTGAAAATTCGTCTCTCTGTGCTGTCTTAGGTTTTCACAATCTTTGCACATTGCAGGGAATGATTTCTTAAAGTCTGAAACGTGGGGAACACGAAATAAAAGAACACGATCAGAATCATCACGAAATCATCAATATGTGTGTTTAAGCTTGCCGAAGAATCGAATTATCTTCCATGAAATTGAACTTAAGCATCGTTCATTTAAGGGCTAAAATTATGATGCTGATGAAATCGATTCATTTAGCTAAATACCCTCCATGTAATGGGAGGATGCCCGACTCAGCAGTGGATCATTATGGGCTGAGTAGTAGTAACAGCTAATAGTTGTAGCAAAGTTGACAGAAATAAGAATGGAACCTGATAAAATTTCAAGATGGTTACCCTACACGCTAAGTAGGTCATCAGCTCCGTCAAATATCCTGTTTTAAAAGCATGTCCTGTGCCCAACCGTGGCTAATTTTTGTTTCGGAACGTTTAATTTTAAACGATGATAGGAGTTAAACTGAGTGACAGGATAAGAAATAGTGAGATAGGGAAGCGTTGTGGTCTGAAAGAAGATGTAGTGACAAAAATTGAGAAAGGTATGCTGAGATGGTTTGGCCATGTCGAGAGAATGAATGAAGAACGATTGACGAAAAAAGTGTATAAGGCGAGTGTGAATGAAAGTGTTGGAAGGGGAAGACCTAGGCGGACGTTTCAAGACCAAATCAGGAACGTCTTGAAAAAAGGCGAGGTCAAGAGTACCCTAAACCGAAGAGCATGTATGAAGGGAATAATGAAAGTGGACGAAGCGAAACAAGTATGTATGGATCGTAGCAAGTGGAAAGAAGTGGTCTCTGCCTACCCCTACGGGAAAGAGGCGTGATTATATGTATGTATGTAATTTTTGCTGCCGCCGCTAGTTGCTGCTCCTACGCTAGTTGCAGGTGTACATGGGCGGCGGTGTTTACTTACTACCAGGTGACCCACGTACCAGCGTGCCTCACTCTTTTATAATTAATTAGCTGCCTCCTGCGCGCGTTGCTACGCCACTAACTAAAATAAATTTGAAGGAAAGACATTACACAAATTTTCATTTACTTATTTGTCGGAGAATAAACTGTTTAATTAAACCTTTTAATTTGAGCAGCGGGTTCAAGGTACCGATCTTAACTACACTCCAGCATTAACACACCGCACCGCAACCACTGTTTCTATCATAATGCCCGATCCACCTCGATCGCGCTCCTTTTATAAGTTTTTGCCGAACGTCAAGATGGCGCCTCGACCCCGCTCGAGGACTACCCTCCGCTCTGATAATGTAAAATAATATAACGTCTTCTTTTAAAAAGATGACAAACTAAATTGAATAGAAAAATCTAACAAATTAAACTAATTAAAATTAAGATTTAACAAAGTATTTTCTAGGCTAATTGATATCGTCTTTAAGTAACCAACAATCAACTCCATTCTGACTACTTCCTCCGACATATATATATTATTTTTTGTTCAATATTTATTTCGTTTAGTTCAATTCAATTTGCTGAAGTTCACAACATGACCAAATGCATAGTTTGGGATGATGAAACGAACCCCCTTTTATGTTCTCTTATAGGGACAGCCACTTACTATCAGACGGGTTCCTTAATTCCCACCCTAGTAGCACAAATAAACGAAAATGTTGCATCTTTAAAATGTTGCTTAAACAAAATTATTAGCGCATAACATGCTATTAAAACAATAGCCTCATTCAGCACAGGAATCGAACCCCGGTCAAGGGTAACGTACTAAAATAGATGATCCTTTGCCGAGTAATTGCAACATTTGTTTGTTAGACGTCAAGTGGAGGTCAGAGTTACGACTTAAATGGATGGTTTAGTGTTAAATAGGAGCCAGATCACCATTAATTTTGACTGTCTGAGATTAAGAGTAAAGTTCTGCTTGTGATTATCATCACCATAATTTCAGCCCATAAATGATCCAATGAGTCAGGCCACCTCCAAATTCATGGAGGGAAATTAGCATACTGTGCCGCGCTGGCAAGACGGGTTTAGAATTAAAATAGAGATCTTGTTCCTTTCTGATTACGGGTTTCCGCTTCGATTCCGCTAAAGGTACTTGTTCAAATGTTGTAATGTTCAGGTTGTGGGTGACGTTTGTGTTTCAGGAATATCTGTATTCGGAGCTGTTTTAAAGATAGATTGACTCATCACGATATCTCTGGAACCATAAGACCTAGAGACTTGAAATTTGGTAGGAATGTTCTTTGCACCAAGTAGAGGCGTGGGGGCTAATTATTTGCCAAAACCACGTTTGCGGGATCAGCTAGTATTTTATATAGGTAAAAAGAGTGTATGGGAAAGAATCTCCAGTTCTATCGAAAGAGATAACTACGTCTTCTTTTTCTTTTAAAGTGTGTAACTGACTGGCTGAAAATACATTATTATTTTGGCTTCTAATAATTTCGTCAGACCAATTTTTCATAAACATCTTCCAAGTACAGACTTTGGTAAGTTCCAATTATAACGATCATTACAACTATTTTGTCCGTATTATTATAATAACATACTTGTTCATAAAATTGCTGTTATTTTGAGCATCATTGGTGGTTTCTATTCATTATGTCTGTACGTAGCGTGAGATGTCTGCGTTAGAAAAAAAATCGAATACCGAAACTAAACAGTTACTTATTTACCAGTAATAATTACAATCCACCATTAGTTAAAGTTTTAAAAATCGACCACTTCTACACTTTCAGAAGTTTTTAAAATCGACCACTTTTACACTTTTAGAAGTTTTTAAAATCTACCACTTTTAGTTTTTTTTTCGACTACTTTAAACAAGGTATCTGAATATTGCCGCCTAGCAAATATTGTGGATACAATAAATTTCCCGATTGGTCGGTTGTTGAATGGTTCCGTGCTTCGGACGACACATAAAACCGTCGAATCCCGCTGCCCATCTAAGGCAGTCGATACAAGAAGGCAGTGGTAACTGGGTGATAAACTGATAGCTCTAGCTGATCTAACGAAATAATTCAATTGCCCGTAGTCCCACTATATGGATATCGGGGGGCAGTCGTTCTGTGACCTGCTGTAGTAAACCAAATTAGGTTATACTCGAGCCGATCCCAATAAATAAATAAATAAATAAATAAATACCTTGGACATTTCACACAATGCCATCTCGTCCCAAGCTAAGCAACTTAATGCTTGTGTTATGGTAACGAGATGGATGATAAACTACTTATATACATTTTTTTTTGTAAATACATACATATTATAGATATAAATGACACCCAGACTCCGAGCCAGTGCCTCTGGTTTAGACAAAGACACTTGCCCGACCCCGGAATCGAACCCGGGACCCGTTGATCCAAAGGCGGCACATCTAGCCACTAGACCAACGAGGCAGTGAAAAAGCTAAAATTTATCGTAATTAACTCACTGGTCTTTAAGTTTCCCTCTATTGGGTCAATTAGATAAAGTTTAAAGTGAATAATAGCAATCACTCAAGTGTTTCTCACGCCATTGCGACTCTTGCGTACCTACATATTGCGTTCAAGTAGTGTGGATTGTTTCACACATAACTTGGGAATGTCGGCTTACCTCACGCTGTCATATTATTATTTGTAATATCCGGTAATGTTCTGATGAGGGTTAAGCTCGATGAAGTAGCCTTAAGTCTGCCTATCCCATAATAGAAGACTAGCACAGTTTGGTTGCATAACGTTTACAGACTACCGTAGTGACGTTGTCCCTGAGCTCTATCAGGGGAACTGGTCTTGAAACGTGGCATTAAGACGTAGATAAAATTTCACACACTTATAGTTTATAAAGAGAAGAACGCATTTTTCTTTTATTTAGCTTTAAAAAATACATTATATAAAAAAAAACTTTACGCCTACTATACCATGTATGCAACCCACACGCATATTTACCGTTTTTGTTTATTGTTTAAGTCTGTGGTCAAATTGAAAAGTTTTAATCTATTTATTAGAACTATAATTTTAAGTTTAAAAATAAAGTAAAACTACTAGTAACAATCATTGCGCATAACATTCTAGTAAGTGATGCAATAAACGTTACTATAGATTGTCTTACCAATAGTTCTCTGTATAACGCTCTAATAAGGTATTTAAACAAGCCAGAGAACAGAGAAAAGCCAGCAAGAAACTCTATAGTTATGTTTCAATTGTCTTTGTTATGAGCCCACAGTTATGAAACTATACCATTTCAGTTCTTATTTTGTTTAGCCCTTATGCAGTTAGGCACTCAGTATTGTCAAAGCATTTCTGATAGGCTCCTAAGTCGTGATAGATGTAAATAGGTGCACACAGTCATAGATTATTTAAAAAGTAATTCATTTAGCGCGCGTATGATATACTACCTATTACCGCTTTGATTTATGGTAATTATTTCTTCTCTACTACTACTACCACTCAGCTCTTATATGACCCACTGCTGAGTCGGGCCTCCTCCAGTTACATGGAGGGTAATTAGCCTACCGTGTAAGTGGCTGGTAAGTACGGTTGGCACAGAGTTTGCATCAAGTTTTCCTGGCGTTTCTCTAGTCGGTGCTTACGACATCCTCAGGATAGTGTGGGTTGGTGAGCATGTGCATTCCGTCCGTAAATATATATAATATATACTTAGTGGCTTCGTGACTACCATATATGTATAGAAAAATGGGGCAGCCGGGGCTGACGGCTCTACGGGTCCTCCTCTCCTCCCTTTACACGGAGGAAGTCACGGGATTCAAATTATGGACACCCATCCAACAAACAGCGGAACCAGACTTAACCTGCAAATTTATGTATCCACCCACACTATTCACTAGTCTTTGACTTCCCCTGAATACATTCACTCATTAAGTAAAAAAAACCTAACGAAAATGCTTACGAACACGTTATGTGGTCGAATGACTACTGTAAAATAAGGATAATGTATTCAAATCTCAACCAAATTTGTAATTGACCGTAAATTAACAATTTATTAATGCATTTGTTTCACAATTTCAACCCAATACAAGACGATTCCATTATGACACCATATTAATTAATGATACGATTAATCCTTGTAAATGTCACCTTTTCTGTGTTGTAATATTAGAAATATACAATACACCAACGCATTCCGTTACGAAAGTTGTGAATGGACTGAGCAGATTGTCTGACAAGCCTAGGGGTTGCAAACGCTGCCTTTGGGTTAGATCTCCGGTTCGATTCCAAGGTATGGTAAGGTTGTAGTTTAAGCCTTACTTTCAGCCATACTGCTGAGTCTGGCTTCTTCCAGTTTCATAGCTTTAAGTGTTTTTCTCTTGAGCCTAGATCTTATGCCCAACTAGCTACTTTAAATCACTTTGTACGTTACCCTCGGCTAAGTACTGGTTGGTAATAAACTATCTATTCTAAATTCGTCGTCACATGGACGAATACATCACCACATGAAACTTTGTGTAAGCCTGGGATAACTTCATAATCAGTATCATCATCACTACATAGTTTATAACAAAGTCGCTGTCGTCTGTCCGTCCATATGTTTAAAACTACGCAACGGATTTTGAAGCGGTTTTTTTAATAGATAGAGTGATTCAAGAGGACTGCCTCGTTGGTCTAGTGGTTAGATGTGCCGCCTTTGAATCAACGGGTCCCGGGTTCGATTCCGGGGTCGGGCAAGTGTCTTTGTCTAAACCAGAGGCATTGGCTCGGAGTCTGGGTGTCCTTTCTATATATAATATGTATGTATTTACAAAAAAAAATGTATTTAAGTAGTTTATCATCCATCTCGTTACCATAACACAAGCATTAAGTTGCTTAGCTTGGGACGAGATGGCGTTGTGTGAAATGCCCAAGGATATCTATTTATAAAAAAAAAACGAAGGTTTTTCAGTATAATACATGCATAAATTTAGATGTTCATCATTGCAGCAGTGCGAAGCCGGGGCGGGTCGCTAGTACATGAATAAATCCTTTTATCTTTTAAAAGTAATATATTATATTGTGTCCGATAAATGGAGTCCGATTTTAATTAAAAAAAAGGTAGGGCCTATTATACCTACCTACTAAATTTCCTATCTCTTTATTTATTTTACACAGGCACACCATAACATTCTAAAAATCCGCTACCAGAGAGCCTTCCAGGGCTCATCAAAGATGATATCAGTAAATGAAACTACATATTACGTGGCGTCTGTGAAAGAAAATAATCTTTGACAACATGTCGTAACCATAAACCGTACATCAACATTATTTGTGCGGGAATCGTTTTACGCTAATCTTGTTATCGTCCTTAGCGTCACTAAGAACCTTAAATGACCTTAAATTCTTACGCAATAGAGCTTAATTTTCTGGTAACGAAATATAGGCGTATACGACTAATGTTGCGTAGATAATCCGCTAAAAGTAGGTTTAAGCTACAAAGGTACACTATAAGTATGGCATGGTAATCAATTTTACTTGGTTGAACGTTTTGACCTACTAACAGGGGTTTGGGCTTATGCTGTGGAGCTACGAATGAGAGAGAATCTGTAAATTAAATTCTTATAAACCTAACAAATATTAACTGTTACCCGGAGTCTTCGTCTGCGTTGGCTCTTGGGCTTTATAACTACTACATACTACTACTGATCTGCCCATAAACGACCCACTGTTGAGTCGGCGTCCTCTAGTTACAAGGAGGATAATAAGCCTACTGTCCCACGATGGCCAGACGGGTTGGCATAAGGTTTCATATCAAGTTTTCCTTCTCTTGCAGCTAGAGTATCAGCCTTGTCATTTCCTTCATGTAAAATTGGAATAAAATTCTTCGTAGCAAGCTGCTCCTATACTAATTTCCCTCCATGAATTAGAGGGGGGAAGCAATATTACGTACCTCCTTTATCCTGAATACTTTTTGTTTGAAGGCCCAGTCGTGCAATAGCATTAAATTAAAAACAATGTTACAAAATACCGAATCTAAATGATTAATATAAAAATGTTACAGTTTCACATCAAAGATGGATTAAGCTTCACCTTGGTGTTGTCTAACTACCTATTTAACTATAATTTGGGCTTCAATTTATTGAAACCAATAATTTAGTTCCAAGTTAGCCATGGCAATAAATCTGCAAAAAGTATGTTGTATTTTAGTGAGATAACTTTTTCAACTTATTCGATTCAGAACTTCAAAAAACAAGTTTCAGTTCTTGAGGGTACATAATACTACTTATGTTTAAAACACAGCAATAAAATTGTTTACGGGAGTTAAAATAAAAGAAAAATCATTTATTTCAAGTAAAAAAGCCCCGACCCAATGCTACGCGAGAGAAGCCGCGAGCAGTACATAGGTATCTAGATTATAATAAACATTTAAATAGCATGTCAAACTCAATCTCAAAATGAACTTTATTTACGTAGGTTTTATCACAAAACTCTTATAAATCGTCATATTTAAAGTTACCATTAACATCATCTTGCGACCTCTGTCCCACGCTAGGTGGTAGTCACCATACACACTTAACAGTCTTCATATCTACAGTCACACCTTTCATACACAATTCCTCATTCTTACAATCCATCCATCTCTCTTGCGTCAGATTCTACTACTATTTAGCCTATAAATGAGCCACTGCTGAGTCGCGCCTCCTCCAATTACATGGAGGGTAATTAGCCTTCTGTCCCACGCTGGCCAGTAAAGGTTGGCACAGGGTTTCGTCATCACACGGACATTTTAGATAATTGTGCAGTTATTAATTACCTTACATTTAGCACATTGTTGTCTCATTAGGCCTCTTGTCATTCAGTCATGTTAAAGTGTATGTATGTTTGTAACCTTGCAAGTTGCAGTTCAATGTGTGGGCCCTCGGAAGTGAATTTGTAAAGTTTAATTGAGTTATTATTGTATAATTAATATTTTGATTTGATGCCAAAGAGAATTAATTGGCAGTATTATTGTTATAGGTCAAGGATCACTGTGTGACGTATGTCATAGATTTTCAATCGACTTCCTTTAAAAAAGAGGAATAAAGTACATTATCCGAACCCAATATTGAGTCAAGCCTCTTCCAATATTATGGACGGAATTTAGTCTTTCATACTAGATGGGCTGGCAGTGGGTTGAAATTTAACTTTACTTGCGAATATGCTATTCAAATTCAAATGGAAATTTATTCATGTAGGTTTTATCAAAAACTTAAAAATCGTAATGTTTTAAACAATCATCATCCTTTGGTCCTTTTCCCACGCTAGGTGATAGTATCCTAACGATGCCACTTACGGACCTTTAGTGGCCTCATTTGACGACCTTACGATGTAATGGGTTGCTGACATTATGTATTTTCTGTGTGTATATAAATCAGCAATTTGTACCTGTATTTTTGTAGGTGGTTAAAAAAACGAAGTTCATATATTTTCCGATGTGAAAATTCCACCACGGAATTTGCTAATTGAAAAATACTATGATTACTTATCCTAAAATGTATAGTTACATTTTCAACGGTTTTGTAGGTTAACAATTAAATATTTATTATATAATTAGAAAAAAAAAGAACAATATAAATAAAATGAACGTACTTAGATACAAGGATGAGGTTGGTGTACAGACAGATTTACACAATAATTATAGCGTGCAAATTATGTTGTTATTATTATAATTGCTTTTTAATGGCGTCATCATGTGTGTAATTGTTTTTATGATTACCGAGTGATTTGCTTGTGTTTCACATTCCACTTGAATGAACATAAGTACCATATCATTTTAAGAATAAAAAATCTTTGCGGATAGGTTGGATAATTACTAAGAACTTTGAGTTTTATTCTGAAACTAATTAAAACCCAACAAAATGAAAACAGTTTTTTCTTGTGCCGCGTTCCGACCTGGTATACTTAGTTAGTATTATAAAAATTATGTAACCGCTGACGATTGTGAACGCCATAGTTGGTTTAAACATTAAAGCATTTTTCTATTGTATTCTATGGACCATGTGATTTCAACAGTAGGTATATATGGTACGATAATTTCACATGCTCTAACATCAGGGGGCGTAGCTCAGATGGTAGAGCGCTCGCTTAGCATGCGAGAGGTACCGGGATCGATACCCGGCGCCTCCAATCTGACTTTTTGCACATTTATTTTTTCCCCTAATATACCAATATATTTCTGAAAATTATTGATCAAGTTTGCTATTTATTCCATCTTATGCGGTTTTAGTTTATTAAACATAGGTTAATATTAAAAAGCAGCGCCATCTTTTTGCATAAAAAGGAACTAACCTAAGTTTAAGTCTACGCAGAGGAAATCGCGGGTAACAGCTAGATCTAGCGTTCTGTTTGTAATATTTTTGTTTAGGTAGCTGCTGCTAGATAACAAAAATATTACAAAGAAAAACAATTTAAGTAATAATAAATATCCTTGGACATTTCACACAACGCCATCTCGTCCCAAACTAAGCAACTTAATGCTTGTGTTATGGTAACGAGATGGATGATAAACTACTTATAAACAATTTTTTTTTTGTAAATACATCATAATATAGATAGAAAACACCCAGACCCGGAAAAAATACTTGTAGGTCGTACAAATATATCTTCTGTGCGGGAATCGAACCCGCGACATGCTGCGCAGCAGTCGATCGCTCAACCACTGGGCGTGATTTGATACATCATACAAGCATGCGTAAATTGGTTAGGTACTTATTTCTAATAAAGGAAACTCCCAATTTTATTATGGCATAACATCCAAGATTTTCATTTTCTACATTATTTTAATTTTTTCACAGGCGCTTACCACAAATAGACATAGATACCTACACTAAAGTTGCCTACCTATTTAAAGAAGCAATGTTTCATTCAATTGGGAAAACGATGCTCATTAAAAGCGTATTACCTACGTAGTTGCAAAACTTTATTCAGGTTAATAGCGCAGTAATAGCGATGCTTGTGGACTTTCCGCTCAGTTTTATTTTTTCAGCTACCTTGGATGAACTACCGCCATTAACCTTGTGATTTAACTTATATAATTTTTATAATGCCCAATAACTGCGCCAATTGCAGTAGGAGTGATAAAGGCTGTGTCACTTAACAATTTAGTGTGGTCACGTCATATTTGTATCATAACCCCGTCGGGAAAGAGGAGTGCTTTATGTACCACCATCATTGTAACCCTTTTATTTAAAAGAGCAACCATGGAGTTTCTTGCCGGCTCTTCTCTGTGGAATGGCATTCCGAACCGGTGGTAAAAACTAAATGATAAATTATTCTTATTTTTTTTAATTTTATTTAGTGTATTTTTTTTTTGACTATTTGAAAGCATTCGTAAGAATTTATTCGAATAAAAAACATTTTAATTTTGGTTTTGATTTATAACGTCTATCTGATTGATTGGGTATCAGTGTGTTGATATATGGCACATGACTAGTGAGCTGATCAGATGATTTTTATTACTTACTTTCTTCTCAGCGCTAAAATGACCTACTACTAAGTCGGGCCTCCTCCCAACTACATGGAGGGTAATTAGCCCACTGTGACACGCTGGCCAGACGGCATAGGTTGGCATAGGCTTTTGTTTAAAATATTTAACATGCTCCTAGGTTTTCGGCCTTGTCGTTTCCTTTTGTCGGCTCTTACGACACCCTCAAGATGAAAATGGGTGGCGACAGAGTTTTATTATGTTTTATTTTAATGAGTTCTTTATCACTACTCACTACATAGTATAAAACAAAGTCGCTGTAGTCTGTCCGTCCCTATGTATGCTTAAATCTTCAAAACTACGCAACGGATTTTGAAGCGATTCAATAGATAGAGTGATTCTAGAGGAAGGTTTATATGTCAATATTGCACCCGTGCGAAGCCGGGGTGGGTCGCTAGTTATTTATAAAGTTCTTTATACTTTATATTATAATTTTTCATCATCATTTTACAATAACATCTTTTTAGAGCGACCTTCCAAACCGATCGATTTTAACAGTATACATATAGATAAAATACATAAAATTTATCGACGACCTACTTAAACGAAACAAATTTGATTTCAACTACTTCAAGTTGTTTATGGGTAATTTCGCTTTTCAGTGCCTATTTTGAGGTCGGTTGCCTTTTCCTGTTAAAAAGGTACTTGAATGCAATGTCGCCTTTCACACACACATCGCCACAATCATTAACCCTGACATGTCATGATGTGTTCGTAAACTAGTAATGATGGCGCCCTAATGCCAAGGCAGTTCCACCACATCACTATTGCCATACGAGTAGACGCACCCATATTGTCAACATTAAAGAAGCTCATTAAGCTTTTATCAATGGATATGTTTGTGCTGGTATCGTGTTGGCTTTCAACCATACATGATGAATTATAGATGGATGCGGGGTCGCAAGAACTCGCTTAAATTCTATAATAAAAAAAAATGAAGTTTAAAGGTCACGATTACTACTACTACTCAGCCCACAGATGACCCACTGGTGAGTCGGGCCTCTTCCAGTTATATGGAGGGTAACTAGCTAGGTTTCATATCAAGTTTTCCTTCTCTTGCATCTAGGTTTTCTGCCTTGTCATTTCCTACTGTCTGCTTTTACGACATCCTTAGGATGGAATGGGGTGGTGACAATGTGTATTCCAAATTCGTCTCTTAAAAATCGTTAAATAAAATTGCACAGAAAATAAATATAATCTTCATTGAAGTATCACAAAATATTTAATCTTAAAAATATCCTGAAATGAAATATCTGTTCCAATTTAGCCGCAGGCCTGATCTCATAAACAAGTCTTTGACTTAATTTTAAATAGTTCATTGCGTAATATTTATTGCTCATCAAAGCCATTGCTTAATTACGAAGTGATTTTAATAAGGGCAATGATAGCTAGCAGGCCGCGTTGGCATTTGGGTAGAGACATGGTGGGACCGCCTCTCAACCTTCGGGGTACTTCGTTGCTTCGAAACTATTTTAATTGTGCTGTATTTTATAATACAATTGCTGAGCAATCCAATGCCACGCAGCAGCTTTTTAATAAATCAACCAAAGTTTATGAACTTCCGGTGTTTGTCGGCAGGTTGGATTTTTACGGCAACGAAAAAAGATAATAGAGATTATCTTGTCGGCTCTTTTAATTGGGGCGGCATTAGTAACCGTGGATATCAGTAAGGGTTGTGCATAAAGAGATGGATGGATTGTGTGAATGAGGACATGTGTATGAAACGTAGATCTGCTGCCGATAGGAGTGTATGGAAGTCACCACCTTTTTTTTTACGTTGAAAATCCTCATCGCAGCCGTAGTTCGCGTGTGTCGCGGCAGTTTAAAACTCTCGTGGCAACTCTGATGACAAGAGTCCCCGGAGCCAAAAACCACGCATATGAGTGCCGCTCTTCGTGTGGCTTCTCCACGTGGTGGGCCCGCCCGGCATGGGTGACCCTAAGCCAGTATGACCCCAACGGATCCTAAAGGCACCGAAGCGCCCTCGCAACAACAAGGTGGCAGCACAGTCGAGGGGGATGGAGACTACCACCTAGCGCGTGACAAGGGCCGGAAGATGATGATAGTAGTTTTAAACGTGATGATTTAAATATTTTTGTGCTAAAACCTACACGAATGAAGTTCCTTTTGAATTTGTTCACTGCTAGATAGATATCTGATGTTATAAGGAGTACCTCACGCTCTAAACGATTCTCGGAAAGTAAACGACAATGCCCCTCCGGGCAGCCACTAATAGAGGCGGGCCCAGACCCCTAGAGTCGATGAGCCTGTTCCCTCATTGAGAAGTATACCCGTGTTCTTGTAGCAGGGCAGGAAAGCTATTTGTATTAATGGTTATTCGGAGCCCTGCCTTCCATCATTTCTCGGAGTCACTTACAACCCGGCAACCTTCTAATAGAATTTTCAAAGAAGAATTTTTTTTTGCAATCGCTCCATAGAAATACTGTTAGTCAACCCAATTAATTAAGACCAGTGTCGAACGTGAAGGCATATATATTGTAAAGCTATAATACATATTTTGTCTTATGTAGGTGAATTGCTCAATATATGTAAAAAGTAGATTAGCCGTCTAATCCCATTAAAAGTTCAACATAATGCCACTGTCACATTTACAAAATAACATAACACAAGACCATTGTATTCGAAATACCGATACACATTCTAAATAATCGACAACATTAACATAACAACGCCTTAACTCATAACAATAAATTATAATCCGAGACATTTGCGTAGTCTCACCGAAATAATTTAAGAATATGGTCACTAATGGAATTTCTAATAGAAGTTAGGCGCAAAGGGATGCTCAGCCAGACGAGATGGAATATCGGGGGAATATCGCGGCGCCTACGCCTGACGTTTCTTGTCGGGGATTTCTTATCCCATCAGACGTAAGCGCATCACTCCGGTGGTAGGTATAAACGAAAAGTATAAAAATGTAGCATACTGAATTCCTGTTAAGCTTCCTAAAATTAACCTGTTTTTGGATATCGAACACTCACCATAATTTATTAGCGCCTGCGCAAAGGCCGTCGCGTCACGTGATACTCGCGTAGGCGTCGTTGCTAAGACATACATTTATTTAAAATTTATTTAATCAGGTTTATATGTGTGTATAAATTATGCATCACATCGATTTTTAAGTTAATAATTTAGAATATAACCTGTTATGATCTGTAAACCTGTTTATTATTTTGCTCGTTTTGAAGTGCACCGCCATTGTGTAGACCGCATCCACCAACTCCAGGTGACTGTTTTTTTTTGTCGGAATGCCTCTTAAATACCTGCCCGTTGGGGACTGGCCGGGTTATGTGGTACTCCGTGGCGCGTGGAGTGTTGCGCCCCAGCCTACCCACTAAAACAGACGACTATCCTCGGGGCCACGGGGTTCACTCCTTCCGATGCCGGTGGGCCGTGGCCCGCCTACCGCCTAGTTTAGTGGAGGACTTCAAACGACCTAGACAAGCTCATCCGTCCGTCTAGTCGGGAGTATTCAGAACCTCTGCTGAGATAGGCCTCCGCCACCCACACGTAGGAAAAGTATTAGTTTGGTATTTGGCTTCAAGTCATCTTTTGGCCTGCTAAAGGGACCCCGGAACAGCAGTGGGTCAATAATTGACTGAAATGGTATTGAGTGAAATTGGGTCGACCTCGATGACATTGTGAAGGTACATGCCTCATAATGTTCTATAATTATAATTACAAATATACCCAAGGACACAATGTAGACCAAATGTTTCAAGTAAACACTTACGAGTCTGATTTGCATAACGGCGACATTTTAACATAATTTATTTATTGTTACGCCGAATTTATCTATGTCTGGTGTGTAAAAAAAACGACTTTATATCTATCTGAATTATTGATTACTACTCGTACATCCGGTATTAAGGTTAAATGGATTATTGTAGGAACCATCTTTTATTTCATGATTTAATACTTGGAAATAAACTAAATTTTCAATAAGGCGGAAGATGGCTCCTCTCAAAAATATCTAAACGGGTACATCCATCCACATCCATCCATAAGCTTGTCATTGGCTTTGGCACCTGATTTGGTTAACCACCAGCATATACCCATTTAGTGGGACTACCGGTAATTATATAGTAAGACCAGCTGTCCGTGTAATAGATGGTAGAGAGTTGGACATTTGGCAGTCGGGACCGATAGCTTTACGTGCCCTCCGCTAACGGATGAGTGCAGATAGTAAACGCAAATGATGGACACCCAAGCAACATCCAGCAGAACCACACGTTGCTATGCAGATCGCTTTCACGTAGTTAAAGAAGCTATATTAGTCTTTTATAGACATCACGAACGTACTCGTATAATGCCTCTTTTTCGTCGGAATAATAAGCCTCGGCCTTATTCGAGAGTGTTAACATCTATTTCTGGTGAAAATGTTTTGGATAAGTAATTGAGACGCAAACTTTCCAGTTGCGACAGAGGATTCTCGAAAATTTCTTAGTTTTTTTTATAATTAAACATCTATTCGAAATCAAAATGCTTTCAATAGTCAAAAATTTTCCTAGGGTCCTTGAGATGCAAACTAAAATTCTTTGTTTAGTATCACACGTTTTTGTAAAGTTTAAGGTTACGTTCTACTGCAAAATGTTTATTCAACGAATGAATAAAAGATCTTTTTATAGAGTATCTCTGAAACCATTTCATGCCCCAATCTAACGTAACGATGCAACAACAAATTATATTAACTACTCCTTAGTTGCACTACCTAATGTTCGAAGTTCCTGCGATGTATACCTACTTAGTTAAAATAATATAAATTCTATTGTATGAGTACAAAGGTGTTAATTTAAATACTGACCATAATGATAGTGATTAGGGCGCATATTGATATATAGGTCGGAATGTAATTTTCATAAATAGTTTTACTAGTGGCTCTGTGGAAATAATATAGCATAAAATTTCTGGTAGTTTGCCTAATCAGTATATTTGTAGTTGACCCCCATGAAAAGGAGCCACTGGCCTTACGTATACTTATTGCGGAACACAATTCAACTGTCGAGCAAGCAACATATGGCTCAGTCCGTTGATAGATGGGTGTCCACCACATGTACTCGTATATAGCTTTTGTTTTCACGATCCCCTGCACTAGGTATAACCTGTATCGCGGGGGCAGTTTACAAACATGTAGTTCACGAACACATAAGATACCCAGACTCGGAGTAAGTGCCTCTGGTTTAGACAAAGACACTTGCCCGACTCTAGAATAAAAACCGGGTCCTGATCTAAAGGCGGAATATCTCGACTGCCTCGTTGGTCTAGTGGTCAGATGTGCCGCCTTTGGATCAACGGGTCCCGGGTTCGATTCCGGGGTCGGGCCAGTGTCAGTGTTTGTCTAAACCAGAGGCACTGGCTCGGAGTCTGGGTGTCATTTATATCCATAATATGTATGTATTTACAAAAAAAAAATGTATATAAGTAGTTTATCATCCATCTCGTTACCATAACACAAGCTTTAAGTTGCTTAACTTGGGACGAGATGGCGTTGTGTGAAATGTCCAAGGATATTTATTTATTATTTATCTAACCCCTAGACCAACATGTCACTCGTAGGGAAAGTAAACACGTCGGTTCCGACTGTCATTCGAATAACCATGGCACCTGATACAGTCAGAACTCTGAAACCTGGCAGAAGGTTATTGCTAGTGGTACAACATTGGTTTGAGATCTCATACCGTCAGCTGAATAACACCTGGTCGTGTTATTCTGTAAGATGGAGGTCGAGCGGCGGGTCGTTCTCTTCCCTGTAGTATGGTTAGGGAGGGTGTTAGCAGATGCGTGTCAATAGGTGCTGTTGCTGTAGGTCGTGCTCAGGCATAAGTTAGTTATACAGTTCCTTTATTTAACTCGCGTCGTTTCTCTTTCGTGACCATGAATCCTACAAGGCATTGGAAACGTCGGCAATTAAATAATGAGAAATTCACGCGATCTAACGATTGTGAAAACCTACTATTTTGACTAGATACTGCTGATGTTTGGCCCTTATGACTATTACGCAAGGTTGCTTTCAGAAATATGTCTTATCATTGCCTTTGTAACAAAAATGGCGTTTCAAATTAGTTTCTAGTACAGAGGTTCTTGCCGGTTATTCTCTCTGGAGCAGCATTCCGAACAGATGGTAAATTAAAAATGTATTTGTGACCTATCAAAAGACTGGACTTGATTAAATGAACTTTCTGAGTAGTATTATTGTACTATCTATATAAGGCTTATCACAATTTAGTTACCTGTAAAATCTGAATTATCAACTTAAAGAAATATTGCCTTTTATTGCGGGCCAAAAATCCTACACCGCGTTATAGAAGTTAACGCATGGTTAAAAATCCCCGACTACCGTTTTTAGGGGAATGGCCAGATATACCTACTACTTCGTCTGGCAGGATGATCATCCATTTGCGCCTCAACTATCATTGGATATATAGGCGTTTCACCGATACAATATCTATGCACGTTCGCAATCAGATTTTGTCAGACAAGCACTGAACAAGATTAAAAATACTTGTTTCATTCTTTAAATCGTATATCATTAACTTTCATATTATTTTACGTCAAGTACCGGTCTATTTGCCAGGTGGTATCTTAGGGAATTATGTACTATCTTATCTATGTACATATACATATATGGAAATAATCAATCGGTTGCTTGTTTACGTTCTTTAAAATTCTCTATCAGCTCAGATCAGGTCTACAACCTTAATTAACTATAAAAGAATGCCAACTGGGTTATGGGTGGACTGGACTCCTCCTTCTTCATAATAAGAATCCACTGTGTTCCGCCCTTGTGCCATGTAGGCCACACAGTATGGCCAAAAGATCCAGTAGGTCAGAGGGCCGCGTCTTGACTAAAACTTACACTGCGTCATGACTGTTCGTTTATCACTATCACTACATAGTATAAAACAAAGTCGCATTCTTCTGTCCGTCCCTATGTATGCATAAATCTTTAAAACTACGCAACGGATTTTGAAGCGGTTTTTTTTAATAGATAGAGTGATTCAAGGGGAACGTTTATATGTATAACCCACCCCCGCTTTGCACGAGCGAAGCCGGGGCGGGCCACTAGTTACTTATAATAATTAAAATTATAATTTGACAAGAGTGAAAGGGTTTCTATCTGACTATAGACTTTTAACCCTTTTTTTACGTTGAAAATCCTCATCGTATCCCTGGCCCGTCTGTGTAGCTCTCTAGGCAACTCAGAGGACAGAGGAGTCCCCGGAGCCAAAAACAAACATACAACCCTAAATTTTCACACCCCTACGATCTATCCCTATGACATGGCAAAACAAAGTTTTCCGGGTCAGCTAGTTGCTTTATAGAATGACCAATTTGAATTAATCTTGGACACAACAAAATATTTAGTGTCCGAAACGCAGATGGACGTACATAGCAAAAACCTAACAAGATAACGCACACTTCGAAAATTGAATCTTGAAATCTAAGTATTACAATTCAAAGTAGCCTCACCAGTTAAGTCGCTTAAGCTCTTATTCATTGCTGAGCGATTGATTGATAAGGAGATAAGACATAATTTCCTCGCGGCCCGGTCGTTATCAGACTTATCAGTAGGTACTGATAAAACTCAGTCTGTGTTGTGTAGCCAGAAGATCGGCATGTGGATTTCACATACTTAGAAATAATGGTGAGTTCATCCACATCGCAGCCCCTAAATGACCCAGTAAAGAGTCGGACTTCCCCCAAATTTATGAAGTGGAATTAACGGTCACGATGGCCAGATGGAGCTTCGTGCTTTTCTTTTTTCTTCTTTTTCATGTGATGAGTTTTGATAGTGAGTAATATCGTCTTTCAATATCCAATCACCCTGGCCTTTATTCCAAAGTATGATCTCATTTGGCTACTACTATACGTACTGCTCAGCTCAGCCCATAGATGACCCATTGCTGAGTCGGGCCTCCTCCAGTTACAAGGAGGGTAATTGGCCTACTGTGCCAGGTTAGCCAGACCGGTTTCGGGACGGGTCTTGTGGCTAGGTTATCAGCCGTCCTTTCCTTTTGTCGCCTCTTACGACACCCTCAGGATGGAATGGTATGGTGACACTATGTATTCTAAATCCGCCACCAAACGGACAGTATGTATTTACACGAGGCGATTGCCGTATGCCCTCCGCAAATGACTGCCATAGATATTAGGATGACTCAGAGATAGATATAATTAAATTACATAATTAATTTATATTTTTTTAATTAGTCAAACAAAACATATATTATCTAACATTTATTTGTAGTGTATTGTTAATTGTACTCTGTTTGCTCGTAAGTTTCCTTAACAATAGCTACAAGTGAGGACTTGTTATTGGCCCAATGAAGCTAAGGAATACATAAACCTATATTAGCTGTTAGTCCTCCATGCATTAAATAAATAAATCAATGAATAAATTAATTAATCTTATCCGGAGAAAAAATGTGTTTCTGTTGAAACATCACGTAATGTACCTAAAATAATAAGGAACCTATTTAAAATTATGGCATAATAACAAAACCGATGAAGTTGACTTTGTTGACGCTTAAATTTACAATACCTATTGATAGTTTTCATGTTTCTGTTCACTGTAATAGTACTGTAACGATTGCTTAATAAAAAAAATGATATAATTATACAACTCTATCAACCCGTTCACGCGCATACTCACGTTACCAATAGACGTATAAATTTCGCAATATTGTCACAAGTCAGGTTGGCCGAGTGGTCTAAGGCGCCAGATTTAAGCTCTGGTTCCCGAGAGGGAGCGTGGGTTCGAACCCCACACCTGACAAACAGATGAAAATTTCTTTTTGTAGTTCTTTTTTTTAGACATATTTTTTTATTGTTATAGTAACAACATACTCTATTAAAAACACAGATAGGCAATGTTTTTGTGAATACATTTTTTAATCTATTCTGTCCTAACATAATTTACCAGAGGCACGTGCTTTGAGTCTGGGTGCCATTTGTGTTCGTGAATTTCATGTTTGTAAAACTGCCCGTGCGTTACAGGTACCTGCGATTTTTTTAAACAAGACCTCTATGGTGCAGGGGTGCAAGGCAATTTAATAAGCTACCTTTTTACAATCGTCTTTAAAAAAAAAGTTTTTACCTTCTTGTTTGGTCTCCAAACTTGTATGACAATGTAATTGTTATGTTTTTTATTTTTGCCCAATACACTTCTAGTGTCATGAATTTGAAATTGTCAATTAATTATTCCAGCATTTCTTCATTTACATTTCTTAATTTATTTATTTTTTTTCTCGCTTATTTTCATGTACACTATACGCTCAATAAAACAAATATAAGAGGAGTATCCGTTGTAGCCGCATTTTAAAATTGTAAATTTCTATGTAAATTATCTGGGAGGAGCAATGTATGGCGTGTGCTAGGTGTAATTTTTTTCTATTTTTTTCTTTTGTTTATTATGCGCTACATATGGCTGAGCTGAAAACCAGCGTTGTGGATATTATCTACAACATATGCTGAGCTCAGACCATTTCTGGCAATGCTGTATACAGCATAGAATTTTTGTGCATCAGTTTTTAAAGAAATACTTATTTAGCTGTAAGAATTTAATGTTATATGTATCTTTATATTTGTATTTCCATAAGTTCTGTGTTGTGTAAAGTTTTATCAGAATAAATGTTATTCTATTCTAAACAAAAGGCAATGCAACTAACACCATGGCCTACACCTTCCGTCTCTGCCAATCACTGCTAAGGAGATCCAGCAATTGACTACTAGACTGGATCAAGATATTTGTTAACTACTACTACTACACTGCCCATAGATGACCTACTGCTGAGTCGGGCCTAAGTCTGTGCCACGCTGGCCAGGCGGGTTGGCACAGAGTCTCGTTTAAAGTTTTCCTTCTGTTACGACTAGGTTCACGGCCTTGTAATTTCCTTTTGTCGGCTTTTACGACACCCTCAGGACGGAATGGGGTGGTGACACAATGTATTCTGAATCCATCACCACACGGCCAACTATACCTAAATAATTTCCCACGATGAACAGAGTAAAACTATGTTTACTTATAGGCACATATCATTGAGACGCAGATAATAAAATCTATGTGATGTTAGTTTTATTTTACTGATAAAGTTGAAGTTTGCGTCATAGTCTTATCTCGGTATTTCTATGAACCGATATTTAAGACAGCATTTTTGGAAATGTGTGAAGCATTATCTATAACTAGCTTTTGGGCGCGGCTTCGCCCGCGTGGGCTTCGAACCCGTGCATATTTTTTATGAACATAAAATCGGTTATTGTGACTAAACTATGACAGTAAGATATGTGCTCTCGCGGACTTTTTTGTAGATCTTTATAAGACCTACAAACCCGTAGTACATCATTTTGTTCTATTGTCAATAGTTTTTGCGGCGCACGCATAAATAGGTATTCGATTTTACACCTTGGTTTACAAAATCGCAATTTTCATACGGATCCCTAATTCTTTTGAAAATAAAATATAGCCTATAACCTTCCTCGATAAATGGACTATCTAACACTGAAATCGGACCAGTAGTTCCTGAGATTAGCGCGTTCAAACAAACAAACTCTGCAGCTTTATATATGTATTAGTATAGATTAGTATAGATAAAAAAAGCATCGATTTTTTATTCATGCTAAGCCCTGCTGACCTCCGAAGCCAATCTAGTAACTAATCTTAAATCTACCGGTAATTGTTTCGCGACCAGCGGTCATCTATTCATGTTTGTTACTAACTTCGTGTTGCCACCAATCAGGATACAGATTTACATGTATCGTCATCAATAACATCTTATCCCGTAAAATACCTTCTTCTTACCATTGGTTCTTACTACGAAACCCTTCGGAAAGAATAGGATGGTGACTGAATTCAAAATCCATCATCACACGGACTTCATGAATGGAAAAGTTGAAGGATTTTTTTTTCAGCGATAAGGCCTGGTCGTCGTCATCATCATCATTACAGGTCATAAATTACCCATTACTGAGTCAGACCTCCTAACTCCTTGAGGATAATTACCCAACTGCGCCAGGCTGGCAAGACGCGTTGGCACAGGGTTTGTATCAAGTTCTCTTCTCTTGCGGTTAGGTCTACCCCTTTAGTCGCCTCATAAGAAGCCCTCAGGATAGTGCGGATTGGTCACATCGTGTATTTTAAATCCGTCACATTGACTCGTGAGATACGTATGATATATGTTTTATTTAAGCCTAAATCCATCCGTACGTAAGTTCGCCAAAATACATCGGTATCTTCGATCTATCATAGTACGTCACAGCAGAAAATAAAATGCATAGATCTGCTCCTTTTAGTAAGGTCTATCTCCTCTCGGATGGATGGCTATAGAGTTTTGTTGAGCTCTGTACATGTATAATCTAATAGATATTAAATAAGCAAGGAACTTCATGGTCACCCATCCCACAATCAGCTGAGCCAAACGTCGCGTAGCCTGCAGTTTAGTTACGTTCCCCACTATCTATTACGCAACGACCTCCTTCTTTAACTACCCTCAATTTCCAATTGTAACACGTCTTGTCAAACCAGTTTGTTAACCGCCAAAGTACTTAAAACTGTTTTGTTAATAACATGACAGTCGTCAATTGTTTAATTTGTATTCTACTTTATGCTAGTAGGTTTACTGTTATTGTGTAGTTAACATGTGAAACGTAATGGTAAGCTCGATTTCTTTTATAATTTTATCCGTGAGTTACTTTAGTTACGCCTGCTATGCACGGTTGAACAAATTTTCAAGTAATTCTTAATTTAGAAAAAATCTTAAATGTTTTTCTTCATGAAATTTAGTTTATTCTGTTTGTGTGAAACCTCACCTAAGTAATAACATTTTAAATAATCAAACATGTGTTAGAATGCAGTAATCTCGGCAAAAATATAATTTTATCATCATTAGGTAGCCCTCTTAATGAGGATGATAATGTAGGCAATCGTACAAATCCATTGTATTTTGAATGATTATGTGTGTTGAACGGGCGCGTGAAGCCACGGGCAGCACCTAGTGAATTACTAATAAAATGTCTCTCTAATTTAATAAATCTATCAGTTCCTGTTACATCAAATAGTTTACAATTAGGTAATTAGGTAATCAAATGTAATTGTCTAACCATACCCAAATATGATTATTTACGATAAAATTGTAAGATATTGCGATAAATTGTAATTCTATGAAATTTGATAACATGCTTGCTTACACCAAAAGACGTATGTTTTAACAATTTTATATAGATTATGTAGGTACTAACTACCTACTTGGAAATTGCGTAGACCAAGGAGAAATTTCCCACACTTGTCGTTTAAATAAAGAAGGGGTGCCAATGCTAATATTTCTCTTTTGTTTATTGTTAACTAGCGACCCGCCCAGCTTCGCACGGGTGCAATTATATTATACCTATAAACCTTCCTCTTGAATTACTCTATCTATTAAAACAAACTGCTTCAAAATCCGTTGCGTAGTTTTAAAGATTTACGCATACATAGGGACGGACAGAAGAATGCGACTTTGTTTTATACTATGTAGTGATAGTGAAGTCTGTGGTCACATTGAGTTATTTAATACAAAATAAATTCGTAAATAGTCGACAACTACTACTAGTAAGTAAATATGACAGTCACTACGCTAGTAATCTTACGATACGAGTATATCCTCCTTGCCTGATCCCACTGTACTATGGTCTATGATGCGTAAAAAAATAGGGACCTTGCGAATTTTCAAGCTATTTTTGTGAAGGTAATACTTCGACAAACATGGGTTCGGATATTCACTAGCTTCTGTCGTGTCGTTCCGGCAATTAGTCTATTTTTTCTCGCCGTAAAAACAATCCTTGAACTTCAACGAACATTTAAAACAAAGAATTGGCCAAATTGGTCCAGGCGTTGTTGATAGTTATAATAGATTACTTGCCTATCAATTGACAGTTACAGTTATCTGTTTGCTCAAAACGATTCTAACAGATGGCGATATCTGTTAACTGGATTGAATGAGTATTCAATAGATGGCGCTATTGAATACTCATTCAATCCAGTCAACCGTAGCCACAGCAACGCGTGGCTGGGTCTGCAGTATAGTATAATATAATGGTGTACATTTGCCAGTATTCAGTTTGCTGTTTTTTCAGGATCAAGAGCTGATAATCGTGGTAAGCGTGTTCAGCGCAGCATGGGTGGTCACCTTCATAATGGCGCTGGTCCTCTTTGCGCAGGTCAGCTCGCTGCGAAGACGCCTGGCTGAGATCCAGGCTACAGGCCGCCTGCGAGTCCAGTGAGTGGTTTTTAATACTCTAAATACCTTATCTCACCTATCTATCAGTTCGTGACTACAAAAGTGTGCTCGCAACGCAGACTGCATCTATGGACTCCCAGCCACTTTTATACGATCGCCAGTCTACCTAGACAGCTCACCTAATGGCTATCTGTTCGCTAGATTACGTGTTGCCTCAGACTACCTGGGCCTGGAGCCAAGTGGCTTTCGTAGCGTATTTGGTTGAAAAGAAAAGCAAATTATATGGGATTGACCGAGCTGTCAACGTTAAATCCATACCTTTGTCTTTCTATTCACAAATATAACAAAGCGTACGTTTCTAATATCACTTACTTTGACGTCACTTATTCTGCAGAATAATGAACTTCCTGATTAGCACGCAGAATCACATTATGTCGCTTTTTCTCCCGCGTTGATTGACTTTCTAATTACTAATTAGTTCCATGATGACTAATGACGCCATGATTTGAATCAGTATCTCCCTCGTGACCCATATTTTGTGTCTGTCCTTCAGACATACTTTGTCATGGCTATCATCCCGTGTTGGTTATCGTCCTTAGTTTAAACTGTTTGGTGTCCCACATCATTTCCAGAAGTATCTATTAATTTCCAGGAAGCTAAAGATGGAGTCAGATAAGAATCACGCTTTCCACAACCCTGGGCTGGTGCCTGATGAGGAACTATCACGGCGCGGCTACTCCATGTACCAGGCGCAGAATGGATCTGACAGAGATGTGGAGAGCGCAAGGCCTGCTGAGCGGTACGGTTCGCTTTCTTTAACAAATAATCCATAATTATTCTGTTTTGAACGCTACTTACGACTAAGACTTAGTGGGGTACAGGTCTGAATTGGCCAAACAAAAAGTCAACGATCTTAGGAAGATCAGATAGCCGTTTGCTCTGGGAAAATTTGGATGAATAAGACTGGAGCTCCTAATAATGTTGCCTCTACGAAAAGTCACTAATTACCCCAAAAGCCTAATTTTAGACGATGAGTAATTTTTGCCTATGCAATGATAGCTCGAGTACTGCATTAGTCAACTTAATGTATGGAGGAAATTGTTTGTAATTTATCTGATGAGGTAATTAGGGGAATCAGTAATAGATGGATGATTCAGTGTCCCCATCATCATAACCTGCCTTTAGTTAAGCACGAGCGAGGAGACAAAGGTAATCTTAAGAAAGTGGGCACTTTTCATCAAGTGGATGTCGTATGAGTCAATGAATCGACAAAGAAGCTGATACAATAGCATGTCCCTTCCACGTTATCAGAACTGGCTAAACAAAACATAAACACTGATTTCCTGAGGAAAGGATTATAATAATAGAGACTAGACTTCAGTAACTGAAATAATTATTGTATCATGAGCTGTGGTTGTGGTGTTCCATAGCAAACCTTATTTAATGTCACTGCCTTTGTTAAGTAGTCTGAGTTAAAAGGTACCCACTGGACAGGATATGGTAAAGACGTAAAGTTCTATTAAGTTCTATTAAGTTCTATTAAAACTATTCATACTAACTCTATATATGACAACTTTAACAATGATACTAGAAGGTTATTTTAGGCATAATGAAATTACTCTAGTAAGTATACATATACTATTTATCACAGACATTTTTGAAGTACTAACGCAAGTATTCCTTCAGGCAGACGGGTGGGCAGCTATTCGTAGAAGATCTCGCACGAGAGATCGAGAGCAGACAGCAGAGGCAGTCTACGGCGCCGCCCTTCCTACTGCAATCCATCCAGGACAATAAGCAGAAGGGCAGGAGCCTCACCAACCCGATGGCCAACGGCAGACAAAGTGACACAAACCCTAACTTCATTTATTAAAACGTGAAACTAAACACAAATATGCATGATTAAAAAAAAGTACATACTTTTAATTTTGCATGAACAAGTTTTTGGTAACAAAAAGAAAATATTTTAAGAACGGAACACTTTATTCCCTTTTTAAATTGATTTAGTATACCCAGAATTTGCTACAGCAATTAAAAAAAAACTATATGTCAAATCTGGAAAGGAACATTATTATAATGTCTATCAATGTTTTCCAGGACAGTATCATAATTTCAAGTCAAGTCAATTTATAAACGTATTTCTTTATAAAATTATTTTTCATGCAAATAACGGAGGACGCATTTACTGTTATTTGTTTGTGACATAATTTAACTTAATTGTAATGTTACTTTAACTGTCGTCGGTCTAAGAGAAGGTGCCTTATAAAATGTTGAGTGAAAATGCAGTAACTCTTTTTCGCTAATTTTCTTCTTAGAAAGTTAGAATGATAAAAGATTTAGTAACGTAATATATATAATAAGTCAATTATTGTGGTAAAATAAATTACGTTAAAGCGAATACTCTAATTTTCTTTCTCCCTACTCGAACTCAAAAGGAACTATAATTACGTAGGTTTTATCACAAAACTCATAAAGGTGAATCTTCATATATATAATTACCATTATCATCTTACGGCCCCTGTCGCACGCTAGGTGGTAGTCTGCACACACACCTATCAGCCGACATACCTACATTCACACCTTTCTCACAATTCCTCACTCCTACAATCCATCCCTCTCCCTTGATCGCCCACAACCCCTTCGTCCACCTACATTCATGCTAAAACTACCACCGGATCGGAAAGCTGCTCTACAGAAAAGAGCCGGCAAGAAACTCCGTAGTTGCTTTTATTTCAAATTAATGGCCTAAATTAAATTTATGGCTACAGCCAGCGCAATTCAAATAATGGTAACTTTTTAGGTGTCACCCACCATTGCAGTATGGCTTTGATATTAGCCCGCACTACACTCGCAATCGGATCGGACTATGTAAAGTATTTGTACAAGAGTATTTGTACAGTTGCAAAATTTTTTTTACATTTTTCTAAAAATCACAGGCATTGGAATAATCATCAAAATAATTTACGATAACAAGAAAGATGAAATGAAATATTCCTTCACTTACCTTATTTATATTATAAATCTACAAACAAGAAGTTATAATATAAGTTTTAATTCAAAGACATGCCAACGTTATTCAAATACCTTATGAAATTAAAGTATGTTAATATGTAAATTATGTGTACTATATACTACATAAACATCTACCTACAAGTGAAGTATGTCTATCTAGCATACAAAATATTAACCTAGCTACAGGTTAACGTACAAAATTACTTGTACTAACAATAAAGCTATTTGTTCAACTGAGCGTATACAATACTTCTTTTTTAATAAAGTTCAAAAACTGCATATCGCCTTTATTACAAAAACATTCGATTGTGCATTAAATAATATGAATCACGATCCTATTACTAAATCAACAAAAAAATAACTTTGCTAAATTATTCATAAATTACCTAATATTAAGACCCAAACAGGAAAAATCTTATCTAATAATTAACAACTCTATGCTTTACTCTCCTGACATAAGGCCTCCCTCTACCCCGGACATAAACTGTCCCCCTTTTCCTGCATCTTCCATTGCATCTCGGCTTTTGAGGCGTACTTCTGACTTTGGAAGGCTTCTTTCTCTTGCTCTTACCATACGTGAGATACTTCTCATTATCTTCATTGGGCTTCTGAGTACCCTTATTGGCTTCGTGAGCATCCAATATATCTTGGATACTTTTATATGCATCTGTATCCTCAGGATCAGTCTCCTCACTTTTCACAAAGGGTTTAAACCCTCCTACACCTTTGGGAAATTGCACTTTGGATTTCTCATTAAGGTCTTCAAGATGTCTCAAGTAATTGTACGTTTCTGGGTCGCTGCTTTGACTTATTGGCTTGAAGTCTGAGTAACTAATAAATTTTAATGAAGAAGTGGCTGGTTTTCCTTTCAGTGGTTTATTAAGCAAACTTTTGTAGCTGTCCAGGTCGAGATTGTCGGAAGTTTCTGCGTCCAAGTCGAATGATTGCAGATATTTCTCTTTTTTCTCTGAAGCTTCATATCTTTTGGTTCCAATAGTGATGGCTGGAGGCAAGGAGCTCCCGTATATCTGTTTGTCTGATGTTTTCCCGTAGACTTGGTCAAATATTTTGTAGTCGTCCGTCCAAAACTGTTCGATTCCTGTAATAAGGATAAACATCTTAGAGTAACGTAAATCGACAAATGAATCCAAAAATTTGATACACCATTAAGCTCAGTGGAGTATCGAAAGGACCCCATAGAATTCCACAGCCAACTAATAAGTCGAAAACAAAAATTTATCATCAAAAATGTTACCATTTTTAACATTTAAAACTATACCCTTTACCAACGGTGCAGCTTAGCAGCAGGAAAGAGCCGGCAAGAAATTCTATAGTATTTTTTTTAGATCGCCATTTTTAGATATAAGTTAGTTAAGGTGCAAAAGCATGATCATCCAGCCAGGCGAGGTGGTATGTCTGGCAGGGGCGCGGCGTCTATCTCCCGATAACGGTATTCGGGGATTTCTTAACCGTGCGAATTGCTCTACACTGTGAATGTCTACAATGTGATAACGAAGTTTGTAACTTCGCTATCGCCGAGTAGGACTGCCATAGCTCTTCTCAACCGTGTTGCAGAGAAGAGAACAACCCGCTACACCACGCCCGTGAGTCATAAAGTGAGTATGATAACTGGAGTAACTGAAATGTAGGAGGATATAAAGGGACTAATATCCCCTGACTCACAGTGTCACGCCAAAATGTTGAAAGTATCACTATACATGTATGATCGAGTACAAGATTGTGTGTATAATACCAATGTAACAAGTAACGATTACATACATCCGAAAGTGACAAGATGAAACAACATTATTTCGTTACTTTCGTATGAGTTGCAAAAAACACGGCGCCTAAATGACATAGCATTAAAATACAATCGATGTTTGATTATCAATTATTTATTTGCGTTTACATAACTTGGTTTATTCGATTGTAATTAACAAAGGTGCCTAATTCACTAGTCAATTTACATCGACTAGTTAAAAAATCTGCTATTTGCAAGCTGAAATTTTAGTGAGTTAAAAATCGTCGACAATATGTAGTTCAACTTGAATAATAAAGTAGGCCTAGTGTGCGTTGATTTTATTTACATGCAGTTAGTTCCTTATAAGCAAATAGATGTTGCTTAAATTTTGACGCGATGTTAAAACTATTTACAAATTACTGCAAATGGCGGAATGAATCATTCAGCGTTAAAATATCATTTGGATAAATTTATATTTACATTTAACTTGAAACGCCGTAAACGCAGAAGTCGTGTCGCTGTTATTATCTCTCTAATTCACTTATTATCCAAGCTCATTTAGTACAAAAAAGTAGGAACAAAATTAACAACCATCGAACGAACTTCACGTTGGTTACCTCATTTCCTTTAAACGTGTGAATGTCGGGCTTTTGTCAAAGATGATTTCCCAGTAATCCGGATATGAAAGGCTGTCTCAATAGAGGCTATTCCTAGCCCAAGGAAACCCAAGGATGTTGTTATCTGGCTGTAAGTTGGAGGGCATTTGCAAGTCGAGTAGTTAATACTACGCTATATCTTATTACCCTTCAAATGATATGGTCACTTGACAAATAAATCCTATTTTTTGTCAACTAAACAATTACAAATAGCCAAGTGCAGTCCACATAGTGGTAGGATTTTAGTCTACGTACCCGATTGCTGATTAACTCCACCGCTGCCGGAGACGAATGCCAAAACGCAAACAACGAACCACATCTGAAAAAGCATAATATGTTTTTAATTTAAAAAACTCAAATAACCTACCAATTAGGTTACTATAACAAAGCGTACCTATACTTTTGGCCGATACGAAGAGGTTCTCATTTCCAAGACCAAAAACAAGTATCTAAGACTAGCGCTAAGCTACTAACTCGACTCCGTAATGGAACTGGGGCCTTTCATGTATGAGCACTTGTAATCTCAATATCAGGCGTTTTGAGTGCAATATTTACTACAGATATTCGGAATATTCTGTTTTATGTGTGGATGACGGAGTAATGCGTCATATTTAATTCAACCGATTTGGGAAATAGTTAGTCGACTGGTATTGCCTTCATATCGGTTCCAGAGAAATGTTATTGAAATCGGTTTAGTAGTTTCCTGTAAAACTTGAAATAGGTACCTGAACAAAACCCAATTTGTTGGGTATTTTTTTGATGACTTACTGATTTGGTCCCGAGTAAGATGGAATAATTGTTTTATTTATAAAGAACATTTTTTGTTAATGGAAATACTCACCACCGGGGACTAGCCAGACTATGTGGGGCTCCGAGTAACGGAAATATGGAAATTAGTTCCCGATCTACCCATAAAAATCATTTTTCTCTCGCTTAGAAAACCCTTAATGGTGCCCAGCCGGCGGGATATGGGCTGGGGTAAAACATAACACGGAATTTTCTACTTGCCTTGCAACTTCTATGACTTTCTCCAGACCAACAACTAGTACGTTAACAGGGGTCTAAAGTTTTATCTTACCTTTACGAGTTAATCCTGTTTTCCTATTTCCACACCAATTCACTCGCGTCGACAGAACGAAAGTGAGATGAGATCTGATCTGCCTTGCTTTATAATCTCGACGTCGTCGGTGTCGGCTCGCTACGGCGAATTTCAAAAGGAACTTACGTTTACCATATTCTGACCTTTATGTACTCAATAACACTAAAATCGTTTTAACCCCCGCCGAAATGGAAAGTGTTATGTTTTACACGTCTGTATTTGGCATCATAGCCCCTGAACGGATCAAACGATATTACTTTAAAACTTTTCTATGTAATTTAATGGAGAGTAGTTAGTCTTAGAAATTTAAATAAATAAATAAATAAATATCCTTGGACATTTCACACAACGCCATCTCGTCCCAAGCTAAGCAACTTACCTAATGCTTGTGTTATGGTAACGAGATGGATAATAAACTACTTATATACATTTTTTTTTGTAAATACATACATATTATAGATAGAAATGACACCCAGACTCCGAGCCAGTGCCTTTGGTTTAGACAAAGACACTTGCCCGACCCGGGAATCGAACCCGGGACCCGTTGATCCAAAGGCGGCACATCTAACCACTAGACCAACGAGGCAGTCTCTAACCACTAGACCATGTTTAGTTATTATAATTTGTAGCTTTAAGAGTTGTTTCATAAGTTTCATTAAATGTGAAAACAATTACAAACTAGGGGTCCATTTAGAGTTTCATGTTTGTGAACTGCCCTCGCCATACAGGTTATATTTAGTACAGGAATTAGGACTTTTTTAATTTACAGAAAAGAATAAACATGTAATGGAAATAGTGTATCGCGGAAGAGATTTGAAAATAGATTACAGCAATTTAATACTGAGATTCGTCCTATACAACCAGACACTGGTCCCTCCGACCCAACAGGGAAAGTCAAGCGCAAGCTCCTCTGGACTTAATTTGTAAGATAATTAAACATACCGGTATTTACACAAAGTAATTGCCGTTTTCCTCCGCGACCCATCTATTGGGGCAACTGGTCATTCTTTGGTTACACCAGCTGTCAATTACTGCGTTACTTTCTGACTGCCATAGGTAGTACCTAGAATGGCGGCCAGAAACGACGGATGTGTTGTCATAATATGGGCAGCTGTTACAAATGAGCCAGGCATTGATTGGCCTGCAGATCAGTTGCGTTCCGCACTGCTCGCTATGCTAGGCCTGGCAGTACAGTACATAATTTATTGGCCGAGATCATGATACCACTCTTTCAAGCGCTCGGGTCTTTGGTGGTTGTGCACTGCCGGATGCATTCGCCCAGGTAGGTAATTCAATTTCACTTTCAATTAATGCAATTTTATCCCCGACGTGGCGAGCGCCGGTTTCATCTACCTCGAGACCACCTTTCCTTTCTGGCTTGAAGAGCGTCGTAAATTACCTGCGACAACTGGAGCCCGGTTGTTTCAAACGGTCGGTCAGCTTAACTTACGCAGGTAACTTAAATAATTAAGATTAGGTACTTTAACCGGCGCTCTGCCCACTCGCCAACGTCACACACTAGAACAGCTGTAATACAATAAGGCTGTGTCCCCAGTAGCAGTCCTGGATTTATAAATATGCCGTATAGGCCGCGGCCTAGGGGCGGCAGAGTCCAAGGGGGCGGCAGATTTAGGACGTCTAAAAAAAAGGTCATCAAAAGAGTGGACGTCTGAAAAGTTTGCAGCCGACTGAATGAGCCGCAAATTCGTGGCGTACTGAAATTTGAGTTAGCTGCAAACTCAGATCGATTTTCGTGTGTCGCAACCGGTTTTGCTGTGAGTCGGCCACTAACTGAGACACGCACGCAGCTGCAAACTGCGTAAAGTGAGCGCAAAACTAGCAAACTGTGGATACTCCATTTCAAATATATGGAAGGGCGTACTAAACCGATACGCCGCAAACTCAATGGGCTGCTAACAGTTTGCCTACTGGAGACACAGCCTAAATAAGTGATTCGCATAAACTGCCTACCTATGTAACGTCAATTAAAAAAACATTGTAAATTACTAAAATCCTGTCTACTAAGCCTTCGTTAAATAAGCTGAACAACAAGTTCAGTCAAACATCCTATGGAAACTGTACATCGGCGTGGCGAATCTTGGATGGGTGTCTTTCCGTGTGGTGACGGATTTAGAATAAAAGTGTCTATTCCACACTGCGCGTGTCGTAAGAGCAGGCAAAAGGAAATGACAAGAGGAGGAAAACTTAAAACGAAGCCCGACTTAGCAGTGGGTCATTTCTAGGCGGACTAGTAGTAGGCGCCTTTCATAATATTGTATCTGGGCGCCTCATTGCTTGGGATAGCACGCAAAGCCGTCGGTTCCGAGTACTATTTTTACGTAGATCTATGGCACTTGGCACTCGATACGCGAAGTGAAAAACATGAAAACCGACTGCTGGCTTAACCGGTGTGATTACTGGTAGTCCCAATAAGTACGTTTTTACCCCTTTCAATTGTATGACAATAGCACACTATCAAAATAATAAAAAGTGTAGGTATGGTATGTAGTGGAATAATCATTACATAGTATAAAACAAAGTCGCTGTTTCTGTCCGTCCCTATGTATGCTTAAATCTTTAAAACTACGTAACGGATTTTGATACGGTTTTTTTTAATAGATAGAGTGATTCAAGAGGAAGGTTTATATGTATAACCCACATCCGCTTTGCACGGGCGAAGCCGGGGCGGGCCACTAGTTTAATGATAAAATGTCTTTAGTGATATCACAGAATAATTTATTAAACGAAACATTAATGACATAAAAACCAAAAAGTTTGTTTATATAGCAGATAATTATATACATCCTAAACACTAAATGTAAGTATAATAAAGACATTAAAACTAAATTACTAAAACAAATACATACAATTATACAACAGGATAAGTACCAACCCAAAATATACAAAACAAACTTATTTGCTATATACATCATTCAAGTAACTATTCTGAATATTCCTAGTGCAATGCTTCCTAGTGTATACACACTGGCAAGCCGTAGTAAGCTACTTGTTCACATCAATTTCAACTACATTTGCATGGAGTTCCTAGAACGCCTCTAGTGCTATAACGACGATAACGATTTATGAGAGTAAATATTTAATTCATCGAAATATCTCCCCATTATGGTGTAATAATTACCATACATTCAAAGTGAACTCAAAAATTATATACTAAAGACATTCAAGGCGCGCCTGGCTTGTCTTTCGAAATTTCAATCACTATCGATGACACACAATCATCTTTCGGGTCAATATCGATTTTAAGTTCTCCCAACCCAATCTGCTCCTCGGATTTCCTCACCTTATTAATCTCTTGGTCCTTCAGCAGCCTTATATCGGTCGTCTTCTGGTATTCCATCAGATTCCTGATCCACTTCTCATTGCGAATACCTATCACTTCCTCATCTTCTTCACAGAGCTGCGCGTTAATTTCCTTTATCTTTTGAATATTCATCTTGATCTTTTGTTGCGTTTCCTTGACTTTTGCGAAGTTTTTCTTTTGATTTCTTAGCGTGTACGCTTTGTATTCTGACTGTGTGTCCTCAGAGTCGTAGGCTCGGTTTATCTTATCTATGTCCATCCATTCGGCCGTAGTCAATATGGATCCGGTGGCCAGAGACGCGCTACTCAACTCTTCATCAAATGCGACCTCGTTGTCTTCTTTGTAAAACTGAAGTTCCTCGTGGCCAAAAGGAAATTCGCACTCTGTGTTCTCGCACATCACTATTTTGTCATTGAAGTTTATGAAGAATTGTCTCACAATCGAATTGCAGAGAGGACATATCTGGAAGAAAATAGTATTCTGAAGAAGCATATTAAATGTAAAATTAAATGTAAGTATTCAAGATGGTTAGCGCCATCTAGTGAAATGCCATCACACTATCTTAAATATCATTATCTTAAAAAGTATGTTGTAATTGTACAAGATGACGCTAAATACACAAAATCAAAAAAAAATTTCATCTGCAATATTACACCTAAGGTTTGTATTTTAATACTAGTTTATAAGATAAGAAATTAAATAGGGTTAAAAATCCTTGGTATAAATGAAAAGTATTTTGGGAAATAGAGATGTTAAACCATCGAAATATTAAAATTGTAAATTACCCGGGGTCCTTCTTCAATAATTGTACTTCTGTTAACAATGTCAGCTGTTGTAATCTGAAAATTACAATAGGCATTTAATACTCGCAGTAACTATTGTTGTTGTTTCACTAGACCATGGAAGGTTTATTATATTTTATTAAAATTATTTTGTATTTTTTTTTATATTCACATTTCAGTTGACGCCTTTTGAGACCAATAGAACAGTTGGTTATATTGAATTTTAAATTAAATTATCATTAAATAGGACCGCAGTCATAAAAAAAAGAATTTCGCATATGAATTGTATATTTGGTGATAAAAATAAAAACAAATTATTTGATTTCAGTAATAAAAAAATTGCCAAGCAAGATGTGTATGACCTCTATCATACAGCATTACATTTAGCATTGAAAAGGTAGTTCAAGTACTTTAGCCTCCAGTTACATGAACTGGAGGAGGCCTGGCTCAACAGTGGGTCTTATATGGGCTGAGTATCAGTAGTAGAGACAGCAAACGATCAATTAATTTACTTGAATGAGACGTGCGGCAATGTTGAGCTTAGTAAAGATGATGATGAGTAATTTAGTCATTGTGTTCAAGGTTTATGAAATTAGCAATAACTAGTAATATTACAATTTAATAAAAATCTATTTTTATATATATTTTTATAAAATTGTTATAAAATTATAAACCTGCGAATTGGCCGGTAACTGATCAGTGGTTTGATTTTCCATTTGCGCTGCCATTATATCAAACAATTGAAAATATTTGGGGTGACAAAAAGCACAGTTGTTTGTAATGTAATTGGCGAAACTTATCACCTTCACTACAAATAGTTTAATCTTTCTGGGCACTGTAAAAGTTATCAATACCATGCTCAGTTTATTTAATTTCAATCATTCGCGTTTATTTATTTTTTGCATGTCAGGCTTAGACGGACGGAGAAACATATGTCAATTTGTCAGGTTTTGTTTTTCTTCTTCTTTTGTTTCTGGCGATTTGTATTTCGAACTTCATCACACGTAGTCGCCAAATGTAAAATCGTTACCGACAACGTGAAGTTCAAGCACGTTATCAATTTCAATATCTTATAGCAACCACTATACTGCAGTAAATCTCTTTAGTTTTAAAACCAAACATAAATGATAAACGTTAAAAATACTTGTAAAATTATTTATATACTAGGTACTTCATCGAAACTGCTTCTGACCTTGGGGAAAGTGCCCAAGGGAAGCAGTTACTGCATACTTCTCACAATTTACTACAAAAATCTGAACTATTTACATCAAGAAATACCACTTACAAAAGCGGGAATTTTCAAAAAGACCTACATCAAGACAGAAAAGTTTAAAGAGCAAATTGAACAGCTAGGAAATCTCCGAATACATTTACGGCATATAGTTTGAATGTAATGCGATGCGTCCGTAAGTCGCGTGATATAGTTTGCGTTTTCATTATTATGTTACTTAAATATTGTTTATTGTACAAACGCGTCCGTCACTGTCAGCTGTCAATTATCTTTGGTTTGATTTGGAAAAACAAGCCGACCGAATCATTACGAAACTGGAAATTAACCGGAAAACTTCCTATTGTTAAAACGTAGGAATCATAAGCGAACTGTTGATAATCCTCTTGATTATTAAATTCTTGTCGAATCAAAATGCCAGTGAAAGCAGTGTGTGTTTTAAAGGGCGACGTTAGCGGCACCGTGTTTTTCGACCAAAAGGTATATAAAAAAATACCCCATTCTAGAATTAATTGCTAACCGTATGACCTTTGAATCATAGTAATTTATGTTTTACATAGGCCTTAAACATTGCCATAGTTCCTAATACATATTCATTGATAATATTACGTGCACTTTATCTATTAATTTAATTTCCGTCATATCGGCATGCAATTCCACGGTGGTACACCCGATCCGTGACATTACAGTTTTTATACCTATTTTTCTTGCAACCACCTAACTAATTTCATTTGTCTGGCTCATGAAACTCATGAAATCTGTATCAGACAACAATATTTTTTTGGAAGTTTAGCATTCATATTTTAGAGTGCCATTAATTATAGAAGGGGAAAAATACTATACAATATAGTGGTATTGAAATATACCAAACATTTGTTTTTCATAAGTGTGTCTTGTCTTATTTAGCCCAAATGCTATACATTTTATTTTATTATCTAATAAACCCTCCAAATTCTAATAATAATAAAAATATGGCTATAATTTAAAGCTAGTGGGGGTAAACAAGGCACATATACCAGGTGACTTAACATATGGTGACCTTTTTTTTTAGAGAACCTCCATTTTAGCCGTGGCTCAGTAGAGGGGCCTTATTACCCGACCTTTTTTGAATACTGTACTCTTTTCCAATGTAAAAAAGGTGGTCACCATACTTAACTGCTTGTCGGATTTTATATAAATAAATAGTTGATAACATGTGGCAGGTTTCCTGTGTATTCAAGTATTATATTCTGTGTACTTTATGTTCCAGGACGAAAAGTCACCTGTAGTTGTCACTGGAGATGTGCAGGGACTCTCAAAGGTGAGCATATTTTGTATTATTTGTCACATCTCACTGCATACAAAATATTATAAGATTTTTTAGACACCATGGATATTGATGAAAAGAGTACTAGATTCTAATAAGTCTTTATAAAATTCTTATTAAGATACTACCACTAAATGATGATGAGTCTATCAACCTAATGTTGCATGCAGGTTAGATAGGTCTTCTGCTTTTCAACCCACTGCTTAATCAACAACACTATTCTCTTTTATTTTTATAAAGGGACATTAGCTTATCTACCAGTTCCCTCTTATACAAATAATATCCATGGACTGGCATGGGCAGGTATAGCATGCTAGAGCTCTGTGAATTACCATAACCAAATTAAATTACACTTGGAATAAAGTAGAATTCTATTTACTATCTACAATTGATAATAAGCTTATCAAGAAAGAAAATGATGCAATGTAAACACATTTTCTGTTATTGCAACAAACTATGTAACCAAACTATTCTATTCCAAGGGTATTTGATTTAGTCATAATCATCATTTACTAGTACTGCTACTTGGTCCATAAAAGACCCACTGCTGAGTCGGGCCTCCTCCCATTACATGGAGGGTAATTAGCCTACTAGGCCACCCTGGCCAGACAGGTTGGCACAGGGCAGGGTTTGTGTCAAGTTTTCCTTCTCTTATGGCTAGGTGATCTGCATCTTGCATTGATTGGGGTGGTCAGTGTATTCTATCAAATCAATGGCAATCCTGTGGGCTATGTCCGTACCTGTAAATACTGGTAGTTGGCTAAATAAGAATGAAATTGTGAAAACAGTGAGGCAGATAATTTATAAGTATTTAATGTCCTAACGATTTGATGTATAAAATTAAGAATAAAAGTGTTTATGTGCCATGAAGGGTCATTATTATTCATTTTGTGTTGTATATGTTAATCTGTTGTAAATAAATTCGTCGTTATTATGCGCTAGTGACAAGGTCGTTTGTTAATTACTTAAACAGCATAGCTATAACACATTCGTATCACAGTATTTTTAATCATCCGACCCGGTGAACTTCGTGTTGCCAACAAATAGATTGTATGGGAAATTACAAATATTCCAAAACTCAAATAAGGCAAAGCGTCAGTTCACTGCTATAGTAGATTGTTAGTTCTAAATTACTTTAGACTTGTGTAAATTGCGTATGTCACTTGCTAATATCGGCATTGTTGGGATGGACCAGCGTAGTTTGCGACGATGCGTGAGTTCCCGTCGAGTGGGACCAGCGGCAAAAATTTCGCTAATGCAAAAAAGTTAGGCAAGCTTTTAAATGTCATGTCAATAAACACTATAGGTATATACTTACTAGGTACAGTAATTCCAATGGACAGTTTCGTGTATAGGTTGGAACTCTTAAATATGTTCATTCATAATGTTAGGGCTATAGTATATTAAATTTTAATAGAAGCAACACTAATGGTTTAATCTAACAATAAACTCTAAACGGTTGGGTTGCAGCTAATCATTGTTGTGTAAAATTAACTGTAGAGTACCTTTTGAAATTCATCATAGAAATAACTTTGATTAGACGAGTGGATATATTGATTATAGGGAAGACACATTCTTGACATGGTATTATAGTAATCTTTTCACAGAGAAATGTATCTGATTTATCAGGTGCAAACACTACAAATTCCATATATTTTCTTTTGCGCATACCGGAGCGTGAACATTTGCATCTACAGTAATCCACTGCAGGAATCTCGATTACGGAAATTAAAAGAACGGCATTTGCAGGGTAAGCACGGTTTCCACGTGCACGAGTTTGGCGACAGCACCAACGGATGCACTTCTGCCGGTGCCCACTTCAACCCGCTAAAGGCAGAACATGGCGCCCCAGATGCCTCCGTGCGCCACGTGGGAGACCTCGGCAATATCGAGGCTACCAGTGATGGTGGTGCCACCAGGGTAAGTTCAACAGTATCGCTCTAAAATAGAGTCCTGAAGCATTATGTGGTTTAAATCCGAGAGCCCCACAGATTCTTTCGCCAGGTTTAACCATCAATTGAAAACAAACCTGGCGTAAGTATTGGAGGGAGATTTCCGTACCGATTGTCGTTTAAAAACGTTTGTTTATGCTATAAATCATCATCATACACTTGCTTGTTTGCTACGTGAGCGGGACGGCTTGCCGATTTTGAAAAGTACTTTTTAAATCAGTTCCTATTAAGAGGCCATAGCCAAGTTAAGCAAGGTCATGCTCTGCTCTGGATGTTAGATGGGTGTCCATCATTTGTGTGTAATATCTGACCTCACGTAAAGCCGTCGGTCCCGGCTGCCATTCTACCATCTGTGGCAGTTGTTACACGTCAGTTGCGTGAAAACCGGCAGCTGTTCTAACCATATAATTTCCAAAAGGCAGACGGGTACCGCTCCGTGTAAATACTGGTAGTGCAGCAGATCAGGTTAGACTGGTGGATGGCAAGGTCCGATATTAATGAAATTGGAATAAGGCGAGATATAATATTTTTGTCACCAGGTATGCATTCAGGACAATCAGATTTCATTGACGGGGCCCCACAACATCGTGGGACGTACACTGGTAGTCCACGCAGACCCAGACGACCTTGGCATCGGTGGCCACGAGCTCAGCAAGACCACCGGCAACGCTGGCGCCCGTATTGCCTGCGGCGTCATCGGCTACGCGAAGATCTAAACTGGCCCTATATCCTTAGAAAGTACAACTAGCGATTGTGTCAGTAGTAGATGGCAAGACTTGTTCACTCTTAGAGTAAACACTCTTAATGGACCTTATAACGTTTGCAGCCCTTAACAATTTCAAAAGCCTTGCATACATATTGGATGGCCCTCATATGGTGTTGCCAGTGTACAAGTCTTGCACTAACTATATGGGACCCCCAAAGTTTACTATTGTTGGACCTCCTATAAATAAATAGTTAAAGGGATTTTAATATTTGGGGGACCCATCATTTTTGGTTCTTGCACACCCAAATTGTTATGATTTTACATTTAGGGATTTTCAGGGTTCTAAAGGACCCTGAGTATATTTTTGTAGAGACCAACAGTATAAGGTAAATGGAACAACTCCCAGTATCAATAATATTGTACGTTACTTTCTAATGGACTTGTTTCTCCAGTAACTGGAATACACTATTTAGGATGTAAGGCTGTATAAATATATGAAAATAGCATTCCTGGCATATCTCAGTGAATATTTATGATTGAAATCCTTTGCTTTATTTTCTTTTTACCTGTGGGCATGGCACTGGATGTTTGATGTTTTCAGCTTGTTTTTGTTGAATTAAACTGTTTTGAGTCTAACTGTTTTTATTATTTTACTTTATAAATACTTTTGTTATTGGTGGTATCCCCAATTTAATTAGGACAAGGTAAGGTAGATATTAGGTCCATCATGCTGGTAGGCCTCCCACACGATGGAACCAGAAAACAGTGGATGCGGGCGGCCAGGACTGGCCTTTGTGGAGATCCTTGGGGTAGGCCTATGTCCAGCAGTGGACGTCTTTTGGCTGAAATGATGATGTTAATAAAGGTAGATATACAATAAAAAGTGGACGATAATATATAAAAATTGACGAAGCGAAACAAGTATGTAAGGATCGTAGCAAGTGGAAAGAAGTGGTCTCTGCCTACCCCTACGGAAGAGAGGCATGATTATACATATGTATGTAAGGTGATTAAGACAATGTATCTTATAGCTTTAGACAAGGGAAATGTACATCCAACTAAATGTCTACCTCAGCACAACTTGAGCTGCAGTAAAGAATTCAATATTATAATAATAGTATCCTTGAACATTTCACACAACGCCTTATCGTCCCAAGCTAAGCCACATAGTGCTTGTGTTATGGTAACTAGGTGATTATAAACTACCAATATACATTTTTTTTTGTAAATACATACATATTATAGATAGAAAACACCCAGACCCGGAACAAATACTTGTAGGTCGTACAAATATTTCTTCCGTGCGGGAATCGAACCCGCGACATGCTGCGTAGCAGTCGATCGCTCAATCACTGCGCCAATACACAATAACAATGATAACTACTCAGCCCATAAATGATCCACTGCTGAGTCGGGCATACGGCTTTGTATCATGTTTTCCTTCTCTTGCAGCTAGGTTTTCGACTTTCTCATTTCCTTTTGTTGCCTCTTACGTCACCCTCAGGATGGCATGGGGTGGTGACCCTTTGTACTCTGAATCCGTCACTGCATGGAAAGGCAACCCTTACATATAAATCAGAGGTTTTTTGTTGATTAGCTGTAACTTATTAAAACTACATTTGGTGATGCAGTAAGTTGTAAACCAGGGGACAATAATAATAAATAACAATAAACATAAACTATTTATGAATACTTTAATTCACCTACACTGTATAAAATATGACCATTGTTAGTAAAAAACACATTACATGACAAATCATGAGATTGGAACATTCTAGGGCTGCTTTTGCTCCATTGAAAGAGGCCATTTTCATCACTTTGAAGACATATTGCTGCCCAGAAATTCTCCAACTCCCTGCTAGCAACATATTCATTTAATTTTCCACATAATTTAGTCACCAATGTAGGTGGTATGAATCCAAAGATGGAACAAGATGATATTCTAGTTGTTTTCAAGGCATTCTCACTCTCCGGTTGATTGTATGTAGTTATATATGGATCAGTCTCTGTCATGTCAACCTCATAAGCCAACATATCAACCCACTCCACCATATCTTCAATATCAACATCTTTTAGTATGGGGACCTCAGCAATTGTAGGTATTATGTTACTTATCTTTAAAGAGTCCACCGACACTTCAATATTTTTATCATCAAAGTATTTTGCTATTGATGATGGACAAATGTCTGCCTCATTCGGCTCCCAGATTAGGTCAAAATCAAATAACTCTAGTTTATTCAGCTCTAACCTCAATTTATCATAGTTTTTAATATTTTTCAAATCTATTCTGATTTCATAGAAATTGTGTGGTCGTTTTATGCCATCTAGGCTTAATGTTTGATATATGTATTCTAGTAGATGAATAGTCAGTATACCATCTGGTGTTATCGAAGCGCAATTTTGTATAATACAGTCTCTATTTGTAGATAAACAGTATAATCGACCATTCTTCACAAAATTTTCAATGAACACTGGTTCAACAAATTCTTTGAGTGAACATTTTTTTATTGTATAATAATCAGTGTCTTCAGAAATTATTTCTTGAATAACATTGGGTGTATGAGTTTCGTCGGGGCAAGTTATAACTAAAGTTCGGTAAAAACTATTTAAATTTATAGTTTTTACAACTGACTCCAAATCCAAATTTTCCTTGTGAGTTACCATTACTTTAGGTTTGGGAAAGTTCCATACTTCAGGGGCCAACATAACTGGCGAGGGCACTTATTTGCAATTTACAAAACAGTTAACAACCCACAGACTACCAAGAGATAAACTTATTCTCTAATATTCATAGCAAAATAAAAACATAAAACCTATTCTACACGGTTGGCTCCAACCACCAACAGAGGTCACCTTGGTATTTCCAACCAAAGTTCGTTTTCAATCTACACGATGTGTAGTTGAGACAACTCGTCAGCAGTGTTGCCAACTTAGTGGTATTTTCCACTAAAACTCGTGGTTTCGACTCCCCTTTTAGTGGCGAAATATTCCTTTTAGTGGCTGGTGGATTTTTCTAGCCCTGGGTAGTTGAGACAACTCGTCAGTCGTTAGTAGACTGCAAAGAAGTGCACACTGATTAATAATGGGACCCCTTTCGAAACCTCAAAAGGTTGGGATAGCTCTAGCTTGCATATCGTTATGTGATGACAAAAAAACGAAAAAAAAAACGACTATGGATGAAGCAATGGCTAAAGAAAAGAAAAGCTTTGAGCCATTTGAACATTTTAAATATATTGGACTGCGATGACTTTCGTAACTATCTCAGAATGGACGGAGACTCTTTTACTGAGTTATTAGAAATGGTGCGACCATTAATAACTAAACAAAACACGGTAATGAGAGAAGCTATTTCTGTGGAAGAACGTTTAATAGCAACTTTGAGATTTTTAGCTACAGGGAGAGAATATAAAGATCTTAGATTTAGCACAGTTACCTCGCACCAATTTCTCTCAAAAACAATACCTGAAACCTGTCGCGCAATTTACGAGGTGTTAAAAAATAGAATTGTGGTAAGTGAAATCAACATTTATTTACTTCTTTTCACAATTAAACTTTAAAAAAAGTAAACATTTATAATTATTTAACAGCATCCATTTATTATTTTTCCGTTTGGTTTTCTTGGCTGGGTTATTTTTAACAATTAAAAAATCTCTTAAAACTGAAACAGGGGCTTCGTGTACTATTGCTTCCGTTTGAGTTTCTTCTCCGGAGGGCGCAGATTGCGATGCGTATTGTATGCTGTTAGGTGATGGTGAAGTTCGAATATATTGCGAAGGTGGAGATGGTACGATATAATTAGGTGGAGATGGTACGATATAATTAGGTGAATTACATGATTACATGATTTTTAAGGAAGCTTAACAGCTTAAAATGGTTCATCCACAACAATCCAATAGTAGCTGATCAGCAGCTGATCCTATGCTGCTGATGATACACGTTAGTTAATATCACTAGCTACTATCTCATTTTCAATTTGTAAATCTTCTTTCTCTTTTCATAATTTTCCGTTAAATAATTTTGATTGTTTTTTTTAATGGTCATTTTGACACATTAAATTCAATACAAACGTTTAATTTCTGACTTTTTGTGGTCGTAGATTTACTGAAGCTGACTTAGTACACTGACTACTACGTAGCTAATAAGAAAATATGTTCAGATTGCATCATAATAAAAAAAAAAACTGTAGATTTCGAGGCCTAAACTGAAAACTGAGAGAATTTCCATAACACTGTAGATCTACAGTTAAAACTGTAGAGTTGGCTACACTACAGGCCAACAAGCATCCACACGGTCGCTCTTCGACCCAATGTCCTCTATTTATCCTTGGTAGTGAGGGATGCGCTCACGATCAAGGTGGTTGAATGGTCACTCGGTTGGTCAACCAAATATTGACATCAACCAACTTCTACACGGTTGCTTTTTGCTCCAACTCAACCAAGGTGACCTCTGTTGGTGGTTGGACCCAACCGTGTAGAATAGGTTTAACTTATCAAACAACCTAGAAATAATTCCTTTTTTTACTGTTACAATGACACAGGCATTTACCATACAGCTCATACTCACGCTTCGCTATCAGCAACACTGAAATATTATGTAAAACGGGTATGACGGTGAAATTAAAAAAATATATATTAAACCTATTCTACACGGTTGGGTCCAACCACCAACAGAGGTCACCTTGGTTGTTCCAACCAAAGTTGGTTTTCAATCTACACGATGTGTAGTTGAGACAACTCGTCAGCAGTGTTGCCAACTTACTGGTATTTTCCACTAAAACTCGTGGTTTCGACTCCCCTTTTAGTGGCGAAATATTGCTTTTAGTGGCTGGTGGATTTTTCTAGCGGTTTAGTAGATTCAGTTTCAATTATAATGAATGATAATTATCTATGTTAAACTCACCCAAATCTAGAAATCTTCTCGCCATACTAAAATGCTCAAACTCAAACTCAAAAGGAACTTTATTTACGTAGGTTTCATCACAAAACTCTTATAAATCGTCATATTTATAAACACCATCATCATCTTACGGCCCCTGTCCCACACTAGGTGGTAGTCTCCACACACACCTATCAGTCGTCATACCTACATTCACATTTCCATAATACGGTTCAAAAGATGCTTTTCGGACAGATTTAGAACTTGAAGATAAATTTTAGACATTTTCAGATTCTATGATAAAGTATAATAATAGTTGCTTTGTACTATGTTTAATATGTAACTTTACGACATGATGTGTCAACATTATTAGGGGTTCCAACCTAGGATAGATTCGTTTATTAGATATTAAGTTTAGTTATTAACTGTTACCTGTTTTGTTGTCCAATAAAATAAAATAAATAATAATTACTAAAAATTCGATCATTCGACTCCTAAGCCACTTAAATATATAATTTTACTTCATTTTATTTTCAGGAGTATTATAATATTAATTTACAATTATGCTTCGTAATAATGGTATACCTACGGGATTCCGTCCGCTGTTCTTTCTACGTTCATGATCAGTTGAATTATATTTATAAAGATACAGATAAATCTGTTTATATGGCAACACTGGCCGCAACTACGCACGGTCGCAGGCCAACAAGCATCCACACGGTCGCTCTTCAACCCAATGTCCTCTATTGGTCCTTGGTAGTGAGGGATGCGCTCACGATCAAGGTGGTTGGAAGTCCACTCGGTTGGTCAACCAAATATTGACATCAACCAACTTCTACACGGTTGCTTTTTGCTCCAACTCAACCAAGGTGACCTCTGTTGGTGGTTGGACCCAACCGTGTAGAATAGGTTTTAATATTTTTTACTTTCATTCGTGCTTTTTATGCGTAACTAAATGTACATTTAAAAACAGGCAAGAATTCATTAAATGAAAGCCAACTTCTTAAATAATTTTAATTTATTTATTCGTCTCACGTGTGCAATTTACCCCCTAGCTTAAGTTATAAAACCGTAAAACAGTTTTAATAATCTATTCAATATACAGCTCATCGGCGGGTACCGCCTTGTACAGGGCTTCTACAGCTTCTACAACACGAGTTACTATAGCCTTCACGATGGGCGGTGCTACTTCGGACATCACTTCTCTCCAATTGCTGTTCACAAATTCTGACACTGGCTGCGCTGAAATTTTAAAGCAGTATGTTTAATAAAGATGGTGACGGATTTAAATCATACAAATTCACTAGCCAATACGAGAAGAGTAACCTAATATAACGTGAATCGGCCTCCAGAATTAAAATTCCTTACGACAATCATTCCTTAATAAACGCTATGGGAGGAGTGCCGGAGAATATTTACTTTTAAATTGGTCTAATTAGCATCAGAGAATTCGAAGCGTATTATATACTAATTTGAACGAAAACTGTCTCCGTCACAAAGCTGTTGTCAGAGTGCATTTACCCCTTAATGGACTTTAAATCAAAAGCTTGTTGTAAGTTATAGACACCGATGATTAATCATAATCAAAAAATAATTACACAACAGCTTGTTCCCGTTGAAGAGGTTATCGAAGTGGAAGCCTGCGCTGGTCTTCACTTGATAGGTGTGCTTCCAGTTGCTGATGTGCCAGTGCTTCTTGCCGTCTGCTCCATCCACGATCATTACGTCTGGCACTGCCTTAATCACTATGTCATCTGTGGAAAAGAAAATATTGCAAATCAGGAAAAAAATGTTTGGTCGTCATCAAGCTGAACTCAGACTATTGCATGCAGCTTACGGACGCAACTTACGGAAAATTTCCCACCAGACGTCGTAACGTATACGCTTAACGTGACTTACGTTGGACTGCCAAGTAAAACGTACTATCGAAGTTGCCCCTTTTATCACGGCTGTAAATAGCATCCAATAGTTTGTGTTCAGCTTTAGTCGTTTACTCAATCAGCACCCGACTGGGGAAGAACCTCCGCCATACGGCTATACAATTGCCTAACCCTTAGGTATTGTTGTGTTCCTACGCGTGAGCAAGATCTCCAGAACTTTATGATAGGAAGTATAGTGTTGGCAGCGAATGAATCCTTCCGTATTACTTACTGCAATTAGCAAAGCAATTACATGGAGTGATTTCCGATCCGATCCGACCCTCGTACCTTACCGCAGCTGTCAGTTTTCACGCTACTAGATACGCGTAACACTACCATAGTTGGTAGAATGACAGTCGAGACCGACGGCTTCACGTGCCCTCAGAATCTCGGAGGAGGTCAGATGATACAAATGATAGACAACCATCCAACATGAGCAGAACCAGACGATGCATAACCTCCAGATAGATTGCGTTTCGCACAGTTCGCTAGAATTGTTTAGAAGTACTTCCTGGAGTTCAATGTAAGGGCACTCACTAATGTTAATGTGGTATTTGCCCTCGCCCTGTATGGGGAAGATGAGCAGTTGTCCGGCCAGCTTGTAATTGCCACGCAGTTCCACGCTGCACCTAATTGTCACCAGCTGCTTGCTTTTGCTCACGTCGTGTCTGCAAAATAGAATAATCTCATCAATATGAGTTATGAAACCATTTTAACCCTGACAAAATATATGTGTTATGTTAATTATACAATGACACTACACTACTACTGCTACTCAGCCCATAGATGACCCAGTGTTGGGTCAGGCCTCCTCCAGTTCCCCCTCGACTGTGCTGCCACCTTGCTGTGGTGAGGGGGCTTGAGTGCCTCAATGATCCGTGGGGCCATACCGGCCAGGGCCTCCCATGCCGGGCGGGCCCACGGGGAGAGGTGAGACGAAGAGCGGCACCCAGCGTCGTGGCGGGTTGCGGCTCCGGGGACTCCTCTGTCCTCAGAGCTGCCTTGGGAGTCGTAAACCGCTGCGGCGCACCATGAGGTCCTCGGGTTGGCGCTCAACTTAGTTGGCCGTCAAACCGAGTCCTCACTCAACGTCCTCGGGTTGGCGCCGGCCGAGGGCTGACGGGCCTCCTCTGCGAGGCCGTATGTCGCAGAAGGGGGCTGCGGGACGGATCGCTGGTGCGCTGCGGTAGATTGGGGCTGCGGGGACTTGGGTGGATGGGGACCCTGTCCCCAGTGTCTCGCTGCGAGCCCTGGACGGGGGCTCCGGGGACCTGGGTAGACGGTGGACCCTGTCCTAAGGGTTTCCCTGCGGGCCCTGGACGGCTGCGGTGCGCCGGTGTCCTCTGGTTGGCGCCGGCCCGAGGGCTGACGGGCCTCCTTCTGCGGGGCCGATGTCGCAGAAGGGGGCAGCGGGGCGGGTCACAAGGGAGGGAGCTCCGGGTGACCCGCGCCGTGGACGGAGGCGGGGGTGGAGGGGGGTTCGTGACGATGCGGGCCCCTTCTGCCCTCGCCTAGGAGGCCGGTGGTGGTTCGGGGGAGCCACCACCGACGAAAGCCTCGATGACTGAGGGCGTCCCAGTATACCGGGACGCCCTCTCTGATAGTCGCTTGCCCGCGTTGCGGGCACCACGCCGGGGCGTCACAGTAGAATGCGTTTACGCGAACTTGTGGCGCCCCAAGCGCGTCGTGTGAGGGTATGCCGCTGGGGTTTTAGTGGGTAAACGACTCTTGGGTAGACGACCCTTGTCGGAGTCCCACATAATCACCGACCTTTCCCCCGGGGTGCGGTGGTATGCATAAAGCATTTCCCCAGCGAAACCAAAAAAAAAAAAAAAAAGGCCTCCTCCAGTTACATGGAGGTTAATTAGCCTACTGTGCCATGCTGGCCAGACGGGTTGGCACAGAGTTACATAACACGATTTGCTCCTCTTGCAGCTATGTTTTCGGCTTTGTCATTTCCTTCTGTCCGGTTACGACACCCTCAGGATGGAATGGGGTGGTTACACTATGTATTCTACATGTCTCACCACACGGAAACAACAGTTTATAAGTAAACTCCCCAGACCCCTATCAAGCCAAGCTTGATATTGGTAGTCAACAGTTATTTTTACTGCCAAAGTCATGCTGTCTCTTATTATGAGGTCAGCGACACAACGGATCGGCGACCGTAATAGCTTACCATCACGTAAATGTTTGCCCGACCCTGGAATCGACTCAGGGACCCATAATCCCAAGGCTTTCAACGCCTCGATCAACAAGGTGTTAAAATTGTTAACATTGATTTTAAAACCACCAACATGTCGTCATGCTTGTACACACAAACCGGTTTGGCAACATCCATTGCTACATGCGTTTCGCCAGTGTTCAAGTCCTAACCTCAGCACGCGACTTTGCCCGCGTAAATTTTGAACCTATTCGTATTACATTCAGCCCTTGAAATTTATGAGTATACAATCAGCTCGATAATTCTAGAAGTTTTTAAATAACTGTGTAAATATCTCATCACAATGAATATTTAATACGGTATTTAGGAAACCGTTAAAAAAACTCAAACTCAAAGGTTTAATTTATTTAAAAATTTTTATTACAAATCTTCTATAAATCGTCACATTTAAAAATACCATTATTTACGTTCGATCCTTGTCCTACGCTAGATGGTAGTCTCCACACACTCGTCATATCTACATCCACACTTTTCATACGTATTTCCTCATTCTCACTATCCATCCATCTGTTTTGATCTCCCACAATCCTTGCGTGCACCCACATTGATACTACCACCCACCGGTTCGAAATCCTGCTTTACAGCGAAGAGAAGGTAAAAAAGTCTGTAGTTGCTTTTTCAAATTATCTAACTATTTTAAAGTGAGAGCAAGTTCACCAGATATTTGAAACGAAATAGTTAACTGTGATGACTTTCCCATTTATAATAAGTAAGTAATAGCTGCTGTTCTGCTGAACTATACTATTCAAGTATCCATAGACAAACAGTGTTCCTGTTTGATCGAATGAGAAATGAGGAGCTACGCAGGACCAGGGTTACCAACACAGCCCACAAAATTGCAAAACTTAAGTGGCAGTGGGCAGGGCACATAGCTCGCATGACTGACGATGGGGCAGAAAGGTCCTCGAGTGATGGCCACGTGCCAGAAAGCGCAGGCTGACGACCTACTCAAGGTCACTAGAATCCAATGGATATGGGCAGCATAAGGCCCGCCTTTGTGGAAATCTTTGGGGGTCCCTAAGCCCAGATGATGATGATTCTTACCTCCCGCCTGTCTGTGTGTGTATGTTCGGAGTGTGTATCTCAAAGACACTGCACGGATTTGCATGTGGTAATTTATCAATAGAGTGATCCCTGAGATGGTTTAGGTTCATTTATGAAGGCGTTGTGTAAATCGATTGAAAATGCGATGATTGCTGAACACCAACCGTTTGGGAGTTAACAATTCTACGTAATTAACAATTCTACAAAAGACACAAACATTTTTTGTATTGATGTTTTCTAAACTACCTAGCGCTAGCATACTTACAAATATGTACTAATAGGTTAGATAATATATTATTAAAAAATCTATTGACAATTCTTGGTAAAACCTTTGTACATTTATGATACCACAAATATGTTCTCATTCTATTTCCCATGAAGTTATGTGTTGTATTAGTTAACATGGTAAGTCTAAGCTTTTGCGTCAATTTCTGAGAAACCCAGGTGACATCAAACGTAAGTAAAGCAATAACTTATGTCGTAATCCAACCGTATACTATGAATGCCATAGTAGCTACTTGTTTAAGTTTTAAGCCGTGTAACTTATTTTGGTACTTCAAACATACATTTGGTAGATCCGTATAGGTAAATTGGTTAGCGTTCGATCCGTGCTGTGACAGATTTAGAATCCTATGTCCCACCCCATTCCTTCCTGAGGGTATCGTATCTACTACTACTCAGCCCATAAATGACCCACTGCTTAGTTGGGCCTCCTCCCAACATGGGGGGGCGGGGGTGATTTGATTAGCCTATTGTGCCACAGTGGCCAGACTTATTGGTACAGGGTGCAAGCTTTCCTTCTCTTGCGGCAAGGTTTTCACACCTGGCATTTCCTTATGACACCCTCAGGTTGTACTATGTATTCTAAATCCGTTACCACACGGAGTGCATAACCTAAAGTTATTATTTAAAAACAAAGACCAATTCACAAGCAATTCTTATGAGCCAATTTAGGTTTATGATTACCCATGACCATAAAAAGCTAGTATTTAAGGTCATTGTTAAGTAATTAGCTATTCATACAATGGGTCACTATGCATTAGTAACATCAGTTGACAGTGACATCAGTACTTTGTCATTTGTACATTTGCGCTTTGACAAGGACAATAATTAATTTCTTACAAGGAAACAATTATGGAAATTGATTGAGTACAATACTTGGCAACAGACTAGTAAAAAATAATTCTTTCGTTTTCGCCTTTTGAAAGTCTCATTACGGGTTTTCATTTGATAGAAACGTACCTATATTATTAAAAAAAAGTGTGCTTTAGATATTTGGCCACGTGTTGTGGCTATCATGAGGGGATGACAACCGTCAAGTAAATAAAACCAGGTAGATACGTCCACGTTAATAAAGCCACAGGAGCTAGTTTAGTTCATTGTTTTTTTGTTTCTTTAAACACTCCTGTTCTCGGTGTACCCTGTATCGCGTGGGCCGTATCCCGAACACAAATGGCACCCAGACTCCGAGCCTTTGCTTTACACAAAGATGCTTTCATGACTCGGAATTGAACCGGGGTCCCGTAACGCAAAGACGGCACATCCAACCGGCAAACAAGGGCAGGCTGATATGAGTAGATTTAAAAATGCGTTATAAAAATATTCTAATAATTTAACCAAAACCTCAACTTATCAAATACCTGAGGCAGTTATAATCCTTTATAAATAATCATTATGACTAATGTCACTATCCTATAATTTAATTTAATTTATCTCAACTACTTCTGAAAATTATCCAAGGTACTTGAAGTCACTCAAATAGATAATTGAAGTTTGTCCTTGGCTTTTGACAACTCATTTTCGTGTCACCCTAATAATAGACTCTATTGTATAATAATTAGCTAATGAAATGGATAATCACAAACCATACAAAAACCTGACTATTAGTAGGTAAAAATTGGGGTTTCCAGATCAGATAAGATCTGAAAACCCCAATTTTCAATAAATGTGTATTCAAATAGACGAAATCTTGTTTTTGTAATAATGACCTACTATTTGAATATACTATTTATTGCATACTCATTCAATAGATTGTGATCTGTGTGATTGGTCATAGTTTTCAATCAATGTGTATTCAAATATCATAGTTTTCAATCAATGTGTAAGTATTCAAATATACGAAATCTTGTTTGTCTTAATGGCCTACTATTAGATACTATTAGACAGATCAGATAAGATCTGAAAACCCCAATTTTCAATAAATGTGTATTCAAATAGACGAAATCTTGTTTTTGTAATAATGACCTACTATTTGAATATACTATTTATTGCATACTCATTCAATAGATTGTGATCTGTGTGATTGGTCATAGTTTTCAATCAATGTGTATTCAAATATCATAGTTTTCAATCAATGTGTAAGTATTCAAATATACGAAATCTTGTTTGTCTTAATGGCCTACTATTAGATACTATTAGACAGATCAGATAAGATCTGAAAACCCCAATTTTCAATAAACACCTAATTTACATCATAGTATTCAAATACCTACTATTATAATAAACCGTTCATTGAATTAAAAAACACCTATTCAAATAGATTCTTATCTGCATTACATTCAAATTGAATAATGATCAAAGGTAAAACTATGTGATTGGTCTTAGAATGTCACAAGGTTTAATTCTGATAATTGAATGCGCTCACACATTCTCCGATGTTATCTTATATCGGATTTTTGATATACTCGTACTTACGTCATTGCGTTCTTCTATCTCACGAAGCGATGTATGTGCATTATTCGATGCGACTTTCAACCTTACTCTCATAAACTTTAAAACCACATGTCATCGCTTCGTGACGTAAAATAACAATTAGATGAGAGTATGTAAGTGAAAGGTTAAATAAAAATACTTTATCATTTATTAAGTACTATGATTTATTTTACGACATATTATTCGATACCTTTACAGCAATTTCTTTAACCGATTTATAAATGTCATCCATAAATATGTTTTTAACTACATGCTGCACGCACAATTCAGCATCACAATTACATAGCGAACTTATGATATCAGGGTAACTTTCCACATCATAAACTTCGATCCTGATCACTTTAGCACCACGCGTTAGTTTTTTTATACAGGTGAATGCAGCTGTTGAACTTCTCTTGAGCTGTTTGCTGCTGGGACCCTCCAGATTCAATTGTTTTTCATTTTTCTGTCCTACTACAGTATTCATAGGAATGAAGTTGAAGTAGTCGTTTTCGGAGTCCTGAAAAAAAAAAAAACAGAATGCAATTAGTCATGTTGAACTAAGTGTATACTTACATACGTTTTTATTCAAAAACTCTAATGTCAAGGGCTTATAATTATGTTATATTTTAATTGATAGATAAAATACTGTTAAAGAAAATATTACCACTTACCGACATTACGCGATGATATCCCCCGTTTTTAGCCAGTCAGGACTCAGCAAGGGTACAAATTGAAATGATTGATTTAATATATTTTTTTCAATTTATATAATAATCGATTTTTTATCTATAGAGTTCAAAATCGTACAATTTTGTTAGATTTCGATAAGTACTCCGACAGTAGGACAAAAATGGCATGGTGAAATTGAAACCTCAAGACATCACGGCGCCAAACATTTTATTGTTTACTATAAATCTATATTGATAAAACAAACACTTACTGTACGTTTGTTCACTGTAATTTTTTCATACATTTTTATTGAGAAGATCAATATCATAATGGCATGCGAAACCATCGCATGTAAGTAGTACGTCTAATTTGCAACGTAAGTTCTAATTCTATTTAAGGAGATGGATCAAAACAATAATATTGTATTGCAATATCGACATACTATTATTACTCCGGGTTCTTATTAGTGTACACTTTAGGTATCATAATTTAAGGTTGAGATTTATACATTTGGTTATGATTGCAAAGCATTTGTCGCGTGAAGAAGTCCTGACTCAGGATTTTAGGTTAACGCATGCATTACATATATGGAAAAAGCTCACGTCGGCAATCCCGGCTATATAAATATTGGACGGTGATTTAGGGGACATCACTTCAGCTACCAGAAGCTCCAGATAAACATCAAGTACCTACCTACTTACCAAGAATCAACCTACTCTACGAAAAATGTAAGTATTCCAAGTTCTTTAATAATACATAAATTAATAGACCTGCTCTTGTATTTATATTTTATAGTTTTATCTAGCGTGTTATAGTATCATGGTTTAATAGAGTAATGTTTCTGTGATAGTTATGTTTCAGTATTCTAAAAAGATGTACTTATTTCAATATTAGATGAACATAGATAGATAGATACATAGACAATAATAAAATAATAATAATAAATTAGAGTAGTGTACCTATCTGTGACATTTCAATGTGGTATGTACGCTTGAATAATGATTTGATTGTATTAATATGTTTCACTCTATTTCAGGTCGCACGAAAACGCCGAGACCCTTTTTCCCTCTGACGTCGACGAGGAACCTCAGGTTCAAAAAAAGAAGCACGACGGGCGAAAAAGGAAGCACGCATCGTCACGTACGTCTTCACCATCGAGAGCAAGTCCGGTGCCCCTACGAAAAATGTAAGTATTCCAAGTTCTTTAATAAAACATAAATTAATAGACCTGCTCTTGTATTTATATTTTATAGTTTTATCTAGCGTGTTATAGTATCGTGGTTTAATAGAGTAATGTTTCTGTGATAGTAATGCGTCGTCGGCGAAACCGTCTGTGTCGTCCCATCCATCGGCTTCAAAGAAGCTGCATATCAAACCCATTCCCCCGAGGAAGTGCACGGCATACGATCTGTTTGGAGACGATAGCGAGGACGACGAGAAAGAGCCCCCTGCAGTTACTGGTAAAACACCATTAGCTTCATATATATCACGACGTCTTGCAAATGGTCATTCGCGCCAAACCTTTGAAAAAAAGCCGGGAACGCACTATATTGATTTAAAAATATACCGGTGCGATGAAATAGAAAAAGTTCAGCCAATGAATAGATGGCGCCAAGCAATTGTCACGCTTAAAAATCAAACTTTTGACAATACAGATGCTTGGCAACATTTGTCTAATTTTATTATAGCTACACGAAAAGAGTACGTTAAGTGCCCACCAACATTTATTAGTAACTACTATTAAAATAGTAGGTACTGTATTAAACAAGTACTATAATTCAGTAGTACCTACTATATTACTTAGTGGACTATTATTAAGCTAATCTTGTATTCATTTATTCAAATATTAGGTATTATTATCTTTATATTTCAAGTTTATACTATTGCTATACCTACTAGCTTAGTTTATAAATGTTTTTTTTATTTTTGTAATCTACATTATGAATAAATATGTAGATGTAAATCTACTATTATGTTATATACCTTAGGCGGTACTTAGTTATTACATAGGCATATAAATAAATCATGTAATCAGTTATAGAAATTAAGTTGTATAATCATTTATCATATTACATTTGATTTAATGCTCATGGTTTTTTTCCTTTCTTTATTACAGTTTCAACTAGATCCGGAATCAGAACAAATAACAACGATATAATAATATGTCAAAAATGTCACATTGAAGTACCTAAAATTGAATATCAGTATCATTTAAGAACGAATTTGCATAAATCTAATTGCATACTAAAAACTGAAATTGAAAATATCGATATAATAGCCACGGCTTTTAAAAAGAGAATAATAAGTTTCAAACTGAATCCATTAATGGAATACCTAACACCTGAGGAATTCCTAATGGATAATCGACTTAAGGTTATAAAACTAATTAATGATTGTTTGATAAAACATAATTGTGTTAAATTAAACTTTGAACTTTTTGCTTATTTCATTCTACCAACATCTGATGAGCAACAGCTTAAATCATTTAACACAAAATATGAAATCGTATATAATAATAATACAGATATTAATGAATTATATTTGAAAACAATAAATACATTTGACAGAAAGCTCTCAGAGTTCCAACATTGTGGATCTGGCTGGACTTGTTTCTCTATAAGTCATCTAGAAATTAACATTAACAAATACTCTCCTTTGAAAGGCGGCACCTATATAGATTTGCCACAAGTAATAAAAAAAACTAAAAGTTGTTTAAATATTAAAAACAGCGATAACAACTGCTTTTTATGGAGTATTGTCGCAGCATTATATCCCTGCCAAATGAATGTTTGCAGAACAAGTTCATATCCGCATTTTTCAAAAGTTTTAAATACAGATGGGCTATCATTTCCCCCATCATACAAAGATGTTAAAATATTTGAAAATTTAAATCCCCACATAAGTATTAATATATATGGATTAGATAACAAAAACATGGTCACTGGACCTTTATATGTGGCAAGTTTAAGAAAAAGTCAGCACATCAATTTATTGTACTTTGAACAGAAAGGTAACGGGCATTATTGCTTAATAAAAAATCTATTGAGATTAATCAAACGTCAGATAAGTAAACATAAAGGTAAAATGTACCTATGTGAGACATGCTTACAAGTTTTCACGAGTGAAACGAAATATAATGACCATAATAAATGTCCTAAGGTTTTGACTGTTTTACCTGAAAAAAATAGTATTCTTCAATTTAAGAACTTCGAAAGACGACAAAAGATTAATTTCGTTATATACGCCGATTTTGAAAGTCTTTTACTGAACTGCAACATAAATGTAACTGAGAATACTCGTACCTATAAGGTTCACGAACCTTCATGTTTTGGTTACTATATTTGTTGTTCACACAATACAGATCTGAATAAGTTTGTTACTTATAGAGGAGCTGATTGTGTAGAAGTATTTATAAAATATTTAATAAGAGATTTGGAGTACATTCACAGTATCTTATTAAATAAAATACCTATGGCACCTTTAACTAAGGACCAAGAAAACGATTACAAAAATGCCACTACATGTCATATCTGTAATTATTTGCTCTTTGACGATAAAGTAATGGATCATGATCACATTACATCACAATACCGAGGCGCAGCACACTCTCATTGTAATTTAATGTTAAGAGTTTGTCCATTTGTGCCTGTTATTTTTCATAACCTATCTGGCTATGACTCTCACCTATTTATAAAAGAACTATCGAAGTATGAAGGTGCTTTTAAAATTATACCAAAAACCAAAGAAAGGTATATGTCATTCACAAAAGTACTTCATACTAAGAATACATTAAAATCAAAGCCTATTCAAGTTAAGTTCATAGATTCTTATCAATTTCTTCATTCAAGTTTAAGCACATTAGTAAATAACTTGAATGAACCTGACTTTGTTAATTTATTAAAAGAATTTCCAACTATTAGTAATAATCAGTTAAAGTTGTTACGACAAAAAGGAATTTATCCCTATGATTATATGGACGCATACTCAAAATATTACGAGACTCAACTTCCATCGAAAGTTTGTTTCTATAACAGTTTGAATTGTCAGCATATAAGCGATGATGAATACGTACACGCTCAATCTATTTGGCAGTCATTTAATATTAAAACACTTGGAGAATATACAGATTTATATTTAAAGACCGACGTATTACTTCTTGCTGACGTATTCGAAAAATTTAGACAGACTTGTCTGGATCATTATCAACTTGATCCAGCGTATTACATTACTGCACCTAGTTTAAGCTGGGATGCGATGCTTCTGTACACAGGCGTTAAATTAGAGTTAATTCATAGTTTAGAAATGTATGAATTTTTGGAAAAGGGAATACGTGGAGGCTTGGCACAATGTTCTCTTCGCCATGCTCAAGCGAATAATAAATATTTACCAAATTACGATGCTTCTCAAAAATCAACATATTTGATTTATCTTGACTGTAACAATTTATATGGTTACGCAATGACAAAGAAAATGCCTATTTCAGATTTCCGTTTTATGACAATCGATGAGATTAAAACAGTAAATGTGTTATCAATACCAGATGATTCTGAATATGGGTTTATTTTAGAAGTTGATTTACTATATCCTGAGAGTTTACATAATACTCATAGTGATTTACCTTTTGCGCCCGAGAGGTTCACACCTCCTGGAGGCAAAACACCTAAATTAATTGCTAATTTATACGACAAATTCAACTATGTCATACATTACATTCATTTAAAGGCATGTTTATTAAATGGACTAATTTTGAAAAAAATTCACCGTATTTTAATATTTAGACAAGAAAATTATTTACAAAAATATATTGACTTGAATACTACTTTACGTCAAGCTTCAACAAACGTATTTGAAAAAGACTTTTTCAAACTACTTAATAATGCTATATTTGGAAAAACTATTGAAAATAGACGCAAACAGGTTAACGTCAAATTAGTTACCATGTGGGATGATTACAATAATAAAACTAACAAGCACCACGGTGCTGAAAAATTAATTGCAAAACCAAATCTGAAAAGTATTGCTATCTTTTCTGAAAGTTTTGTTGCTATTCAATTAACTCCTGAAAAAATAATTTTAGATCGCCCTATTTACATTGGGTTTACAGTTCTAGAATTAGCAAAGGAACATTTGTATAAATTTCACTATAACTTTATTAAAAATAAATATAATACTCGCGCAAGACTGTGTTATACAGACACAGACAGCCTTCTTTATTTTATAAATACAGGGGATGTTTATGAAGACATAAAAAATGATATCGCAAATTTTGATACAAGTAATTTCCAGGCTGATAGTTGTTACAGCATGCCAAGAGTAAATACTAAAATTCCAGGACTGTTTAAAGATGAACTCGGGGGTGACATCATAAGTGAATTTGTAGGACTGAGAGCCAAACTATATTGTATAATCAGTTCAAAAACTCGCATCGCAAAAGCAAAAGGTATATCTAAAGCTGTTACTAATCGATTGAAATTATCTCACTATAGTAAAGCTTTAACAAATAATGTCAATTTTAAATGTAAAATGAATATAATTAAATCACTTAAGCATGTACTGTACTCGCAAGAAATTCATAAAGTAGTTTTAAATAGAAATGATGATAAGAGACAAATACAAACGAACTTTATTGAAACTTTACCTTGGGGTCATTGTGAAACTTTATTCTAAGAACTTATTTATAAAATTAAATACAAATCTGTTTATGTGAATAAATTGTCATATTATTATTTTCGTATTGAAATATGTAATATCTGAATAAAAAATGTATAACTGATGTATGATTTTTATTTTTGCTATGACCTTCATTCTATTAATCTATAACATCACTAATCACGAATATAAATACTTTACTAACTTATTTATTTATTTACAGCAGGTTTAAACATAAAATGGATGCACTATGTAGGTATTCTGAATATTACCTACGTTCGCTTTACATTTGACGAGACAACTTTATATCTCAATCATTTGTTTTTATTATATTTAGGCTTTATATATCTATGTATGCGTAAAATTGAATTAATAGTCAAAATGAAGTTGATCAAACAACACACATCACTTAATGTTAATCATATAAATCTTGGTGACTCCGATAACCACATTAGGCATAGCGTTCTGTTACCAAATACGATTCGTTGTATTATATGTGGTCCATCGAATTGTGGAAAAACAAACGTAGTTCTTAGTTTATTATTGCATGAGAATGGTCTTAAATTTCAAAATCTTTATCTTTACTCGAAAACTAACTTTCAACGAAAATACAGGTTCTTACGAGAAGTTATAAAGAGGGTGCATCAGGTTAAGTTTCATGAATTTAATGATAATAAAGAAGTCATAGCCCCAGATGAAGCACTACCTAATTCTGTATTTATTTTCGATGATGTTGCATGTGAAAATCAAATAAACATTCGTAATTACTTTTCTATGGGTAGACATAAACAAATCGATTGCTTTTATTTATGTCAAACATACTCTAAAATTCCGAAACAGCTGCTGCGTGATAATGCTAACTTTCTTATAATATTTAAACAAGACGATGTGAACTTGAAACATATTTATGAAGAGCATGTTAGTTCTGATATGTCCTGGAATCAATTCAAGAACCTTTGTAATAAAGCTTGGAGAGATCCATATAACTTTGTTAGTATTTGCAAAGATTCTTCATTAAACAATGGAAGGTACAGACAGAATTTAGATAGTTTTTTTAAATTTTGATCTAAAAATGTATACCTATATATAAATCAATAACGTATAAATCTGATTTAGTATTATATCTTCTTTAGCTGAGTACACTTGTAACAGTACAATATGGAAAAGAATATTAAAATAGAATTAATGAAGTCTGTAGACTCCATAAAGAATAAAATAAAACAAATGAAAAACCAGGAACACTCAATGAACTTGTCACTTGATAAAATATTAAAACCTGTCACAGATCCCCTTAAAACCCTAGTTGATTCGAATAAGACAATAGAGAAAATACAAACTAATGAAAATACACACTCTAATTTTGAAGACATGGAATTGGATGACATTAATACTAGTTCATCTACAAAGTTCGAAGAATGTTACGATCCAGAACCGAATTCTGTACAGATCGTTAAAAAGTCTACCCAGACGGAATTACTGGATGATTTAGAAATATCATTAGAGGGTCGTGATATACATGATATTTATGATGGTGTAAATATACCATTTGGAATAAGGAGTGCAAACAAAAAATTACTAATGGGTAATTCAAACGTTTCATTTTCTAAAATAGATAGTGTGAATGATGATAATGTCATTTTAATTAAAATTGGGGACAAAAGCTACAATTTAACCCCAGGTTTAAAAGAACTTTTACTTCGAAGAAAACCTGATTTGAAACTAATATCGAGCAAAGATAAACTTGTCTATAAAGATATGTTGCATTATACAAATGCCCATAAGAAAAATTTCAATCCTAATGGGCAAATAAGAGGCGATAAAGGTATAAAATATCGTGAAATAATCAAACCATTGTTTTCTGAAGCGTTAAACAATAATATTGTCACTAAATTTGGAAGAAGCTTACCAACACTAAAGAAATACAAAAATAACACTGACTTGGTATATTGGGACGATCCTAACGAACTGGTTGACAGATTGAAACTATTGATTGCTTCCCGAGATGCCGGTAATTCAAACCATGATAATGAAATTTTATCAATAATCGAAGAATTAAAAGAAGCTAGCATAATTAAATAATAAATAGTCATAATAATATGCTTTTTATTCAGTATTATAGCTGAATTCAAGACAAATATACTAAATTGTGAATATGAGTAAAGCTGACGTGGTAAACGAAATTCATAAAAATGCGAGGGTGAACTATCCACGAAGACGTGTTATCATGAAAGATATAGATGACTTGTGGCAAGCAGACTTAATTGATATGCAATCAATTTCAAAAGAAAATAAAAGTTACAGATATATTCTTGCCGTCATTGATACATTTTCGAAATATGCTTGGGCCTTTCCTATGAGAAGTAAAACCAAAGAAGATGTGTGTAAGACTTTCAAAACTTTGTTGGACAAAGGGCGTGTTCCTAAAAATCTGCAAACGGATAATGGAGCAGAATTTTATAATAACAAATTTCAGAAGCTTATGAAATCGTATCATATTAACCATTATTCAACTTTCTCAACTAAAAAGGCTTCAATAGTTGAACGATTTATCAGAACATTGAAATCTAAAGTTTATAAGGAATTTAGTTTAAAAGGCAATTACAATTGGGTAAATAATACCCTCAATGATGTTATTTACAAATACAATCACACTCACCATCGCACTATTAATGAAATCCCTGCTAATGTGGACAATATTAATAAAAAACTGATATTAGAAAGGTATTTAAAATTGCAAAAAAATGATAATTTAAAAAGTAAGTACAAAGAAGGTGATTATGTGCGTATCAGTAAATACAAAGGAACATTTGAAAAAGGTTATACTCCCAACTGGTCAACAGAAATATTTAAAATTCGTAAAATACAAAATACAACTCCTATAACTTACTTAATCGAAGATACTATCAGAGGTCAACCTATTTTAGGTGCATTTTATACACAAGAACTTCAAAAAACAAAGCATCCCAATGTATATCTAGTCGAGAAAGTTCTTAGAAGAAAAGGTAACAGGGTTTTAGTAAAATGGTTAGGTTTATCTTCAGCAGAAAGCAGTTGGATTGATAAATCGAATGTAATATTATAAATAAAATAACATTAACAACAAACTCGAATCACATAACTATTTATTAAAGTATTCAAACCGGAATCATCAGTCTTATAATGTGTTTTGGAGAGAGTAGTCTTCTTAATTGGCTTATTAATAATTTACCATTTGAATTACATTTACCAGGATATAATTACTGTGGCCCTGGTACTAAATTAATAAAAAGACTTACACAAGGAGATAACGGTGTAAATAAGTTGGACGAATATTGCAAAGATCACGATATTGCATATCACAAGTCATCAAACTTAAAGGATCGACATAAAGCTGATTTAATTTTGTTAAAAATGGCGAAAGAGCGAGCGGTTGCTTCCGATGCTAGTATAGGCGAAAAAGTCGCGGCACGTTTAGTAAGTAAGGCTATGTCAACAAAAATTAAAACTGGGTCTGGTTTGAGAAAAAAGCCTTCTCCAAAAGTTACATCTGGAAAAGGATTAAAAAGTAAATTAAAAACTGTTATTACAAAAGCAAAAAGACATATAAAAAAATTAAAACCTAAGAGCAAGAAAATGGCTATAGAATTAGCTATTGCCGCTGCCAGGGAATTAGCTGATGACTCATCGATTAAGCTTCCTCGTATTATTCCTATTCCAAAAACTGGGGGAGTATTACCTTTGATTCCTATTTTTGCGGGATTATCAGCGGCGGGAGCTTTAGCAGGCGGTGCAGCTGGTATTGCTAAAACCATAAATGAATTCAAAATGGCTAAAAAGCTGTATGAAGAATCGAAGAGACACAATGAAAAAATGGAAGCTCTATGTATTGGGAAAGGACTACACCTTAAACCACATAAAGGCGGTCTTGGAATTTTCGTATCAAAAGAAAAAAACTAAGATATCGGCTACCCAAACGGGCCTTAACTAACTTTGACATTTTAAAGTACGGGAATAGAATTCCTTATTTTAGAGGTGTCTTTATGAGAGATGAGCTCCCTAAATGTCCTTATAAAAAAGAATGTGGAGTTATTAATTTAGATAGTTCTAAAAATCCTGGTTCTCATTGGGTAGCCTATGCAAAATATAATGATTATGTTGAGTATTTTGACAGTTATGGAAATCTTAAACCTCCAAAGGAATTTATAAAATATGTAGGTTCTAATATTCAATATAATTATGAAAATATACAACGTGATCACCCCTTCAATTGTGGACATCTATGTTTAAATTTCTTAAAGAATTTTTGGTATAATCAAGAAATAAAATAAACAGGATCATTTAAAAGAGTTCAGTATGCAAGCATGCCTACTACGGTTACCATCTCTGGAAATAAATCAGAACTGGTCTCGTATTTTCAACCACCTCTTCATTTATCTGATCAATACGAGTGCGGTTTACTATACTTTTCAGTATTAAAAAAAAGATCGAATGTGCCAGTTAATAGCAGCAGTTTAGCAGCTGTAATCAGAATCGAATGTGATCTTGTGCACGGTTCATATTACAACGGATTACCGACTCATTTTATTCACGAATTCATATCTGATACTGCTCCAAGTCACGGGTACACAGAAATACCCCAGAACGTTATTTACTTCCCAGTAAACAAAAACATAATTTCATCCATATCTGTCAGGATTGTAGATCAGTTTGGTTACTGTATTGACTTTGGTGAAGAACATATTCAATTACGTCTTCATTTAAGAAAAGCAAAATGATTGTGTATGATAAAAACCCTACAGTGAAAATAAAACGTCCTATTCCGTCAACAACCGTTAAGGTGCACAGACGTAAGAAAAACGTGATGAAATTGACTAAAACAAATAAAGATTTTCTTAAAGCTTTAGGGTTTAAAGTATGAGTATACTACAGATTACTGATTTACCACACTTTGATAGTTCAATCGAAAGTTATGAAGTCCATTCATACAATCCCTACAATAACAGCTTTAGAGAAAACGATGAAATCAGAATCCCCATCCACCAGCAAGACATATATGTACTACCATCAGCCAGTTCAATCTACATCGAAGGTCAGGCAAAGCTGTTCGGCAAGGATGGGCATCCAATCAAGAAAACTGTTACGTTCACTAATAACCCTGTTATGCATTTGTTTCAAGACATCAGATACGAAATGAATGGAATTGAAATAGATCGTATAAAAAATTCCGGAATAACATCAACAATAAAGTCATACATCTCATTAAATGAAGCAGAAAGTAAAGTTGCTGCATTATGGGGTTGGAATTTAAACGGGTTCGAAAGTTATGGGCATTTTAGCGTTGTGGTACCTTTAAATAAGATTTTAGGGTTTGCAGAGGATTACAATAAAATTGTGATAAATTGTAAACACGAACTTATATTGAATAGGAGTAATTCTAACTTGAATAGTATTATTCTTACTGATGAAGTCGTTCAGCTTCAAATAGATATACAAAGGGTTCAGTGGAGAGTACCACATGTAAAAGTTTCAGATAGAGAACGTTTAACACTTTTAAAGCATTTAGAAAGAGATAAACCTATTCAGATGGCATTTAGAAATTGGGATTTATATGAGTATCCTTTACTACCTAAAACCACAAAGCATTCTTGGTCAGTAAAAACTGCTTCTCAATTAGAAAAGCCCCGGTATGTAATTTTTTGCTTGCAGACTAATAGAAAAAGTAATAAATCGAAAGACAGCTCAGTATTTGATCATTGCGATGTGACAAACGTAACGCTATTTTTGAATTCTCAATATTACCCTTATGAGCCTTTAGGCTTAAAGTTTTCTGAAAACAAGTACAGTATATTATATGAAATGTATGTGAAATTTCGTCAGTCGTATTATAACAGCCCTGTCGATCCCTTGCTTGATCTGAAAGATTTTAAAGAAAAAGCACCACTTTTTATCATAGATTGTTCAAGGCAAAATGACTGTTTAAAAACAGGCCCGGTAGACGTAAGGTTGGAATTTGAATGTTCAACATTGATACCAGATAACACAACTGCTTATTGTTTAATTATTAACGATCGACTTGTGGAATACAAACCGTTAAGTAACATTGTGCGCAGGCTATCATGACTGCAATTGTAGATGTTCAAGGTTTCAAATCAGAAGCTAACGAATTTATAGTAAAGGAAATTGCGATATTATGCGATAAAAAAATACAGGTATTTTTAATAAAACCTCCATTCCCATTTTACGACTTGACTAAACAAGAACGGCGACAAGTAAGTTGGATTGAGCGCAATAGAAAGATATACTGGAAGGAAGGAATTGTGCCCTACTCAAATTATCAGAATTTGGTCTTAAATATTTTAAGAGATAAATGTGTTTATGTCAAAGGTTCAGAAAAAGTGTCATGGTTAAGGAAAATTGTAAATAGTGCTAATGTTAATAACTTAGAAGATATAGGTTGTCCTAGTTTATTAAACTTATATAAACAATATGAAAACTCTCATGATGTGTATAGTTGTATTTATCATGATTCAGTATGTGCCTTGAAAAACGTTCTCTGTTTAAATAAATGGTGTATAAACAATGTAGTATAAACACTCTAAGTAACTAATAAATTTTTGAAATAAATATTTTCTTGTTTTATTCATTAAAAGGTTGATTATATGTATAGTAATTCCCACAGATTTCGCAATAACATTTCGCAAGAAACAGATCATATCAGGCTGGAATATTACTCAAAATTAAAATGTAATGACTACTTACCCACAGAAAACAGATCAGATCAGGTTAGAACATTATTCCATACATAAAATATAATAACTTTAAGTACCTCGGAAACAGATCTGATTAGGTCCGATTATTTTGCACCAGTTCTCAAATAGATACATGATCACAACAACACCTCTATGACCAATCACACAGATCACAATCTATTGAATGAATATGCAATAAATAGTATATTCAAATAGTAGGTCATTATTACAAAAACAAGATTTCGTATATTTGAATACACATTTATTGAAAATTGGGGTTTTCAGATCTTATCTGATCTGGAATCGTATATTTGAATACACATTTATTGAAAATTGGGGTTTTCAGATCTTATCTGATCTGGAAACCCCAATTTTTACCTACTACTATTCCGCGAGATAATACTTCTGGGAACTGTCAACTTTGTTATGTTCATTTTATTCTGCGAAACGTTTTTATGCGGAAGTTTTTAAGTGACACTACCATTAAGAGTATCTAAGGTCACAATTATGGTGTTTCCAGAAAATTCAAAGACCTGTCATGTGAACATTTAATGATTTAATGGATAACAAGGAAAAAACATCTACATTTGCTGCAGGGCAATTAATTTTGACCCTGTTTTAGAAAACAGGGTCAAAACGTCCTTATTCTAAGACTCATGGAATAACAGATTTAGGTAGATGCCTGAGAGGCATTAATACATTTTTTTGGAATTTATCATCATCATCATCATCATCATTTCAGCCAAAGGACGTCCACTGCTGGACATAGGCCTCCCCCAAGGATTTCCACAAAGACCGGTCCTGGGCCGCCCGCATCCACTGCTTTCCGGCGATCTTAACCAGGTCGTCGGTCCACCGTGTGGGAGGCCTACCAGCACTGCGCCTTCCGGAACGCGGTCGCCACTCGAGGACTTTTCTGCCCCATCGGGCGTCGGTCCTGCGAGCTATGTGCCCTGCCCACTGCCACTTAAGTTTGGCAATCCGGTGGGCTATGTCGGTGACCCTGGTTTTCCTGCGTATCTCCTCATTTCTGATTCGATCTCGCAGGGAAACTCCGAGCATAGCCCTCTCCATTGCCCTTTGGAATTTATATTGGTAGGTAAATTATATAAAATAAATAAATTTAATAATAATATTTTTTTCCGTAACTAACTAAATAAAATGCACACCAAAGATAGTGACGTGACATATTTCTTCTATATATAAATGATTTAATTTCAGCGTTCTAATAGTCCTAGATCGTTGTTTTTTTGTAATTCTCTTATTAATCCCGTTGGCACAGCACAGGGTTACCTCACGAGATTTTAAATTTAATAAACTATTTTGATCAAAAGGAAAGTGACGTGTAATTATTTCCCAAACTAAATGTTACACTATTGCCTGACCAGGATTTAGGTTTTTTTTTCAAAATCTTTAATAAATTTCATATTGTTTCAGTCTTAGTTACTATCGAAATACATCGATTTGTAAGTTTAATTTTAACAGCAGAAAATTATGCATCACAGCTTTTTTAAATAAATCGGACCATTTACACTATAGAAGTACTATTCTGGAATTTGGGAATTAAATTGTCATGCAATGTCTTACTAATCTGTTTATAAAGTAACTAAAATTCATAAAAAGTGTCCTTACAGTAAGGTGGCAAGATCGCCAAACTTGCTATTTTATATTAAAGTGCCTATCCGACACGATGTTAGCAATAATCTGCTAAATTCAAATGTTCTTGCCAAGTGCTTCTGTCCTAAGCGTGAGGCCTACGTCCCGAACTGACGCTATAGTATTAGTAAGATAACAAATCTGTCAAAATCGATAATAAACAACTAGTTGAATTAGCAAGTGTGGAGCCCTGACTGTATTTCCAAATTAATAAATGTACCGTGTGGTGACGGATTTAGAATACATAGTGTCTCCACACCATTAACTCCTGAGAGTCGTAAGCGCCGACAAGAGGAAATGTTAAGCCGATAACCTAGCTTAAAGAAGAAAATTTCGATACGAAACTCTATGCCAACCCATCTGGTCATCGTGGCACAGTAGGCTAATGACCCTCCATGTAAGTGGAGGAGGCCCGACCCAGCAGTGGTAAGTAGTAGTTATTTTAATTAGAAGTACATGCCTAAAGTCGGTTTTTTTGTTTTTTTTTTATTGTTAATCTAATGTATATGTTATGTACTACCACATCAAATAAAAACAATAATAAAAACCAATTGCGTAGATATTGGTACACATAAAAAAACAGACAGGAGAAAACAGAAACTTCATCTTTGGCAAGTATAGACTTAAACAAGTGGTCATCCCTGCCACGCACGATTCCCGGTTCAACCAAGTTCAAAATTTAATGCCAACTTGTTCTTCTTGAAGCAGATTGTAAACATTTCGTATACATTGAAATTAAACACTTTTTAACGGATTTATCGCGTGTATATTACATTATTTAATTCCCGACGTTTCGAATGCTTTGCAGCAGTCGTGGTCGCGGGAGAGACTAGATGACAGTTGTCTTCAAAAGTACAACGTTTCTGCGTGCACAGGGAACGTTATCAATAAAACAAAATTATAGGCGGTAGATTTTAACTGTTTCTTTGTACTTTTGAAGACAACTGTCATCTAGTCTCTCCCGCGACCACGACTGCTGCAAAGCATTCGAAACGTCGGGAATTAAATAATGTAATATACACGCGATAAATCCGTTAAAAAGTGTTTAATTTCAATGTGTAATAATCGCGAAAACCTAAGAAATCATTATTTCGTATACATTTTTAGTTTAAGCTGTGTCTTAGCAACAGCATCTCCCAGTCTCTTGTAAACTGGTTTCAATGAACCTTCGAGTAGCTTTTAAAACCAGTTTTATGTTACTTTGATGGTTCTCACTATCAGTTCGTGCATGACCCAATTTTGAGCTTCGTCTCCTCAAGTAGAGAGGAGATAAATTGACCAAATTAAGAATATTTCTTGTGATAACTGCTTTTCGCATTACTGTGGTCATCTTAATTGGAAGATGTTGATGTCTCAGCCCATCAATGATCCTCTGCGTCAGACTTCTAGTCATTCAATTCCTTGCAGTGAAATCAGCCTACTGTGCCATCTAGGCTAATTTATATTGTGGACTTGGGACCGTAAAAAATGCCTATTTTCCAAAACCTAAATTCGCCTTTATAGTTCTCCAGGTTCCTTGGCGAAATATATATGTAAATGAGCAATTCTTAAACTAAAAGATGGAAAACCACTTCGAGTCATTTTTTTATTCGATTGATATTGGTTGCAATTGGATTAACGAAATCGTTTCAATATTCTGATATAAATATTGACGTTATGTGGAAATGTGCAATACAACTTCTTTTACAAGCAGTACCTACATTTCGTAAAATAAAAATGTTAACTTACTTAAAAAAAGTTTTCAATAACAAAAAAGTTACAAAAAAAACACAATTTATTTGAACTTAAATTGACACCGACGTTAAATAGGATAACTGTCTATGCCAAAGAATTAAAATTACAGAACAGAGTTTTTCGGTTGTTTCTATCATCTGCGTCAATCATAACTATAATATGTGAGTACATATATTATAACAGTATTTATATAATTAACTAGCTGACCGGGCAGATGTTGTCCTGCATGATATTAGTTTACCGACTGCAGCGCCATCTGTCGGGCTGATTTGTGAATCTAAACCATCCTCGGTGCCACCCAAACGCATACAAAAAAAATCATTCAAATCAGTTCAGCCGTTCTTGAGTTACAAAGTTACAACGAAAAGTGACATTGATTTATATATATATATATATATATAGATAACTACGTAAATGAAGCCGCGTTCAATAGCTTAGCTAGTCACCATTATATACATTACTATGTCAGTAACATAAAAAGTTATTAACAAAATACCGTTTATTTATGTTATAATGTAATTTGTGAGTCGGTTGTGATATTAATCCACTTGGCCTAGAAATATAATTTGCAATATTTCTGTCGTAATTTTAAAGCTGCCATTTGAATGCTGTGAGGAAGTTTCCATGTCTTGAAGTTTGTTGATACAATCCGTGTGCTGGCGGATTTACCTAATATAAAGTCACCAACGCATTCCATTGCATGGGTGAGTCTAACTGCAAGACTTCATTGTGGTGACAGATTTACTATACACAGTGTCAATAACCCATTCCGTACTGAGGATGTCCTATTATTAAAATGTGACTTAGGAATTTAATTTTCCTCAGTGTACGGGGTAAGCGAAGCTACCCTCACAATTTTTTACTTTACAAGTATTTGCAAACAAATCTGATCTTTTGAGTTTCTTGCCGAAATTTCTCTGTGGAGCACACCGTAGCTTCACACTTGACAATTCAAAAGTATGTATATTCAAATCTGTTAATTTTGCTTGTTTTGCTTTTTGGCTAGATTACTTACCTTCCTACAAGATGAACGGTGCAGATGACTTTAACCTACGTTACCGACCTACAGCTGCGATCGATGGCACAACAAACCAATTTTGTAGTCCCCTCGGTGGTTGGGATGGTTGTTAAGTGGGTTTCCGGGACACGCAGCGGGACCTGGCTGCCCAATGCCAAAACTCCGGTATACTCACACGCCTCATTTGGCATGCCACAGGTTCGCGAGAACGCTGTCTACAAACCTGCTAATAGTTATTTGTGCAACAAGAGAGCAAAGTCGTTTTTTGCTGCGAGTGCTGATATTGAATCCCGAGTAAGCGAAGGAATCAATGATTGAATCACGAGCGTAGCGAGTGATTCTAAAGTTGATTCCTGAGTGCTGCGAGGGATTCAAAGGCACGAGATGCGAAAAATTTTGCTCTCGTGTAACACACATAACTTTTCACTTCAGCAGCGAGAACACTTTATGAAATGAAATATATTACGTAACATTTTTGAAACTATAATTAAATATTTTTAAGTTAAATATCAGTTTTTTAAGCAGTAAATACTTATTTTAGTTTAAATACAACAATAAGTTAAAAATGCAATGAATTACAATAAAAGATATAATTATCATTTTTGCTAAATTTATTTAGTTAGTACGAAATTCCGAACGTGTTTGTCTTTGAGGTCGTCACTTCATAGCTCAAACGCAACATATAACCAATTAATTTAACTTTCATAATCACACGAAATTTCTAACACAACACAACTAACTTGTCATTGGCAAAATCATCGGTATAACGATGGAAGCCAAAACCTAAATGAAGAAGAAGAAGAAAAATCGAAGCTGTTGGTACTGGCCATTTGGTCTTTGTCTCTCTCTCTCTCTTTTCTATTGGCGGGAAAGAGATAGTGTCAATGTTTCGAATTAGAATTAAAAAGTTACTTTGTCTCACTCAGTGGGCAAAATCGCATTTTGTCCACTGTTTTCAGTGAGCAAAACCTACATGTTTGAGCTACTGAAGTGAAAAATATCTTACATCATCAACTCACTTGACAGCCTCCACGTGACATCCTTTCATTCCCGTCACAGTTGTATCCCGGAAAGTTAGCTGCAGTCCGCCCTGGTTGCCCTTGACTTCATCCAAGCGCATGGGATCCAGTGAAGGGATTCCGAGTGCGGGAATTCCTGGAGCCATCACGGGAACTGCCGCCTGAGCCGAGGCTAGGATGCAAGGGCTGTCACCGGACTTGCATGGCGTGATGAAGGGCGCTGGAAAAGAGACAGAAAACTGAACTGGTTGAGGAATAGTAATTAAAGATCTAAAGTGGTCGTAGTCGTTCAAGCGTATGCCTGTAAGAAGTAACGGTTGACTCCGGCAGCTGTCATCAACACCATGCCTCTCGTGCACCCAAGGGTGATGTTATTTGGCTGAGGAATTATCTAAAGTGGAGGTTTTTCATCAGCCGGGTAGTCTGAGCGAGCGGGCCGTGACCCGTTATGCAAAACATCTCTTAATCTGTAATCGTTGCAGTTCTGGATTGATTGTGGAATTATTATAATCAACACAGTCCTGAAGTTGTTGAGGAACTGTAAACATCTCGGTTCTGCTATACTCGTACCTTGACCGTAATCTAGAGCTAGGTTACAAATTATGCCAGTTGAGAAAAAGAAATCTCAAAGTTTCCTGTCGGGTTTTTCCCTTAGAACAACATTCTGAAACTGTCATAGCTTCGTGTTGTTTTGTACATTTTTTGAGCAACTTTGGTAAAAATACCTAGCTAGACGCGAATTAAGTGAATTTCTTTTCCTTATAAATGTATATTATTAAATTAAATGAATTATATAGTTTTTTTTGTAGCAGCCTAAATATTATAGGTACCTACACACGAGAATAGGTATGAAGATGGTCTATATCGCATCAGCAGATGATACAAAACGCAGAAAAAAAATTGTTTGGGTTGATTCGATACCATAGGTATGTACAAATAAATACATTGATCTGACTAGTGAATTTCAATGTTGTGAATACCATACAAATATAGTGCTTATATATAATAAATATATTAACGGTATATACAACCCATACACCATTAATGCGGTAAGTCCGGCGAGGATGTCATACAAGGGCAAAAATGCAGCAAATTTATTTAGCCCTTCAATGTATAGATGAAAGATACGTTTAAGTTAAACAAGTACCTAAATTTATTTTCAGTATTTACGAATTACCATTATTCCTGTACAATTTCGGAATTAATATAGAATTTAAGATAAAAAAAGCTTTTATTATCCTTATTCCTATGTACTAAAGCTGCATTTGAAATAAATAAATTTAGTTTTATTTTAAACATACCAATTGCGCTTTTCGCGCCGAAAATCACTGCGAAGAAACATAGATAACTCAACATTTTTCCACTAATAACACTGCACAAAAAGGGTTATATCGCCACGGATAGATTTTCTGGGATTTAAATTAAACTGGGAAAGAATGCAATGATTCTTGACTCGCGTGATCGTCCAATGTAAATGTGGTCCAAGCAAGGTCGTATCACACTTTTATGAGACGCTGTGGTTTCGTCATTGCTTCATTGTCAACATAGCCTGATGGTATACACAAACATGATTGTATCTGTGTTGGTATCGTGATTTTTTGTCCTTATAGTTGCTAGCCTTAGAGCACTAACCTACTTCTTCTTCTTTTGGTTAAACGGCTGGCATCATAAGTTTGGAGCACTAACCTATACTAATATATAAAGAGACAGTGTGGAAATCCACCACTCAAAAGAACTTTTCTGATTTGAAGAAAAAAATATTGAATTAAGGAAAAATAATAATTTTTCCTTCGTAACTACTCAAGGGAGCCGAGCAGAAATCATGAACAATAACTAATTGTCAACAAATCAGACGGATAGAAAGGTCAGCCAGGACAATGACGGTTAGGAATAATTTATAATAGTTGTTACGTATTATGTATAGTGTATTACGGGGTCACTCTTGAGTCTCGTTTCCTCCACGTCTAAAGATGAATCCTTCTATAACAAGCAGGGCCCCAAACCTGTTATTTAACTTTTGAATTTAGCAGAATAATAAAGGCCGCTGCATACGTGGCGGGTTTTTATGCGGACGGGACGGGACGGGAATTATTGCAAACATGGTTTCATACAAAATGTATATGAAAGTGCATATTTCACGGAGACACGGACGGGACGGGAACGTGGCACTCACGGGACGTGCTAAACATCGTCGCGGACGATGTTTAGCGCGTCCCGCCCCGCACGTGCCCCGTCCCGCAGCATGTTTCCGCTACGTATGTACAGTCACTCCGTTCGTTCCGGAAAGAAAACTAGTAATGTCTTAATGACGCAAGTGTCGAAAATGGGGTTTGTACAGAAAATCTCCTCTTCTTGTTCACGGTCGTAGCTACTTCGTCATCTAGAGCAATAGCAATTAAAGCCAGTTCTTGAAACAAAAAATCTATCGTTCCATATTCATAACACTAGCACGTTAGATCCGAGCCACTGTCACGGTGCGTATGCATTTACATCACGTTCCCGTTTTGGACGAGGCAGTCACGTCCCCGTCCCGTTCACGTCCCGTCCGAGGTAATATCTCGTTACGTATGCAGCGACCTTAGCAGGCATAGCACGACGCAGAATTCGTGTCGGATGGACACTTCTATAGAAAATAGCTGCCGCTAGAGAAAGTAAACCGTAAAATTGCCAAATAGCATTAACTATTCCTAGGAATTAATTTAATTAATATATTAATAAAATGTATAATGAAATGAAATAATGATAATTATAATGAATGAAATTAATAATTATACTTATGATGAAATTAATTGAATTTTAAGAGTCCAAAAATGATTTTACAAAGATAAAATTGAGAATTTAGTTGCTTGAGAACATCGTTTAGTTCTGTTAGTATTCACGCTAAATTTTATAATGCGACGCTCGACACGAAATAAATACTTAATTGCTAGCAACATTATTTTAAGTTCCTATTTTCAGCGGAGTCGGAACTTTTAACGTAATTCGGCATGTTCTCTGCCATAGTGATTACCATCAATTGCAGCCACCTTTACGGGCCATCAGAAGTACGGAAGAGGTCTGACGGTTTAAGTTATGGACACCCATCCAACAACCAACACAGCCAGAAATTAATGAATTACATGGCGGTCACTGATACCAAAACAAAGTTCGTATGGAACATTAGGTACTCCAAAAATACCGTAATATCGGTGATTTATCCTATACGACTCATCTAGACAACATTTGTGAACAAGACAATGCCATTGAACTTGACCCTATCTATAATATTACCATACAATACAATGCCGTGAGGCTTACCTCACAGCAGAGTACTTAATTACTTATTGAGCAAAGTGCACTATGTTCATATTAAGCCATGAAGGTTGACAAAGAACGAGTATTTATGTATCCAGGCTTCCATTGCGTGTCTGCCACGTATTAACGCAGGCGTTAGCAGTAGCGAAACTTTAATAAACTAGCTGATACTCGCAACTCTCCCTACGTTTACTTCAAATTTTAAAGAAAGAAGAGTGATTTATTTGGAATATTTAATAATAATTTAAATAAAATTATTTAAATTATAATTATACTAGCGACCCGCCCCGGCTTTATAATTTTTATAACCTCTAAATTTATAAGTGTTTCCCTACTATATTATGGATGTGCTATATATATAAACCTACCTCTTGAATCAAAATCCGTTGCGTAGTTTCAAAGATTTAAGCATACATTGGGACGGACAGACACAGCGACTTTGTTTTATACTAAGTAGTGAGTAGTGATAAATAAATAATAATTATTTATTATTAATTCTAAATTATTTAGAATTGGGTTACCTTAGTTTCTTTTTTTGCTAATAGATATCGCTGACGCAATTATTAACGCGTTGAAATATTTAATGTGAGAAGTTACACTAAAGTTAAGGGAGGTAGGGTATAATGCACAACAATTCACATGGAGCCGTGTGAATGAGGAAGGATACTACTACTGCTCAGCCCATGGTCGACCCACTGCTGAGGCAGCCCCCCTTCCACCTGGACGGTAATAAGTCTACTGCGCTACGCTGACCAGACTGCATAGAGTTTCATTTCAAGTTTTCCTCCTCTTGCAGCTAGGTTTTCGGCCTTGTCATTTCCGTTTATCGGATCTTACGACACCCTCAGAATGCAAGGGGTGGTGGTGTAGTGGTCACCACACCTTCATACTTATAGCGAACTACTTAGTGATGCGGTAGCATACCTACATACAAAAATATACAAAATACCTACTGAGTAAGGTATCCTCTAAGTTCATGGAGGGAAATCAGTCTCTTGCTCTTGCCTCTTGCTTGCGTGCCTTTAAGTCGCCTTCTACGTTGGCCTGGATTGGCGACATTGTGTATTAAAATCCAAAAATACACGGACAATTTCTTTTTAAATGATCACTGATAATCCCACTAGATGTGTCTCGGAGGTCAGACGACAGTCGCTTGTGCCATTCGGGGCGAATATGTTTGTAATACCGTAATATCGGCATATTATGCTCTCTGCACTGATTACAGAATGATCGGTTTCATATTACCTTTATTAGTGACCACCTTTAAGCTAGAACTGACCCCGACGAAATTGGGAAAAGGCAAGGAAATGAATCATCATTTAGACATCATCACCATCGGATGTTGATCGTATATGACATTTATTTTTCGAATTAAATATTATTTAGGGAAAATCGTATCGATATTTGTACTGGATATTGATTTAAACAACGACGAGCTAACACAAACAAATAGTACTTTATATGAGGCAAACTATCGTTACATCCTAAATACATAACTTATAATCATAATGCTATTGCCACTGAGGAGGAAGGCAGAGATATTTCAGAACAGTTAAATAAACCTTCGATGTTACTTTTGTACACCATTAGGGAACCTTTTGGTGAATGGTTACCGTCTTGTACGGACCACAATATCAGGAGTGCCAAATAAGTGTCGCCAGTCGTCGCCAACACAATTCGTGGTGTGGTTCTGGAGAAGTTACTCACGCGCAGAGAAACACAACACTATCCAAGGGTAATTTCGCTGTTGAGCGAGTCTATTCTCTCAGGTGGAGGTCTACCTATTCTTGCGTTGGAAATGGATACCCGGTCGTGAGGTATCGCTCTGTGGCGTGGAAGTATAGCACTTTGCCCCGATCTTCTCACTAAAACCAAAGCCGTTCTTCGACTGCTTGACACGGAGCCACGGGTTTCGATTCCCAATTGCGAACATACTCCGCGATACTGACGGCCTTGACCCACGCCTTGATAGAGAGCTCCGGACGCTCCCCAACCCCACAGAGTGGCACCTGCGGGACATTGTACATGCTCTTTCAGCCGCTGGATGCCGCACGAAGATAGCACTTCGCTTCTGCCAGCCGCGGCAGCCCTGGGCTTCACACTTAAGTCTCCAGTCCTGCTGTTGATAAGAATCCGTTTCCACCAGCATTATCGTCAGCCTAAAACTACCCCACCACCGCGCTTTGTGTCTCTATAAGGCCCCTAAGGCAACGCTGAGTGGCATGAAAGTCCCCTGCACAGAACCCACTACCACACCGTGTGCTCTCTCTCCCCTTGCGCCCGCCCGGTGGAATGCGGTCATCGCAAAGGGCCCGTAACGGAACGTAAGCCACAGCAAGGTGACAGCACGTTCCAGAGAGACCAAGCCTAATTCTCTTTAAACTTTAACTCATCAGTGTTTTAAGGTAGGCTTCGGTGAGCGCGTCCTGCGTACTACAGTCCTCCCGAATGACTGAACTTAGATCGTTTAGCTCTGGAATTCAAAATAAGATTACAATCTTTTGATGTTTTGTGTATGCAAACACAGGGTATATTAAAATCCAATAATATCTGTACAATAAGAATTAAATGTAGTATATAATCTGTTCTAAAAGTTAATTTAGGGAAATCCAATTTTCGAATTTATCTAAAAGCCATTATCGACATTAATTTAAATTAATTATCATAATCCTTCCGCTGGATTATTAGTCTAATATTAAGCTCGGATCGGAGATAACTTTTACCGTCTGACCTCAATCACGCTTCGAAGAGCATGTATAATCGTCACACGAAGTCAGTATCGTAAACTGACAGGCGGTCTAACCATATGTTTCCCGGACACCCCAGATGGGTACCACCCACTCGCTTGGACGCATCACCCCCAGAATAGGTCAGCCAAATAACACCATCCTTTGTGGTGACGTGTTCCTGCGCGTGAGGAAGATCACCAGGGTCACAAACTTACTAATTAGCATCAATATAGTCATAACAATAAATGTCGTGTTTGATAGATTTGGTAACTTGTCAATAAGTAACTTGTCCGTGGGGTGACGGATTTAGAATACATAGTGTCACCTCCATCCCGAGGGTGTCGTAACAGCCGACAAGAAATAACAAGGCCGATAACCTAGGCGTAAGAGAAGGAAAACTTAATTTGAAACACTGTGCCAACCCGTCTGGCCAGTGTGGAAAAGTAGGTTAATTACCCTCCATGTAATAGGGGGAGGCCCTACTCCGTAGTGGATTATTTTATGGGCCGTGGAGTAGCAATCACTAAGCAGAGTGTTTTGTGGTCCCGATTATTGAAATTGGTTCAGTAGTTTGCTATCAAATTTTAAATAAGTAAGATAGCCACTTACTGGTGTATGTTTCCGAGCTATATGCACGAATAGCAAATAAACAAAACAATTTAAACCAACATAAAACTATTTTTAAGTTTGTTTAAGGTGCATGCTCCAGGATATGCCGCGAAATTCAAATTTTCTTCCTTTTTTTGCAATTTGCAGGGCAGTGCTAGGTTGTATGATGATGAACATTTGATTCACGGCTGTATGAGCTTGGAGGGTTGTATTGATGATTTTGATGTTTATAATTCTATAACTACATACGTCTTACAGCCGCGAATAACATTTTAATCAACATACAACCTAGCACTGACCTGCACATTGCAAAAAACGTAAGCAAATTTGAATTTCGCGGGCTACCCTGGAGCATCCACCTTAAGTGGTCTTAGCCTGTGTTCTAAGTTATGTTTGAAAAATCTGTTAGGTATGAGATATCTTAAAGATAATATATTACATGAGAAAGGTAACATTTTAAATGTTGTCAGTAAAATGTTTAAACTGAATCTGTTTTCGTTGCGATTTGTATGCATGTTACAACTGTTATCATTTAATGTATATTGATACAGAAAGTCTAAATGATAAATAATGATAACCGTGGATAATCTCAAGGTAGGTCTTAATTTTTTTTTGAATCTCTGCTGATACTGTATTTTAACGATCTAATACCAAGGATAATTGTTGTAATGATTGATGACGCCACAGAAGATAACATACTTAAATATAATACTATAGATTACGGTCGTTTCAAAACAATGGCTAAATAACACTATTGAATTTGAGGATAAAAAAAAACAACCGAGAGAATTAGCAGACTGAAATGACAGTGGCATTATTTTTCTAGGCGCGTTAGAAGCGGCACTTCTGTTATGGGTCACAGCAACGCGACTCAACTCATGTCACGTTACCCACGAAAATTAGGCCTGGCGCTATATAATAATCATCATCATCATTTCAGCCAAAAGACGTCGACTGCTGGACATAGGCCTCCCCCAAGGATCAAGGCCGCCCGCATCCACTGCTTTCCGGCGACCTTAACCAGGTCGTCGGTCCACCGTGTTGGAGGCCTACCAGCACTGCGCCTTCCGGAACGCGGTCGCCATTCGATGACTTTTCTGCCCCATCGGGCGTCGGTCCTGCGAGCTATGTGCCCTGCCCACTGCCACTTAAGTTTGGCAATCCGGTGGGCTATGTCGGTGACCCTGGTTTTCCTGCGTATCTCCTCATTTCTGATTCGATCTCGCAGGGAAATTCCGAGCATAGCCCTCTCCGTTGCCCTTTGGGTGACTTTGAGCCTTCTGATGGACCACGTCTCTGTTCCATATGTCATCACTGACAACACACATTGGTTGAAGACTTTTGTCTTCAGACACTGCGGTATTGCGGACGAGAAGATCTTTCGCAGCTTCCCGAACGCTGCCCAGCCGAGTTGGATCCGACGATTGACCTCTTTCTCGAAGTTGTACTTACCTAACTGGACAGTGTGTCCCAGGTAAATGTAATGGTCAACAACTTCGAGGGTAGAACCTCCGATGTAAACAGGAGTGGCTTGAACATGGATATTAGACATCATCTTCGTCTTCTCCATGTTCATATTAAGGCCGACTCGTTCGGAGGTTCGACAGAGGCCATCGAGCATCGTAGAATCGTAGGCCCTCCGTGGTCTCAGCCATTACGACTATGTCGTCAGCGAATATAAGCTATATAAGACCACGAGGGTAGAGTCTTGACCTCTCCTCGCCCAGCCACCGCGCATCTTGAGAAGTTTACGGACTTTCTCGCAGGTCTAGTTGGTTTAGTGGATAACCCGGGCTCACTTCACCTTCTTCTCGCTCAGCTTAATATCAAATCCGGTGACATCCTGCCTTGCGAGCGCAGTAGTTTAATTGCCTTCCATCAAAATGAAGAGGCTTCAACAGTGGGTTATTTATACCCGAAGGACAGTGAAGTAACAGAATTTATGCGGGTATATTAAATAGGTTTTTCGGAACCGGCTGTAACCAGACAATACTGCGCTTATCCGAATATTTCGACAGCTGATAAATTTGCTCACGTAATCTTTAGAAATCCAAATATTATAGAGAGTATGTGTCTGTATGTTTATCAATACAGCAAGGACATTGTCATCTTACCCTGAGGGCCCCTAAGAGCCGACTAAATCGCAAGGCAGAACCACTAGCCACAAGAAAACTAGATACAAAACCAAGCAGGCCAATGTCCGTTGTAAATGGAACAAATCGATTCAGCAGCGGGGCTTTTTTTGGGAAATCCTCATGGGTACCCTACACGCTAGCGGGGTTATGCGGTACTCCGGGGCGCGGCCCCACTAAGACAGTGTCCCTAACTGCCCGATACATTTGGGGAGGATGTTCCGCGAAACTGATGGGGCCGAGGCCCGTTTTTACAAGCGGGCCCCACGCTTTGATGGTTCTGGACGCTCCCCATCCCACCAAGAGGCACGTGCCCCCGTCAGGGGCCGGAGGAGCTGCCGCCCGACCCACGCGGTTGCAGCAGCAGCCGTGGCCCGCCTGCCTCGTCGCCCCTCCGCTGCTAGTGGCGGTAGCCCTGGTCCCAACGCCTGGCCGCCCTCCACTGCAATTACCACGCCTTGTGTAGCGGCAGGTTAAGGCTTCCGAGGCAACTTTGAGGACAGAGACCCCAGAGCCAAAACCCACCACGACTCCGTGTGCCGCTCTTCGTCTGGACTCTCCCGGTGGGCCCGCCCGGCATAGGTGACCCTGTGCCGGTAATGGCTCCAACGGATCCTAAAGGCACGCAGGCCCCCTCACCACAACAAGGTCGAAGGGGTGCTATGAAACCCTGCGCCAACCCATCTGGCGAGTACACAGTAGGCCAATTACCAAGTCGATTCTACACACAAACCATGTAACACTAGTAAAAATTGCCGAACATAATTGCCATAGAAAAAAAAACGCGAATGCAATTTTCTATTATGGATTCGAATTTTGAATTCTATAAGGGCCGAAGCGCATGGCGTACTCTTAACGCACCGACCTCGACTATTTCTAGGATGCGATAACCATTGAATACTAAGGCAAAGGTTTTATGGTCAGTTGTCAACCCATTTGGATAAGATACCCATTAGTGCATTATAGGTAGCATATCCTATAATAATGTATTTATCGGTTGATCCAAATTCAGCGCCCCTTAAAATCTGCCGCTCTAGTCAACATGCTGTGTCTGCTGGTAAATCCACAACTACTTAAATGTGAATGTACGAGTACCTTTAGATAAAAGGAGGAAAATCATTAGACTGTTCTATAAATATATCATAAAGATTGCGGTTTTCCACCAGACATATGAAGTTGATGGTGGAAATTGTGATGAAAGTTTGTAAAAATTCACAATGTCAAAACACACACGGGCGAAGCCACAGGCTCAAGCTGGTATATTTATAAAATAATTAATTTTGCCCCTAATTTAATCCATCGCTGAAAATTTGAGTTCCCAGTGATAAGATTACCAGACTGTTAAATTCTATATAAGAGTGGTGTTGTTGATTGTTTCATCAATTAGTCGTCACCATGAAGGTCGCCCTGGTCTTGTTTGCGCTGGCTGTCGCCTCAGCCCTCGGTGCTGAGCCAATCTTTGGCGACTACCATCTGGAGGTGGGAATCCCTGAGGCAGCACGCATCAAGCAGCTCGAGTCCGCTATGGACTTCGATGGCTCTAGGATTGTTGGAGGGTCTACCGCTGCCGTTGGCGCTTATCCCTTCTTGGTGAGTTGTCTTATCTTAGCATTTACGACTCTGCAGTTTATTTGTAGTTTTAAAACACATTTCACAGTAACTACAGGCGTTATTCCGTCGAGTATGGTGGAATGGAAGTTGTTAGTCTAATCTTCTACACTATACTGTTAAGAGTCTTTTCTTTTCCAGAGAACCTTCCAATATTTTTGTCAGAATCTCAGGTTTTCATAAAATAGCCATTGTCTAGGCTCAGTTACGCAGGTCGCCCCTACATCCCTTGTTAAAACTTTCGGACTATGATTTCCACTCCCGACCCGAGGATATGCGATGAAACACCAGATGGCCAGATGTTCACCGTGTAAAATGCGATATAATTCTGAACGAATCATTTTGTGATCCACAGGTTGGGCTCGTGATCACCCTGACCACAGGCGCCACCTCCGTATGCGGTTCCTCCATGCTGACCAACACTCGCTGCGTCACAGCTGCTCACTGCTGGCGCTCGAGTCAAGCCAACGCCCGTCAATTCCAGCTGGTGTTCGGCTCAGCTCGCCTTTTCACCGGTGGCACCCGCGTCACCACCACCCAGGTCGACATGCACGCTAGCTACAACCAGAATACCCTTGCCAACGACATTGCCATTATTTCCTTCAGCCACGTCGCTTACACCAGTAAGTATTTTTGGTCCATAGTTTAAAAAGTTTCAAATAATCTTGGTTACAATTTTTTGTCACAGAAACGTTGGTGCTTTTAGGAAAAGTCATTTAAAATACGTATCAAGCTGTTATGAAACAAACTACCAGATTGAACCAATGTTTTTTAGTTATGCGCAATATTAAAAATACATGAGTAGGTAGGTAATAGGAACTATTAGTTCTGGCTAATGTATCTATTCATGTGGCAGTAATGTTTTATTCTGTTCTTTAAACATACTGTTTCTTTTACAGACGTGATCGGAAACGTTGCCTTGGCATCTGGCACTAACCTATACGTAGGTACCTGGGCTCAGGCCGCCGGATATGGCAGAAATAGCGACAGTAAGTATCAGATATCTTTCATGATCTGTTCTTCAAAGTACCATTCAGCCATTTTAGTGTCAATTATGTGAAATGTGTATTTACGGCGGTTGATGTGGATAGAGAGTAAGATGAGATGTGGATCAAGAGTCAATCAAGTCAAGAGTAATCTTTGATACTTATTTTCACACATTTTTCCTAAGACTTCTATTGTTAAGACATTACGCCTAACTAGAAAGTTATTATATTTTAATAGTGTACACTAATTATTGAAATGTGGGAAATAAACGAACGCGTCAAGATTATGTGGAGACACTCACTGACGGTTATTCTTTTACGTCGGAGATCCTCCCGGCCCTTAGGAGATGGTATACATATTATGGCGCCCCGACCTACCCACGGCCGCGGGATTCACTCCTCGCGATTCATCCATCCACATTCGTCCATTCACATTCATATTGAAACTTCTTTCTACATCTTCCATACCAAGATCCTTTTATTCAAGACTTCCTCTGATGTGATCCATAAAGTGGATAGATTTTTCTTTATGCCTAGTTGACAGATTTATGTTATGGGGACGGTATAATGGGTTTGAGTTTTTTTTTTAGAAATAAACGTAACCCCTAGGTATAACCTGTATCGCGGGGGCAGTTTACAAATATGTAATTCACGAGCACAAATGACACACAGACTCCGAGCAAGTGCCTCTGGTTTAGACAAAGACACTTGCCCGACCCCGGAATCGAACCCGGGACCCGTTGATGCAAAGGCGGCACATCTAACCCCTAGACCAACGAGGCAGTATTTAATTTGGAAATTGATGCAAATTATAGCATGAGATCAGTACAATTGTAACAGTCGACTCACATACGAGAAAAATGACGTAATGGGTTGTTTAAAAAAAATCAAAATTTTAGTTCCTAATGAAAAACTTAGCTTCATCCGAAAAGTATTGTTGTCATAAATATATCATAGACACCACTTTTTGAAAGTTTCATTTATCCAATTTTCAGGCGCTGGTATCAGTACTAGCCAGGCTAAGCACCACGTCACCCTGCAAGTCATCTCCAACGCCGTTTGCCGCAACACCTTCGGTGGCAGCATTCTCGACTCCACCCTTTGCACAAGCGGAGTTGGTGGTGTTGGCACTTGCGGCGGCGACTCCGGTGGTCCTCTCACTATCATCAGTGGCAACCAGCGTACTTTGGTGAGTTTTAGTATTTCTGTGCTTGTGTTCCAGCGTGCTAATTAAGGGCAGTGACAGTTCCCTTAGTTGGATAAGTTTTCAGCGTCTTTTCGAAACAAGTAAAGTGTTACCACGAACAACTCTTGTTTGTACAGATTGGTGTGACGTCATTCGGATCCAATCGTGGTTGCCAGATTGGTCTTCCCGCTGGATTTGCCAGGGTTACTTCCTTCCAGGCTTGGATCCGCCAAAGAATCTAAATCTACCGCGCATAAGAGAAACAAAACCATCGTGAACGGCTTTTTTGTAAAATACATGTCTAAGAGATTATGAAATGCTTTTTAATTTTTATTCCTTTTTATATACCTAGTAAATACCTATGGGGTCTATGTATTTTATAAATCACATCAATACCATAACTTCGACACATAAATGCTTTTATCGTAATAATTAAGCTCACTAAGCGACGATACTTCGAGAAATTTTTACCTATGGAAAAAGATTTTTTTTTTAATTACAAATTATATTTTTTTCAGCATATAATTTAATTTGTTTCCTAATTTATTGTATACTGTGCACCTACCATTTGGTTATCTGCACCACTTATAGGTTGACTGGGAGAGAATGCCCATGGCATTAAGTCCGCCTTTGTACACTTATGTGCATGAAGTTTAAATAAATAAATAAATAAATAAAGGGGATCAGTTGGGTAATTAATAATGTTATAAAACACTGAGAAATATACATTACCTTGTTAGATCACATCATGAAAACTTACATTGTTCTTTTTCTTAGCAAAATAATTCTCCTATTTACATCTTTCCTAGAACAAAATAAAATACATACAATAAATACTTTACTATTCTCAGTTGCAATTTTGAACAACAGACATTTGTTTCTCAACTTAGTTGCGGAAAGGAAAATCAAATAATATTCTATGATAACTATTGTCCATATGGTGACGTATTTAGAATACATTGTGTCACCACCCCATTCCGTCCTGAGGCTGTCGTAAGTGCCGACAATAGGAAAACAAGGCCGAAACCCTAGCCGCAAGATAAGGAAAACTTGATAGGAAACCTTGTGCCATCACGGCCAGCTTCGTGCGGTAGGGCAATTATCCGATATTAACTCAAACTTTTGGATGATTGTCTTAATTAAATATACAATATCCGGATGACCAAGCTTTGCTCGGTATTTTTTTTTATAAATTTTGTTTTTTGGAAATTATATTTAAGTACGATATTACGCAAACACTCATTGATTTCGTGTTACTTAACAAAGCCATCTGCTGTTGTGCTCACAAAAAGGTAGTATTATTATTCGCCAATAGATGTCAGGAATTAAGTCTAACCTCAAAGCAAACACTCAACGACTTAACAACGCCATCTGCTGTTGTGCTGACAAAAAAGTAGTATTATTATTCGCCAATAGATGTCAGGATTCCTAGCTAGATCGATTTATCGCCTCCGAAACCCCCTTTATACTAAATTTCACGAAAATCGTTGGAGCCGATTCCGAGATTCCAATTATATATATATACAAGAAACGCTCATTTAAAGATATAAAGCGGATAGGATACATAGTACTATATAGCCAAAGAATTACTCCACATAATATTGTACCAAGGCCATTTTCCTCCATCCTTGAAATAATGAACCTAACTAAAATCGATAATAAAGAATTCGACTATCGCTGATTGAAAGTAAACTAATTACGAAAATAATCCTAAATTATCTTATAGATATAATCCATCTTTTTGACATCGATTTGATGCATTGCTAATTTTTAATTACAATGATAATAAAATTACATGCTAAAACATCGTGATCAAATAAATGTTTTTGCTCATAACAACAAGTTAGTGCATTCTGTCCTGAAAATCCTTTTTGTAGAACAGCATCGGCAAATTTAGGAAATTTTGGAAGAACAAATTTCAGTTGTTTTCAAAGTTACATTAACCATCTACAATTAAGAAAATTATAAATCAAATTATTTCAAGCTGCTTTTCCTCTTGTTGAATTTGCTGGTATATTAGTTTTCGTTGTACTTAGCTGAGATATTTAGCTCTGCAAAATGACAATATCTATTGCTTATTGAAACTACTACTTAACTGTAAGCAGATAACACGGCTAACAGTTTCATCCGCTTTAACTTTAAACCCAAGTTTAATGTCAATTTCCACTGCTTTGTATTCTCCAGAAACTGTTTTACGACAAAATATGGCTTATATTCTGTGTATGGCCGAAATTTAATGAAATTGTGACAGTTTAAATGACGCGGACGAAGGTATTTTCACAAAACTCTTTTAGATGGTTAAGTTTAAATCCTCCATCATCATCGTTTGGCCCTTTTCCCACGCTAGCACGCACACGTACACAATCCATCCATCGCTTTTTGGGTGTCCCACGACCCTGACGTCAATCCACATTCATATTGAAAGTACCACCTTGTTCTAGCCGACAAGAAACTTTGTAGTTACGTTTAAATGGTACATTATTAAATTTAAGGTAAATTTTATACATGCAACGGACATGCATGTGTAAAATTTAACAAGTATGTGCTGTAGAAATAATATTCGAGTTTTTTTTTCGGGAAGCTTACAGCTAGTACATAATTAAATAAAACTTATTTACAGAAGTTTCCAAAGATTGAAATGATGACCAAATAAAACATATTAACGTCTTATTAACTATCTCGAATTAGCTAAACCGATGATGATAGGCAAATAACGTTTTTTTTTTGTTGTCAAATACTGATAGCCGATATCAATGTTAATCTCTAAAAAAATTATATTATATATATGCATGACGGTACCAATGTTAAATATAACTGTATTGTTATTAATAAAAATGATTGGAGATTTAAGAGAGGTTTTGTTTACTGATCACCTTCGAGGGGCGTTGAATACATAATTATCTGAGAATGACAAATCTCTGGAACTTAAAAGTAGTTAAATACTGGTACTGGTAAAGCAATACACTCGAGTATTGTTTTTAAAAAAATTACATAAGTAGGTTTTTATAGCTTATAGCTATAACTTATAGTTCCTAGTTCTATAACTATACTTAAGTTTTGACGAATGTACTCGTATCTACCCACGTGGCAGTAATGTTTTATTGAGTTCTATATACATACTGTTTATTTTACAGACGTGATCCGAAACAACCAATTTGTAGGTACCTGGGCTCAGGCCGCCGCATAGGGCAGAAATAGCGACAGTAAGTATTAGATATCTTTCGCGGCCTGTTCTTGAACAGCGGGCTTTGGGAAAAGCAAAGTTTTCTACATCAAAGTAGCATTGAGCCATTTTAGTATTGCTCAACAGGAAATATGCATGAGCTTTTTTATTTTTTTTTATTCGTGTTTCTCTTTATATTTTTTGAGGGTAAAAATCCCCTTTATCCTACTAATATTAAAAACGTGAAAGTTTGTAAGTATGGATGGATGGATGTTTGTTACTCTTTCACGTAAAAACGACTGAATGGATTTTAATGAAACTTTATAATAATATAGCTTATACATCAGAATAACACATAGGCTACAATTTATAAAGATATTGTGTGTAAATTTATAGAGATATTACTTTAAATTTAAATTTCTAACTGTCAAATTTTCAGCCTTATTTAATTATAGACAACATAAGATTTCGCTGTCAGTTACGTTTTGTTATACCACGTAATATATAACATTCTACGGGAACGGGATAAAAATCTCAGGTATCCTATGTCAGACTTTCTTTTATATATAAAGACGTTGGACAATTCATAAAATCATACTTAATATTATAAACGTGAAAGTGTAAATGTGTGTAATCCCGTTCCGTGATATAAAACATCGTATATCAAAATGCAATTGCTGGAATAACAAAACGTCACTGACAGCTAAACGTTATGTTGTCTATAGTTTGACAAATTTGACAATTAGAAATTTTGAAGTTGACCGGTTGATGTATTTATTTCGAGTAAATACTGAATTTGGATCTAGCAACGTTTCGATACGATGGCAGGCATTGGACCAATAGATGTCATGTAATATTACAAAACACTCCTCAATAGCTAAAGTTTTATCAAAATGGAAAATCGTCACCTGGGACGAATGTACAATAGCGCATACACGTGCATTGGAAGCACTTATCCGATCCGACCGAACACCTACGCAATGACTCGAGATGTTTTGGAGGCGCAATTATTTTACTGCCTGGCTATTTCTGCCAAACACTGCCACTAATTCCAAGATCGACTGCTGCCTTATTAAGGCAAGCGCTTATTAAGGATAAGCGCTTGCCTCAAATCATCGAAATATGTGGATTGATTTTATTTTCTCAGAATTTCTGTTCATCGAAGGACGAACTCGCAAACACAAAAATAATGAATGGTTGACTGAGCGAGCAATTTTGGCGGCTAAGAATAAATATGTAGATGACATAAAGTAACTAACATAATTCAGAATGAAATCATCGGTACACTTGCATTAATTCAAATATATTGACTGTCTAAAAAAGACTCCTTGGATGTGCCTGGCTTACCACCGCACAATTTACGACAAAAGGTTGGCTACGTACTAAGTTTGCTTCCAACTATAAACCAAAACCACCAAACCTGTGCAACGGAACGTGTTTGGTGGTAAGTGAATTGATGAACAATGGAATATACTCAAAGTAAAGTTGGAAGGTGAGGAAGTTCTTATCCGAGGATCCCGACGATATCAACTGATATACCATTTCAGTTTTAATTATTTCCGATCCGTCGTGCATTCGCCGTGACCATTAATAAATCACAGGGCCAATCCTGGAAAGTTTGTGGCCTAAATCTAGAAAATTCATGTATTTCCCAAGATCAATTATATTGTTCATGCGCCAGATAATAAACCGAAAAATGTCGTCTGTCACAAGGTGACTCACTGAAAAGTGCAGTTACTAAAATAGATGGCCAATAAAGTATAATTAAAATTATAGATTTTTTATTTATATTTATCTTGATAAAAAATTGAAGTTAATAAAATCAAAAATCTGCTCATTTATTGCTTAATGCGAAACAAAGTTCGCCGGGTCAGCTAGTTTATCATATATGTTGCAAATAAATATGTATTATTAAAAATGTTATTAAATCGGTATTAAAAAAAGGTAGTATTAATCGTATAACTGTTAATCGCTGCGGGTAAGCGCGCCTTTGGCACTTCTCGTGCGGGCCGCACCATAGACAAGGAGACGGGGATGACGGGGTGCAGGAGGCGACTCGGAAGAAGAAGAGTTTATTTAAACAGTGGCAAGGATCCAACTCTCCGGATGACAAGGAGGCATATGGAGAGGCTAAGCGCGCTTGCAAAAAAGCTGTAGCCAGAGCCCGCAGCAAAAGTCTTATACGACAAGCTGGAAACGGCGGAGGGGCAAAAGCTCATTTTTAAGCTGGCGCGGGCCCGGGAAATAGCTACACGGGACATTAGCAAATGCCTCTGAGTAAGGGACGCCCAGGGTAAGCTGCTCTACGATGCACCCTCTGTTAAGGAGAGATGGTGTACGTACTTTGCGGAGCTGTCTTACAAACAGCATCTAACATACCTTCCTCCCGAACCGCCTCCTAACCTTGGCCTTATTTCCCCTATTTCCCACGACGAAACCCGCATTGCTCTTCACCAAATGAAGAACCGCAAATCGGTCGGGCTTGACGATGTGCCAATTGAAGCGTGGAAGTCGATGGGCTCACCTAGCGTGGACATTCTGACGGATCTTTTTAACCGCATCCTGATCATCAAGGAAATTCCGAACCAGTGGCGATTTAGCCTGATTATTCCTATGTCAATACGGTTTCCGGGCGGGTAACGGCACCATGAACGCAATATTCGCCTTACGGACTCTGGCCGAGGCCTACAGAGAGAGAAGGAGAGCTCTGCAATGACCTTTTTCGACCTGCAGAAGGCCTTCGACCGTATACCTCGGCAGTACATCTGGTGGGCACTTCGCTCCAAGGGTGTCCCCGAGGCCTATATTGACATTATCAGAGACATATAATGCGATTCCGTGTCCTCTGTCCAGACCGCTGTTGGCGACTCCAATGGCTTTCCAATTACTGTTGGCGTTCACCAAGGCTCGGCTCTTAGCCCGTTCTTGTTTAACGTGGTGCTTGATGTAGTTACGGCAAACATCCAAGATCAGTCTCCTTGGCTAATGATGTATGCCGATGACATCGCCCTCGTTAATCAGAACAAGGTCCATCTTGAGCGCAAAGTCAACATTTGGAAAGATACGCTGGAAAACGGTGGTCTGAGACTAAATGTGGCGAAGACTGAGTACATGTCCTGTGGCTGCACGGATTCAAGCACCATCCGAATAGGTTCGGACCTGATTACAAAGCTCGATACGTTCAGGTACCTTGGATCCGTGCTGCACGAGTCTGGCAACGTGGATGACGATGTCCAAGCCCGTATAGGCGCGGCTTGGGCGAAGTGGCGCGAGGTAACAGGCGTTGTATGCGACCGCAAAATGCCTCCAAAGCTCAAGGGGCAGATATTTAAATGCATCATACGGCCTGTCCTCCTATACGGCGGCGAATGTTGGACGGCACTAAGCAGACACACCCAGGAGCTTCGCGTCACGGAGATGCTGAGGTGGATGAGCGGCGTGACGCGATTCCATAGCATACGCAACTCATTCATCCGATGTAGTCTTGGACTCCGTGACGTGGGGGAAAAACTGCAAGAATGTCGTCTGCGATGGTATGGCCACATCATGCGCCGCCCTATGGAGTACGTTGGTCGGAGATGCATGATTATTGCTGTCCTTGGGGCTAGGTCCCGTGGTCGCCCTCGTAAGCGCTGGCTGGACTTCGTCAAGTCCAACATGAGAGCCAATGGTCTAATTGAAATTGATCTTGAAGATCGGGCAAAGTGGAGGAATCTCAGTCGGAAGGCGGACATTAGTAAAAGTACATCTCGAGTACCTTATTGAAATATGGGGATCTGCCGCAAATACTATCCTAATGCCTTTACAACGAACCCAGAACAAAATTATTAAAACATTATATCATTATCACCACCTTACTCCAACTAAAATATTATATAAAAAAACCAAACTACTAAATCTCAAACAACTATACATAAATGGTACCTGCATCCTAATAAAAAAAATCACCACAATCAACAGCGTACAATCAAAGCTAAAATTACATAGAAAAACAATAACACATAACTTAAGATTTTTTTCGCTTGTGGCAACACTGCCAGCAACACCTGTTTAAATTGTGTCCGTAGGTTTTTTATTCAAAAAATTGATAAATTTGTACAAATTCCAATCGAAATCACTAAATAAGTATTTAAAAGTATTAATTTAATGTTATTTACTATAAGTATTGCGTTAACATTAGTCAATAATTCGTAAAAGTGTTAATTGCCTACCTGCACTCCGGACATTGTCATCTCGTTAAGGTAAAAACGGTTGTTTGTTTTTGTTTTATTACTTGCATATTTTATAGCAAACTGCACTTTTGTAGTTTAATTAATAGATCACAATTTACTTTTGTATCACAAATACGTGGTAGAACACTGAAACATCAGTTTGATAGCACAATTTTTGCATTAAACTTTGATTTACTTAGTAAACAACTATGACGACCCGCAGTGCACTCGCTAGGCAACAGGAGTCTAAACTGCAACTAACATTGAACGAACTGAAGGTCACAAAGGAGTTGTGCGATCAACTGATGCGTGAACGAGATGATAGTGAAAGTGAAATGCTCGACATAATAAATACTAATCAGCGACTAAAAACCGAGATGGCAAGCTTGTTTACCCAATGTATCGAGGCGCAAAAAAGTCGGGATGAACTTCAGCTCATTGTAGACGGTTTTAATCAGTGTAGTACGGAATACATGACCGCACTTACCCGGGTAGATTCATTGGAAAGAGAGCTAAGCAGTGCATATAAAAAAATTGATCAACTTGAAACCTGTAACTTGCATATAACGGCATGCAACAACCAAAGCCTTTTCGATGAGTTGGTGATCAGTGCCCCAAATAAAGGTTTTACTCCTATTGGTTCAAATTCATACATCCCAACTATAGATTTGACTGGTGATCAGACCCCAAACACAAACAGGATTGCCAAATGTAGTAAAACCAAACTATTAAAATACATTAAGATTAATAAGCGCATACTCAAAATTCAAAAACTAGTTAAAAAGCATAAATTCTTTATTAAAAATGTGAAACTAAATAAAGAACGTTTGAAACTAATTGACACGCTAGATATATATTCTTCAAAATTAAATTCCTTGAGGGATAAATATAAAAATGACACTAAGGGTTTAAAACAAGATATGGAAAATCTTCAAAATAAGTTAAGTTTAATGTGTAATAAATATGAGAGTTCCCAGGTGCAGATGAGGGAATATGTGCTTGCGATGAACGAGCTTGTTGTGAGCAACACCTGCAACAATGGACAAGATCTTGACAATGGAGGCTCACCAGCTCACCCGTCTTCAGCCCCCGCACCCTCATTGCTCTGTGGTACCATACCTTGTACTGGGAACTCATCAAAGAATTGTAATGTCAATTTATCTAGTAGAAAAAATATTGTTATATTTAGTGACGAGATTGGAAAAAATATAGCATCATTAATGGCCTGTAATAACAAGGACTTTTCTGTATGTAATCTGTGCTATCCGGACTGGCCTTATCAAAGAATTATGGAGACAATATTACAATACAATTTCAGTCCCAATACAATTATAGTTATTTTTATAGGGAATAGGGGTACTGTAAGCAAAAAACAACTAATTGCTTATCATGACTGTTTATCACAACTACAAAATGTAATGAAAACTGTTATGTTTACATTACCCTACAGCAGCAGTTTGTCACAGGCGGAAAATGATATTAGGTTTAAGCTTAATACTACATTATATAATTTAATGTATCAAACCAATATGACAAAAACATGTGAAACATGTCATCTAATTGACTTAAATAATTATTTAAAGAAACCTTTTTTATTGACAAATGATAAATATCATTTATCTTTATATTATAAGAGACAGATAGCTGATTCGCTATCATTTTATATTGACTTATCAGCCAAGAACTTGGCTAAATTAGCATCAGGCTTTATTGAGCCTGTGGACAAATCCACTATTGCTCGCAATGGTGGTGGTGAACCTTTACATTCACATAATGACATTTTGCGTTATTTAAATTAGATGGTAAGACAAAAGAGATTAACTCTTGCATGAGTATGAACAAACAACGCTGTAAACAACCCCAATATGATTCTGAATTACAATGTTTCAACCTCGTCCATCAGAACATTCAAGGGATATTAAATAAGGAATTGGAAATTGATTTATATCTGACTTGTAACAATATAGATGTATTATGTATTACTGAACACTGGCTTAAACATCATGAATTAATGTTTAACTTCACTAATCACCAGGTTGCTAGCTCGTTCAGCAGAACAAATATGATCCATGGAGGCTCTCTAATAATAATTCGTAATAATTTAAAATTTAAACAGCGTACAGATATTGTGAGTCTCTCTGTTGAGCGAGTTATTGAGATTGCGAGTATTGAGCTTGAGCAGTTCATTGTATTGAGCGTATACAGACCTCCTTGTGCATGTTACAACCTATTTGAAAGTGTTATGGAAGATATACTGTATAAAATTTCTTCATCTAACAAAACAATTGTTATCTGTGGAGACTTCAATATTAACTTACTGGAAAAATGTTCTGTAACTGATAAAATCATTTCGTTATTTAAATCTCACAACCTGTGTAACATTTTTCTAGAGCCCACTAGGATTACTGCCACAAGTGCCACATGCATTGATAATATCTTTTGCAACATAAAACCTACCTATAAAGCAGTAATTAGTGCTTTAGACTCTGACCACTGTGGCCAGCTTGCCGTACTTCCTATGAAACCTTTACCAGTGCAAAAGAGAAGCATTACTTTTATTCCCGTTAATTCCAAGCGCATAGAGTATTTTAAGAATAACCTTCTAGACACACTGCCGGTGTTGCCTCATCAAAATGATTCCGTACCGAACGAGCTATACAATACGTTTTTTAAATGTTTTAATAGAGAATTTAAAAGGGTGTTTAAACCTAAGACTGCTACGATCGGTGACCGAGTCGTTTTTAATGATTGGGCAACACCTGGTATATACAAAAGTAGGAGACGGTTATTTGAATTGTATGACCAAAAGAAACACAACCACTGTGCTTCTTTTCTAGAATATGTTAAAATGTATTCTAAAACATTTAAAAAAGTGTGTATTTGTGCAAAGGCTTTATTTTTAAAAAGGAAATTGCAAAATGCCGATGACAAAATAAAAATGACTTGGAATATAATAAATACTGAAACCGGCAATAAGAAAGTTCAGAAAACTGATTTTCATTTAAAAATTAATGATCGATCTGTGAAGTCAGACTTAGAGGTAGCGACAGAGTTTGAATCGTTTTTTACTAATATTCCTTTATTAACAACCAAAGCTCTGGACGCATCTCCGAGTTTAGCTGAGTCGATCTTAAAACAGAGTGTTGCATCATGTAAGAATACTTTTAATTTTTTGCCAGTAACATATAAGGATATTATTACTGCCTTTAAAAGCTTAAATATGAAAAAGACTCCTGACTTATGGGGAATATCTGTATATTTAACTTCTTCAGTTATCGAGATCATTGCTCCCAGTTTAGCTATTATTTTTAATAATTGTGTTGTAAGTGGAGTTTTTCCTGACCAGATGAAACTCAGTAAAGTTATACCCTTATTTAAGGCTGGCAGCGCTGATGACCCGTCAAACTTTCGGCCTATATCGGTGCTTCCAGCGTTAAGTAAGATATTTGAAAAAGTTATTTTATCCCAAATTTCAACTTTCTTTAACAACAATCAACTGCTTCACCTTAAACAATTTGGTTTTACTAAAAATTTGTCGACATTACATGCAGGAATCGAATTGATGAAACACATATTCGAGGCCTGGGAGGGTAAACAAGATGCTCTCGGCATTTTCTGTGATCTTTCCAAGGCGTTTGACTGTGTTCATCATAATATTCTGGTCAGGAAGCTCCACCATTACGGTGTTAGGGGTAAAGCTCTTGCCTTGCTCGATTCCTACCTGAGTAATAGAGTCCAGATGGTTGAGGTCAATGGTAAGCGTTCTCAAGGCTCTGCTGTAACCATTGGTGTCCCGCAGGGCTCTATTCTCGGTCCATTTCTGTTCCTTATTTATATTAACGACTTACCATTTTATGCTCAAGATGGTCATGACATTGTGTTGTTCGCGGATGACACTTCACTATTATTTAAGGTGAAAAGACAGCTCAGAGATTATGACGATGTGAACAACGCACTGTCCAAAGTTGTTCATTGGTTTAACACTAACAATTTGCTACTTAATAGCAATAAAACTAAATTTTTAAAGTTTTCTACACCTAATGTAAAGCACTTGGCAACCAATGTTCAATTAAACGGAGCAGATTTGGAGCCTGTGGATTCTACTGTCTTTTTGGGTATTACCTTAGATACAAAATTACAGTGGAAACCTCATATTAACAAACTGGCAAGCAGGCTAAGTTCGGCAGCGTACGCTGTTAAAAAAATTAGGCAGTTAAGTGACGTTGCTACAGCCAGAATAGTCTATTTCAGCTACTTCCATAGTATTATGTCTTACGGTATATTACTCTGGGGATGCTCTGCAGACATAGATACAATATTTGTTCTCCAGAAACGAGCAGTACGAGCCATTTATAACCTAGCTCCCAGGACATCCCTTAGAGACAAGTTTAAAGAGATGGGCATTCTTACTGTAGCTGCCCAATACATCTACGAAAACATAATGTATGTTCGTAAGAATGTCGTAAAATTCAATAAATTAAGTGATACTCACTCTGTTAATACTAGGAATAAAAGTAATCTTGTTCTACATGCTACTCGTCTCCATAGAATTAGTAACTCATTCGTAGGTCAATGTATTCGCTTCTACAATAAAATCCCTACGAAGTTAAGAGAACTTCCAATTAATAAATTCAAAAAGCTTATAAAATTTCAACTTTGTAAGAAAGCCTACTATAGTATTACAGACTATTTAAATGACCCGGTAGCTTGGGATTGAGCTGCTGAGCTCAAATACTATGAATACATATACGAACAAATGTATCTTTGGATCTGAAACTGCAGTCTTGCTGGAACTGATTTTTTTCGAGCTTTACTTTTTATTGCTTTATCGGTGATCGGCCTCGGTTTTGTGAGTTGTCATGCTCACTAAAATACTCTGAGCAGCGGTAGCGACGTGTGACGGGTCGGTCACTTCCCTTTAATATGGTTGAGGAGACCGATGGCTGTCACATGCGTTATACTTGTGAACAGGTGCTGCTGTTTGGGGTTGGTCGGCTCACTGGACCAAGGAAGATTTTATTTTATTTCATTAAAGTTTGTTTTGTTTTGTTTTAATATTCAGATTTCAGCTGACGCCTTCCAGATTCGATTGAACAGTTTGTTTTAAGGAATTTGTTGGGTAAATATATACATATTAGATTATGAATAGGACCGCAAAGTAATAAAAAAGAAAAAATGACAAGCCCTCTGAGTTTCTTGCCAGTTCTTCTCAGCAGTGGTCGCGTTCCGAACTGGTGGTAAAGAATATTACTTTGCATTGTATAAAATTTTATTAATATGTTGACAATTTGTAAGTGTCCATTGTGTCCTATGCAAAATAAATTATTTGACTTTGACTTTGACTTTTGACTTTGACTTTAAGAAATAAAAATAAATTACACCGAAGACAAGCTCGGACAAACTACGGTAAAAAAACATATTGTTCGAAGGAGCACAGCTGTTTAACGACCTAGGTACCAAATGATGTAAAAGATTGTGATAATATTAACAGAAGATTGTGATAATATTAACAGATTTAAACTAAAACTGACAAAGTACGTTTCTGAAATGTAGTCATACCGCATATTTAAATCTGTGAACCAGGTCTAATTGAAAATCAGTGTCAGGCTGCCATGCCTGACAAAATACTGAATTAGACCTTTTCCGCACAGCAACCGCGAGACACGCGACATATTGTGTACCACACTTGTAGTTTGTAGTATTAGTTAGTTGTAGTTATTATGTAGTAGTGTGCATGTACCTATGCACCATTGATTAGTATGTAATAGTATGTATTAGCTAAGCAAGACAGTGAATAAACGGTTGTCACTCGTATCGGACGTCTTCATTGAAATCCCCAACCACCACATTACATGGCGACCCTGCCATGCGCTCGCGCGTGCACGTGAGCACAGGTGGCTTGGAGGTTCTGTGAGTTTTCTAAGTAAGAATACAAGATTTGGGAAAAATAAAAATGTGTCGAGCTACAGTGGAGAAGGAGGAGGTATTCCAGAATGCAGCAGCAGGAAACGATGCGATACTTAAAAGTATGGGTGGACGCATTGAGAATATGCAGACAATGATGATCGTGGTCGTTGGGATTATCGGAGTGATTCTGGCATTTTTCGCGTACAAGACGTACAGGGATTGTCACCGCAAGATAGTCCAGAAGGAAATAGGACAACAGGCCATGCGACGCATCCGGTCGTCCTTTGGTCGAGGACGAGGCGCAGAAAGTGAGGCATAAAGTGCGTAAAAGTTGTTTGCGTATTTAGGTGAAGTGTTTTTTTTTTATAGCGAAATCATTAAGTGAAAAGTGTAGAAAATAATTGATGGAAAAACTAACTACAATATATGAGACATTAGAAACGCTATGTGAAAGTATTAGGAAGTTAGGTCCTGAAAGACGTGAAGAAAAGTTAGGTCAACGAAAATTTAAAGAGGCAGACGAATTATACCGCGAATATAAAATATTAATATCAGATGTAAGTTTAGGTGATAAAACACTAAAGTTTGATTTAACGGGGTATACTTTAGAATTATTAGCAAATAAGATAGAATCTGTATACACAAAAATACTTAAATATAAGGGACAAAGAAATGTATCGGGAAATACTAAATCCGAAATAGAGACAAAAAGTGTGGAAAATACGTCATTCGAGATGGAGAATTTTAACTTAAAAACGGCGAGCACTTTGATTCCTTTTATGGACGGGAAAGAGGAGACTACAGAAAGGATTATAGAAGGTATTGAGATGTATGAAAATTGTTTGAAAGATGAGGATAGTAAGAAATTGCTAATTACATTTGTTTTAAAGACACGTTTATCAAAAACAGCAAGGCTTAAATTAAAAAGTAATTATTTGACCGTGTCCAATCTGGTAGAAGATATTAAAGCTTGCCTTCTAACAAAGAAGTCAGCAAGCTCTATAATGGCACAAATTAATAATTTGTCTCAAAATAGTCTATCTATTGTAGATTACGGAGAAAAATTAAGTGAGCTATGTGTTAATCTTACTATTGCACAAGCCGATGGAAACCCAAAAGCAAGTGCAATATTAGGTCCGATAAACGAAAAAATGGTAATTAAAAGATTTTCAGATGGATTAAGGAACCGACGTCTTAGTACTATTTTGGCAGCCCGTGACTACAAGGAGTTAAAAGATGCGGTTCGTGCAGCTGAAGATGAGGAGCTGGCGCGTCCTGGATTTTCGGGTCACGACGCCGTATTTATGTATTCACGAGGTAAGAAGCATGCAAATTATTATCAAGGTCGAGGAAATAATTACTACCGTAGTAACTCATTTAATCGTGGTAATACCTCTCGCTATCGTGGTGGAGGTATAGCTCAAAATAATGGCCGCGGGACTCCCATGCAGCGAGGGCACAGTCGGGGTAATTACCAGCAGCCGAGCTACTCAAGGTCTTGGAAAAGAGGATTTTATAGAGGTAACAGGGGATATAGAGGTGACAGACCGAGCAATGTGTGTGTCGTTGCCGAAAAGAAGGAAGAGAAAGAAGAAGACATTAATCTAGGTGAGTTTTTTCGTGCAGACTAATTACGTAATGACATGCGAAAGTCTAGATTATATTTGTTTGTATCTTGCTGGCCAAAAACTGAAATTTCTAATTGATACGGGTGCATCTATTTCAATTATTACTTCCAAGTTAGTACAAAATCATTCCAAAACTTATTACGATAAAACAACGATAAAAGGTATAGGTGGCAAAGTACAAGCAAATAGTTTCGCATACATTCCATTACAATTACAGAACGGTGTAGAGTTTCGTCACAGGTTCTATCTATTTGACACCGTCCCGTGTCGGACGGATGGCATTATCGGTATAGACTTTCTGAGAAATTATAATGCAAACATAGATCTATCAACGAATAGACTTGCACTACAATTAAATAATAAAAAATATAGTGTTGATATACAGAAGCGTCATTGTAATAATATAGATTCAGAGGGTTATATAACTATTCCAGGTAGAAGCGAATCAGTACAATATCTAAACATAAATAAAAATATTTATAAAGATTGTGTGTTGCATACTAAACAGATAGAGAAACATTTATTTTTGGCAAGTAGTATAGTTCAACCAAAACGGGGTAAAATTCCGGTAAAAATTCTAAATACAAGCGACAATTGCATAAAAATTAATAAAAATAATTTAATTGATGACAACCACATAGATTATTTAGAAGACTACAATATTTATTCCTTCAGTAAAAATCAAAATGATATAAAACGCGTGAAAAAATTATTAAGTGAAATAAAATTGTCACATTTGAACTCCAATGATAAAAAACAGATAGAAATTATATGCGCAAAGTACGCTAGTAGGTAAAAATTGGGGTTTCCAGATCAGATAAGATCTGAAAACCCCAATTTTCAATAAATGTGTATTCAAATATACGAAATCTTGTTTTTGTAATAATGACCTACTATTTGAATATACTATTTATTGCATACTCATTCAATAGATTGTGATCTGTGTGATTGGTCATAGTTTTCAATCAATGTGTATTCAAATATCATAGTTTTCAATCAATGTGTATTCAAATATACGAAATCTTGTTTGTCTTAATGGCCTACTATTAGATACTATTAGACAGATCAGATAAGATCTGAAAACCCCAATTTTCAATAAATGTGTATTCAAATATACGAAATCTTGTTTTTGTAATAATGACCTACTATTTGAATATACTATTTATTGCATACTCATTCAATAGATTGTGATCTGTGTGATTGGTCATAGTTTTCAATCAATGTGTATTCAAATATCATAGTTTTCAATCAATGTGTATTCAAATATACGAAATCTTGTTTGTCTTAATGGCCTACTATTAGATACTATTAGACAGATCAGATAAGATCTGAAAACCCCAATTTTCAATAAATGTGTATTCAAATATACGAAATCTTGTTTTTGTAATAATGACCTACTATTTGAATATACTATTTATTGCATATTCATTCAATAGATTGTGATCTGTGTGATTGGTCATAGAGGTGTTGTTGTGATCATGTATCTATTTGAGAACTGGTGCAAAATAATCGGACCTAATCAGATCTGTTTCCGAGGTACTTAAAGTTATTATATTTTATGTATGGAATAATGTTCTAACCTGATCTGATCTGTTTTCTGTGGGTAAGTAGTCATTACATTTTAATTTTGAGTAATATTCCAGCCTGATATGATCTGTTTCTTGCGAAATGTTATTGCGAAATCTGTGGGAATTACTATACATATAATCAACCTTTTAATGAATAAAACAAGAAAATATTTATTTCAAAAATTTATTAGTTACTTAGAGTGTTTATACTACATTGTTTATACACCATTTATTTAAACAGAGAACGTTTTTCAAGGCACATACTGAATCATGATAAATACAACTATACACATCATGAGAGTTTTCATATTGTTTATATAAGTTTAATAAACTAGGACAACCTTTATCTTCTAAGTTATTAACATTAGCACTATTTACAATTGTCCTTAACCATGACACTTTTTCTGAACCTTTGACATAAACACATTTATCTCTTAAAATATTTAAGACCAAATTCTGATAATTTGAGTAAGGCACAATTCCTTCCTTCCAGTATATCTTTCTATTGCGCTCAATCCAACTTACTTGTCGCCGTTCTTGTTTAGTCAAGTCGTAAAATGGGAATGGAGGTTTTATTAAAAATACCTGTATTTTTTTATCGCATAATATCGCAATTTCCTTTACTATAAATTCGTTAGCTTCTGATTTGAAACCTTGAACATCTACAATTGCAGTCATGATAGCCTGCGCACAATGTTACTTAACGGTTTGTATTCCACAAGTCGATCGTTAATAATTAAACAATAAGCAGTTGTGTTATCTGGTATCAATGTTGAACATTCAAATTCCAACCTTACGTCTACCGGGCCTGTTTTTAAACAGTCATTTTGCCTTGAACAATCTATGATAAAAAGTGGTGCTTTTTCTTTAAAATCTTTCAGATCAAGCAAGGGATCGACTGTTATAATACGACTGACGAAATTTCACATACATTTCATATAATATACTGTACTTGTTTTCAGAAAACTTTAAGCCTAAAGGCTCATAAGGGTAATATTGAGAATTCAAAAATAGCGTTACGTTTGTCACATCGCAATGATCAAATACTGAGCTGTCTTTCGATTTATTACTTTTTCTATTAGTCTGCAAGCAAAAAATTACATACCGGGGCTTTTCTAATTGAGAAGCAGTTTTTACTGACCAAGAATGCTTTGTGGTTTTAGGTAGTAAAGGATACTCATATAAATCCCAATTTCTAAATGCCATCTGAATAGGTTTATCTCTTTCTAAATGCTTTAAAAGTGTTAAACGTTCTCTATCTGAAACTTTTACATGTGGTACTCTCCACTGAACCCTTTGTATATCTATTTGAAGCTGAACGACTTCATCAGTAAGAATAATACTATTCAAGTTAGAATTACTCCTATTCAATATAAGTTCGTGTTTACAATTTATCACAATTTTATTGTAATCCTCTGCAAACCCTAAAATCTTATTTAAAGGTACCACAACGCTAAAATGCCCATAACTTTCGAACCCGTTTAAATTCCAACCCCATAATGCAGCAACTTTACTTTCTGCTTCATTTAATGAGATGTATGACTTTATTGTTGATGTTATTCCGGAATTTTTTATACGATCTATTTCAATTCCATTCATTTCGTATCTGATGTCTTGAAACAAATGCATAACAGGGTTATTAGTGAACGTAACAGTTTTCTTGATTGGATGCCCATCCTTGCCGAACAGCTTTGCCTGACCTTCGATGTAGATTGAACTGGCTGATGGTAGTACATATATGTCTTGCTGGTGGATGGGGATTCTGATTTCATCGTTTTCTCTAAAGCTGTTATTGTAGGGATTGTATGAATGGACTTCATAACTTTCGATTGAACTATCAAAGTGTGGTAAATCAGTAATCTGTAGTATACTCATACTTTAAACCCTAAAGCTTTAAGAAAATCTTTATTTGATTTAGTCAATTTCATCACGTTTTTCTTACGTCTGTGCACCTTAACGGTTGTTGACGGAATAGGACGTTTTATTTTCACTGTAGGGTTTTTATCATACACAATCATTTTGCTTTTCTTAAATGAAGACGTAATTGAATATGTTCTTCACCAAAGTCAATACAGTAACCAAACTGATCTACAATCCTGACAGATATGGATGAAATTATGTTTTTGTTTACTGGGAAGTAAATAACGTTCTGGGGTATTTCTGTGTACCCGTGACTTGGAGCAGTATCAGATATGAATTCGTGAATAAAATGAGTCGGTAATCCGTTGTAATATGAACCGTGCACAAGATCACATTCGATTCTGATTACAGCTGCTAAACTGCTGCTATTAACTGGCACATTCGGTCTTTTTTTTAATACTGAAAAGTATAGTAAACCGCACTCGTATTGATCAGATAAATGAAGAGGTGGTTGAAAATACGAGACCAGTTCTGATTTATTTCCAGAGATGGTAACCGTAGTAGGCATGCTTGCATACTGAACTCTTTTAAATGATCCTGTTTATTTTATTTCTTGATTATACCAAAAATTCTTTAAGAAATTTAAACATAGATGTCCACAATTGAAGGGGTGATCACGTTGTATATTTTCATAATTATATTGAATATTAGAACCTACATATTTTATAAATTCCTTTGGAGGTTTAAGATTTCCATAACTGTCAAAATACTCAACATAATCATTATATTTTGCATAGGCTACCCAATGAGAACCAGGATTTTTAGAACTATCTAAATTAATAACTCCACATTCTTTTTTATAAGGACATTTAGGGAGCTCATCTCTCATAAAGACACCTCTAAAATAAGGAATTCTATTCCCGTACTTTAAAATGTCAAAGTTAGTTAAGGCCCGTTTGGGTAGCCGATATCTTAGTTTTTTTCTTTTGATACGAAAATTCCAAGACCGCCTTTATGTGGTTTAAGGTGTAGTCCTTTCCCAATACATAGAGCTTCCATTTTTTCATTGTGTCTCTTCGATTCTTCATACAGCTTTTTAGCCATTTTGAATTCATTTATGGTTTTAGCAATACCAGCTGCACCGCCTGCTAAAGCTCCCGCCGCTGATAATCCCGCAAAAATAGGAATCAAAGGTAATACTCCCCCAGTTTTTGGAATAGGAATAATACGAGGAAGCTTAATCAATGAGTCATCAGCTAATTCCCTGGCAGCGGCAATAGCTAATTCTATAGCCATTTTCTTGCTCTTAGGTTTTAATTTTTTTATATGTCTTTTTGCTTTTGTAATAACAGTTTTTAATTTACTTTTTAATCCTTTTCCAGATGTAACTTTTGGAGAAGGCTTTTTTCTCAAACCAGACCCAGTTTTAATTTTTGTTGACATAGCCTTACTTACTAAACGTGCCGCGACTTTTTCGCCTATACTAGCATCGGAAGCAACCGCTCGCTCTTTCGCCATTTTTAACAAAATTAAATCAGCTTTATGTCGATCCTTTAAGTTTGATGACTTGTGATATGCAATATCGTGATCTTTGCAATATTCGTCCAACTTATTTACACCGTTATCTCCTTGTGTAAGTCTTTTTATTAATTTAGTACCAGGGCCACAGTAATTATATCCTGGTAAATGTAATTCAAATGGTAAATTATTAATAAGCCAATTAAGAAGACTACTCTCTCCAAAACACATTATAAGACTGATGATTCCGGTTTGAATACTTTAATAAATAGTTATGTGATTCGAGTTTGTTGTTAATGTTATTTTATTTATAATATTACATTCGATTTATCAATCCAACTGCTTTCAGCTGAAGATAAACCTAACCATTTTACTAAAACCCTGTTACCTTTTCTTCTAAGAACTTTCTCGACTAGATATACATTGGGATGTTTTGTTTTTTGAAGTTCTTGTGTATAAAATGCACCTAAAATAGGTTGACCTCTGATAGTATCTTCGATTAAGTAAGTTATAGGAGTTGTATTTTGTATTTTACGAATTTTAAATATTTCTGTTGACCAGTTGGGAGTATAACCTTTTTCAAATGTTCCTTTGTATTTACTGATACGCACATAATCACCTTCTTTGTACTTACTTTTTAAATTATCATTTTTTTGCAATTTTAAATACCTTTCTAATATCAGTTTTTTATTAATATTGTCCACATTAGCAGGGATTTCATTAATAGTGCGATGGTGAGTGTGATTGTATTTGTAAATAACATCATTGAGGGTATTATTTACCCAATTGTAATTGCCTTTTAAACTAAATTCCTTATAAACTTTAGATTTCAATGTTCTGATAAATCGTTCAACTATTGAAGCCTTTTTAGTTGAGAAAGTTGAATAATGGTTAATATGATACGATTTCATAAGCTTCTGAAATTTGTTATTATAAAATTCTGCTCCATTATCCGTTTGCAGATTTTTAGGAACACGCCCTTTGTCCAACAAAGTTTTGAAAGTCTTACACACATCTTCTTTGGTTTTACTTCTCATAGGAAAGGCCCAAGCATATTTCGAAAATGTATCAATGACGGCAAGAATATATCTGTAACTTTTATTTTCTTTTGAAATTGATTGCATATCAATTAAGTCTGCTTGCCACAAGTCATCTATATCTTTCATGATAACACGTCTTCGTGGATAGTTCACCCTCGCATTTTTATGAATTTCGTTTACCACGTCAGCTTTACTCATATTCACAATTTAGTATATTTGTCTTGAATTCAGCTATAATACTGAATAAAAAGCATATTATTATGACTATTTATTATTTAATTATGCTAGCTTCTTTTAATTCTTCGATTATTGATAAAATTTCATTATCATGGTTTGAATTACCGGCATCTCGGGAAGCAATCAATAGTTTCAATCTGTCAACCAGTTCGTTAGGATCGTCCCAATATACCAAGTCAGTGTTATTTTTGTATTTCTTTAGTGTTGGTAAGCTTCTTCCAAATTTAGTGACAATATTATTGTTTAACGCTTCAGAAAACAATGGTTTGATTATTTCACGATATTTTATACCTTTATCGCCTCTTATTTGCCCATTAGGATTGAAATTTTTCTTATGGGCATTTGTATAATGCAACATATCTTTATAGACAAGTTTATCTTTGCTCGATATTAGTTTCAAATCAGGTTTTCTTCGAAGTAAAAGTTCTTTTAAACCTGGGGTTAAATTGTAGCTTTTGTCCCCAATTTTAATTAAAATGACATTATCATCATTCACACTATCTATTTTAGAAAATGAAACGTTTGAATTACCCATTAGTAATTTTTTGTTTGCACTCCTTATTCCAAATGGTATATTTACACCATCATAAATATCATGTATATCACGACCCTCTAATGATATTTCTAAATCATCCAGTAATTCCGTCTGGGGAGACTTTTTAACGATCTGTACAGAATTTGGTTCTGGATCGTAACATTCTTCGAACTTTGTAGATGAACTAGTATTAATGTCATCCAATTCCATGTCTTCAAAATTAGAGTGTGTATTTTCATTAGTTTGTATTTTCTCTATTGTCTTATTCGAATCAACTAGGGTTTTAAGGGGATCTGTGACAGGTTTTAATATTTTATCAAGTGACAAGTTCATTGAGTGTTCCTGGTTTTTCATTTGTTTTATTTTATTCTTTATGGAGTCTACAGACTTCATTAATTCTATTTTAATATTCTTTTCCATATTGTACTGTTACAAGTGTACTCAGCTAAAGAAGATATAATACTAAATCAGATTTATACGTTATTGATTTATATATAGGTATACATTTTTAGATCAAAATTAAAAAAACTATCTAAATTCTGTCTGTACCTTCCATTGTTTAATGAAGAATCTTTGCAAATACTAACAAAGTTATATGGCTCTCTCCAAGCTTTATTACAAAGGTTCTTGAATTGATTCCAGGACATATCAGAACTAACATGCTCTTCATAAATATGTTTCAAGTTCACATCGTCTTGTTTAAATATTATAAGAAAGTTAGCATTATCACGCAGCAGCTGTTTCGGAATTTTAGAGTATGTTTGACATAAATAAAAGCAATCGATTTGTTTATGTCTACCCATAGAAAAGTAATTACGAATGTTTATTTGATTTTCACATGCAACATCATCGAAAATAAATACAGAATTAGGTAGTGCTTCATCTGGGGCTATGACTTCTTTATTATCATTAAATTCATGAAACTTAACCTGATGCACCCTCTTTATAACTTCTCGTAAGAACCTGTATTTTCGTTGAAAGTTAGTTTTCGAGTAAAGATAAAGATTTTGAAATTTAAGACCATTCTCATGCAATAATAAACTAAGAACTACGTTTGTTTTTCCACAATTCGATGGACCACATATAATACAACGAATCGTATTTGGTAACAGAACGCTATGCCTAATGTGGTTATCGGAGTCACCAAGATTTATATGATTAACATTAAGTGATGTGTGTTGTTTGATCAACTTCATTTTGACTATTAATTCAATTTTACGCATACATAGATATATAAAGCCTAAATATAATAAAAACAAATGATTGAGATATAAAGTTGTCTCGTCAAATGTAAAGCGAACGTAGGTAATATTCAGAATACCTACATAGTGCATCCATTTTATGTTTAAACCTGCTGTAAATAAATAAATAAGTTAGTAAAGTATTTATATTCGTGATTAGTGATGTTATAGATTAATAGAATGAAGGTCATAGCAAAAATAAAAATCATACATCAGTTATACATTTTTTATTCAGATATTACATATTTCAATACGAAAATCAACATTACCACTCACTAAATTAAACATGTATATGCTATACCTACTTACTAATATATACTGCTATACTACTTACTACTTACTAATACGAATTATAAACAAACATAATAATAATAATAAACCTAGGCAACCGCCTGTCAAAACGGCCGTCAAAGTGAAAAATATTATAAAATTTATTTAAAATGTGGTTTATTATTTACAAATATGTGCTATTTTGGAATATTTATGTAAAAAAATTAAGCTGTATACAAATTCAGATATTTGTTTTGGAATATAATGAGCGAATTCGCCCTGCGAAGAAACCCGTCACGACGTTGCCGTTTGCGTGCTGCCTACGGGACCAATAGCGCACGACCAACATCATCATCCAGCTCGTCATCAACATCAGCAAATGAGTACCATACGCCGCCTGTCACCGCGGCTTCCAGTGACGACGCTGGATCGCCAGTGCCTCCTGCAGCGCAAAGTTCTGCGCGTAGGGGTCGCCCGCTGCCGGCAAGCTTGAGGTCTACGGAGCACACTGCAACGTCGATGGCCTCCGCTACCGGTGGTTCAGTGCGCCGCATGAGATGGTCTCAAGAATTAAATGAGAATGTCATGCGAGCGTATTATGGGGCGACAGGGGGGGGAACCAACCTCACTGCCTACCGTTCCAGAATGTTTGCCTTGTTTCAGGACCTTAACCCAGGAACGACAGTTACTGTACAACGGCTGTCGGACCAAGTGCGTGCTATCCAGCGGCTTCAGCTGCTCGCACAGCCCGTACTTGATCGTCTACGCCTGGAAACATTATCTACTCGTCCTGTTGTTCGCCCGCAACCTGACCCGGCGGTATCGGCTATTGCTGTACAGCCGGATCCACCGTTACCTGCGCCAGCGGAATTGGTGCAGAACGAGGAGGTAAATGTTAACAACCAGTATGATGAGCAATTAAGGAGGGCTTTGGATGATGCGATTCTGGTATACCGCGATGTCCCTGTATCCGATCGACCGCGGTTACCCCGTTTGCCCATGAACAAACATATTTTGGCTTTAACATCCGTTCTCAACACATTTTTACAATTCCATTTTGATAAATCAGAAAACTTGACAGAAACGCACTCAATCCTATATTGCGGTGCTGTCGCCGTTTGTAGAGTAGGTGGTGTTAGGTTCCCAAACCAAAACAGGCTTACTACACAAATGGAGACTATCCCAGCATGGCAACATAGAATTGAGTTGCGAATTAACACAGCCAGAACAATTATTGCCAAATTATATACATATAAAAACGGAAATAGTCGTCCAAGGGTCATGCGTTTCGTACATCAGGCATTCAATGGGACTGGGGTCAGACCCCAAGACTATAGTGCCTGGATTACGGAACGCATTGACTTTTACAAACAAAAGGTACAAGCATGGGCAAAACGGATACGACGCTTCAAGGAGCGCTCCGATAGATACAAACAGAATCGCCTCTTCCAAAGTGATGCAAGGAAGGTATATCGAAACTGGGAGCAAAATAGTCGGCAAATCAGTCTTGGTGTGACCCCGGATCCAGTCAGAATGTATACATTTTGGCAGGATATTTGGGCACAACCAATTAATCACACTGAAGGCGAATGGATGACTATTGTTAGGCGTTCATGTGAAAATATAACGGCCATGGAACAAGTAATTATCAGCCAAGCAGATATAGCCCGTGCAGTCCGTCTGGCTCCAAACTGGAAGAGCCCGGGACCAGATGGCCTGCACAATTTCTGGCTTAAACGGTTCCACAGCTCACATGAACGTCTGGCAACACAATTCCAAAACGCCATTTCATCAAAAACTTTGCCTACATTTTTGACTAACGGTGTCACATACCTTCTTTACAAATCCGGTAGTACCTCGGAACCGAAAAACTATAGACCTATAACTTGCTTGCCTACCACATACAAGCTGCTTACGTCCATTTTAAAATTCAAAATTATGGATCACATTTTGGCTAATAATATCATGGCCACCGCACAAAATGGATGTAAGCCACGGTCTCGGGGTACTAAAGAACTCCTCCTTATTGACATGACTATTTGCCAACAAGTCCGTCGAGTCAAGAAAAATATTTCCATGGCCTGGATAGACTACAAAAAGGCGTATGATTCGGTGCCTCATTCATGGCTAAGTAGAGTACTAGATTTGTACCGTCTCTATCCAAATCTATGCTCTTTTCTTAGCGTATGCATGAGCCAGTGGACCACACGTCTCTGTCTGCCAGACATGGCGGGGTTTTCTGACTCCACAGACTTATTAAGGATAAAGCGTGGAATTTTTCAAGGTGACAGCCTGAGTCCCTTGTGGTTCTGCCTAGCTATGAATCCATTAAGCACGCTACTAATGGATTCGAAGATAGGCTACCGACTCCGCAGAGATGGTGAAGTCATATCACATCTTTTATACATGGATGACCTCAAATTGTATGCACCAAAGAAATCTGATTTGGTATCATTATTAAAGATAACAGAAAACTTTAGTAATGATGTTAAAATGGAGTTTGGTGTCGACAAATGTGCGGCCATTCATGTACAGAGGGGCAGAGTTGTAACTTCGGAAGAATTACAACTCTCTGAAAATATGTCATTCAGATGTCTCTCGGAGTCGGAAACCTATAGGTACCTTGGAATGGCAGAAGGACTAGGTATAGCTGACAAGGAGATAAAACAGTCATTGACAGCATGTTTCTTCAGCCGCCTTACAAAAGTTCTTAAAAGTCTTTTGTCTGGCGGTAATAAGGTTCGCGCTGTCAATGGTTGGGTTATGCCTGCACTTGCTTACTCGTTTGGCATTCTAAGGTGGACTCAGACTGAGTTAGACGCCTTGGATAGAAGGGTACGTCGACAATTGACCTTATATCGAATGCACCACCCCCGTTCATCTGTTATGAGGTTGTATATCCCACGGAAATGTGGGGGACGTGGCTTTTTAAACGTCAAAAACCTACATAACCGCGAGGTATGCAATCTGCGGGAATACTTCCTACAGTCAACCGAGGATGTGCACCGAGATATGGCCAATGTTGACAACTCCTTCACACCTTTATCCTTGGCAAAACAGAATTGGCGCAAGCCCCAGGTGTTAAGCATTTCGGACCGCACGACTATATGGAAGAGCAAGGAGTTACACGGAAGGTTCTACAAGGCTCTCACTGGGCCGGACGTAGACCAACTCGCTTCTGTGGCTTGGCTACGCTTCAGTAACCTCTTTGGGGAGACTGAAGGGTTTGCCTGTGCAATTATGGACGAAGTTATTATGACGAATAACTACCGGAGACATATCCTAAAGGATGGGACTGCCGACATCTGTCGAGCCTGTCATCGTCCAGGAGAGTCCATTAGGCATATCATCTCTGGCTGTTCTCGTCTTGCTAACGGAGAATACTTGCATAGACACAACCAAGTGGCCAAGATAGTCCATCAACAACTTGCCCTTAAATATAGTCTTGTGGATACTGAAGTGCCCTACTACCAATACCAGCCTGCGCCAGTTCTGGACAATGGTCATGTCACGCTCTACTGGGATCGATCGATTATTACTGACAGGACTATTCTCGCTAATAAGCCTGATATAGTGATAATTGACCGATCGGCGAGCCGGGCAATGCTTGTTGACGTCACTATCCCGCATGACGAGAACCTCGTTAAAGCTGAAAAAGAGAAACTCACAAAGTATCTCGATTTGGCTCACGAGGTTACCGCAATGTGGCATGTTGATTCAACAATCATTGTGCCGATAGTTGTTTCAGTAAACGGTCTTATTGCGAAGAGTTTCGACCAACATCTCAAGAAACTCTCGCTGGGTTGCTGGATTAAGGGCCTCATTCAAAAGGCTGTCATACTGGATTCGGCAAGGATCGTGAGGAGGTTCCTCTCTCTGGAGCCCTGAACCGTCGGTAGCTTAGGTCATCGACCTCGTTTTCGACGGTTTTTGTCTATTTTTATGTATATTTTTTTTAAAACATTTTGTATTTTTTAAAAATATATGTAAAAATATGAAATAAAGAGACATGAATAATAATAATACCTAGGCAACCGCCTGTCAAAACGGCCGTCAATGCAAAAAATATTGCAAAATTATTTTAAAATGTGGTATTTTATATACAAATATGGGGAATTTTGGATTATTTATAGTAAAAAAATTAGTTGTGTTACAATACAGATACTATTTTTGGAAATAAATGAGTGCTCCAAGAAGGAACCCATCGAGACGTTGCCGTTCGCGTGCTGCCTACGGGACTTATAGCGCACGACCAACACCATCATCCAGCTCGTCACCAACGTCGGGAAATGAGTACCACACGCCGCCAGTCACCGCGGCTTCCAGTGACGATGCTGGATCTCCAGTGCCTCCTGCTGCGCAAAGTTCTGCGCGTAGGGGTCGCCCGCTGCCGGCAAGCTTGAGGTCTACGGAGCACAATGCAACGTCGATGGCCTCCGCTACCGGTGGTTCAGTGCGCCGCATGAGATGGTCTCAACAACTCAATGAGAATGTCATGCGAGCGTATTATGGGGCGACAGAGGGGGGAACCAACCTCACTGCCTACCGTTCCAGAATGTTTGCCTTGTTTCAGGACCTTAACCCAGGAACGACTGTTACTGTACAACGGCTGTCGGACCAAGTGCGTGCTATCCAACGGCTTCAACTGCTTGCACAGCCTGTACTTGATCGACTACGCCTGGAAACATTATCTTCTCATCCTGTTGTTCGCCCGCAGCCTGATCCGGCGGTACCGGCTATTGCTGAACAGCCGGACCCACTGCCACTCGCGCTAGCGGAATCGTTACAGAACGAGGAGGTAAATGTTAACAACCAGTATAATGAGCAATTAAGAAGGGCTTTGGATGATGCGATTCTGGAATACCGCGATGTCCCTCCATCCGATCGACCGCGCTTACCTCGTTTGCCCATGACTAAACACAATTTGGCTCTAACATCAATTCTTGACAAAATTTTACCATCCTATTTTAGTACAACCGAAAATTTAACAGAAACGCACTCAATTCTATACTGCGGCGCAGTTGCCGTTTGTCGAGTAGGCGGAGTAAGGTTTCCGAACCATAACAGGCCTACCCCACAAACAACGACTACCCCAGCGTGGCAGTATAGAATTGAGAAGCGAATTAATGCAGCACGAACAATAATAGCAAAATTATTAACATTTAGATCCGGTAATAATCGTCCAAGAGTCATGCGTTTCGTACATCAAGCTTTTGAGGGGACTGGGATCAGACCCCAAGAATATACTGCTTCGGTTACGGAACGCATGGACTTCTATAAACAAAAAGTACAGGCATGGGCAAAACGCATAAGGCGCTTCAAGAAGCGCTCTGATAGATATAATCAGAATCGCCTCTTCCAAAGTGATGCGAAGAAGGTATATCGAAACTGGGAGCAAAATAGTCGGCAAATGAGTCCTGGTGTGACCCCTGACCCTGTCGGAATGTACTCATTCTGGCAGGATATTTGGTCACAACCAGTTATACACTCCGAAGGCGAATGGATGAGTGTTGTTAGACGCGCATGTGAACCTATCACAGCCATGGGGCCAATTAATGTTGACGAAGCTGACATAGCTCGTGCAGTTAGTTCGGCCCCAAACTGGAAAAGTCCGGGACCGGACAGTCTACACAATTTCTGGCTGAAACGGTTTCACAGTTCACACGTGCGTCTGGCAACACAATTCCAAAACGCTATTGCAACTGGATCTTTGCCTACGTTTTTGACTACCGGTGTCACATACCTCCTTTACAAATCTGGTAGTACCTCCGAACCGAAAAACTATCGACCAATTACTTGCTTGCCGACTACCTACAAGCTGCTTACCTCCATTTTAAAATTCAAAATTATGGAGCACATTTTGGCTAATAATATTATGGCGCCTGTACAAAATGGATGTAAGCCACGGTCTCGGGGTACTAAAGAACTCCTTCTTATTGACATGACTATTTGCCAACAAGTCCGTCGAGTCAAAAAAAATATTTCCATGGCCTGGATAGACTATAAAAAGGCGTATGATTCGGTGCCTCATTCATGGCTAAGTAGAGTACTGGATTTGTACCGTCTCCATCCAAATCTATGCTCTTTTCTTAGCGTATGCATGAGCCAGTGGACCACACGTCTCTGTCTGCCAGACATGGCTGGGTTTTCTGACTCCACAGGCTTATTAAGGATAAAGCGTGGAATTTTTCAAGGTGACAGCCTGAGTCCCTTGTGGTTCTGCCTAGCTATGAATCCATTAAGTACGCTACTAATGGATTCAAAGATAGGCTACCGACTCCGCAGAGATGGTGAGGTCATATCACATCTTTTATACATGGATGACCTCAAGTTGTATGCACCAAAGAAATCTGATTTGGTATCATTATTAAAGATCACAGAAAACTTTAGTAAGGATATTAAAATGGAGTTTGGTATCGACAAATGTGCGGCCATTCATGTACAGAGGGGCAGAGTTGTAACTTCGGAAGAATTACAACTCTCTGAAAATATGTCACTCAGATGTCTCTCGGAGTCGGAAACCTATAGGTACCTTGGAATGGCAGAAGGACTAGGTATAGCTGACAAGGAGATAAAACAGGCATTGACAACATGTTTCTTCAGCCGCCTTACAAAAGTACTTAAAAGTCTTTTGTCTGGCGGTAATAAGGTTCGTGCTGTCAATGGTTGGGTTATGCCTGCACTTGCTTACTCGTTTGGCATTCTAAGGTGGACTCAGACTGAGTTAGACGCCTTGGATAGAAGGGTACGTCGACAATTGACCTTATATCGAATGCACCACCCTCGTTCGTCTGTTATGAGGTTGTATATCCCACGGAAATGTGGGGTTTTTTAAACGTCAAAAACCTACATAACCGCGAGGTATGCAATCTGCGGGAATACTTCCTACAGTCAACCGAGGATGTGCACCGAGATATGGCCAATGTTGACAATTCCTTCACACCTTTATCCTTGGCAAAACAGAATTGGCGCAAGCCCCAGGTGTTAAGCATTTCGGACCGCACGACTATATGGAAGAGCAAGGAGTTACACGGAAGGTTCTACAAGGCTCTCACTGGGCCGGACGTAGACCAACTCGCTTCTGTGGCTTGGCTACGCTTCAGTAACCTCTTTGGGGAGACTGAAGGGTTTGCCTGTGCAATTATGGACGAAGTTATCATGACGAATAACTACCGGAGACATATCCTAAAGGATGGGACTGCCGACATTTGTCGGGCCTGTCATCGTCCAGGAGAGTCCATTAGGCATATCGTCTCTGGCTGTTCTCGTCTTGCTAACGGAGAATACTTGCACAGACACAACCAAGTGGCCAAGATAGTCCATCAACAACTTGCCCTTAAATATAGTCTTGTGGATACTGAAGTGCCCTACTACCAATACCAGCCTGCGCCAGTTCTCGACAATGGTCATGTCACGCTCTACTGGGATCGATCAATTATCACTGACAGGACTATTCCCGCTAATAAGCCTGATATAGTGATAATTGACCGATTGGCGAGCCGGGCAATGCTTGTTGACGTCACTATCCCGCATGACGAGAACCTCGTTAAAGCCGAAAAAGAGAAACTCACCAAGTATCTTGATTTGGCACACGTGGTTACCGCAATGTGGCATGTTGATTCAACAATCATTGTGCCGATAGTCGTTTCAGTAAACGGTCTTATTGCGAAGAGTTTCGACCAACATCTCAAGAAACTCTCGCTGAGTTGCTGGATTAAGGGCCTGATACAAAAGGCAGTCATCCTAGATTCGGCAAGGATCGTGAGGAGGTTCCTCTCTCTGGAGCCCTGAACCGTCGGTAGCTTAGGTCATCGACCTCGTTGTCGACGGGTTTTCTATTGTTTTATATATATTTTTTGAATAACAATGTTTTTTTAAGAATATATGTAAAATAATATGAAATAAAAAGATATACTGAAGAATAATAATAATAATATGACAATTTATTCACATAAACAGATTTGTATTTAATTTTATAAATAAGTTCTTAGAATAAAGTTTCACAATGACCCCAAGGTAAAGTTTCAATAAAGTTCGTTTGTATTTGTCTCTTATCATCATTTCTATTTAAAACTACTTTATGAATTTCTTGCGAGTACAGTACATGCTTAAGTGATTTAATTATATTCATTTTACATTTAAAATTGACATTATTTGTTAAAGCTTTACTATAGTGAGATAATTTCAATCGATTAGTAACAGCTTTAGATATACCTTTTGCTTTTGCGATGCGAGTTTTTGAACTGATTATACAATATAGTTTGGCTCTCAGTCCTACAAATTCACTTATGATGTCACCCCCGAGTTCATCTTTAAACAGTCCTGGAATTTTAGTATTTACTCTTGGCATGCTGTAACAACTATCAGCCTGGAAATTACTTGTATCAAAATTTGCGATATCATTTTTATGTCTTCATAAACATCCCCTGTATTTATAAAATAAAGAAGGCTGTCTGTGTCTGTATAACACAGTCTTGCGCGAGTATTATATTTATTTTTAATAAAGTTATAGTGAAATTTATACAAATGTTCCTTTGCTATTTCTAGAACTGTAAACCCAATGTAAATAGGGCGATCTAAAATTATTTTTTCAGGAGTTAATTGAATAGCAACAAAACTTTCAGAAAAGATAGCAATACTTTTCAGATTTGGTTTTGCAATTAATTTTTCAGCACCGTGGTGCTTGTTAGTTTTATTATTGTAATCATCCCACATGGTAACTTATTTGACGTTAACCTGTTTGCGTCTATTTTCAATAGTTTTTCCAAATATAGCATTATTAAGTAGTTTGAAAAAGTCTTTTTCAAATACGTTTGTTGAAGCTTGACGTAAAGTAGTATTCAAGTCAATATATTTTTGTAAATAATTTTCTTGTCTAAATATTAAAATACGGTGAATTTTTTTCAAAATTAGTCCATTTAATAAACATGCCTTTAAATGAATGTAATGTATGACATAGTTGAATTTGTCGTATAAATTAGCAATTAATTTAGGTGTTTTGCCTCCAGGAGGTGTGAACCTCTCGGGCGCAAAAGGTAAATCACTATGAGTATTATGTAAACTCTCAGGATATAGTAAATCAACTTCTAAAATAAACCCATATTCAGAATCATCTGGTATTGATAACACATTTACTGTTTTAATCTCATCGATTGTCATAAAACGGAAATCTGAAATAGGCATTTTCTTTGTCATTGCGTAACCATATAAATTGTTACAGTCAAGATAAATCAAATATGTTGATTTTTGAGAAGCATCGTAATTTGGTAAATATTTATTATTCGCTTGAGCATGGCGAAGAGAACATTGTGCCAAGCCTCCACGTATTCCCTTTTCCAAAAATTCATACATTTCTAAACTATGAATTAACTCTAATTTAACGCCTGTGTACAGAAGCATCGCATCCCAGCTTAAACTAGGTGCAGTAATGTAATACGCTGGATCAAGTTGATAATGACCCAGACAAGTCTGTCTAAATTTTTCGAATTGACGTATTGACGTATTCGTATTGACGCAAGAAGTAATACGTCGGTCTTTAAATATAAATCTGTATATTCTCCAAGTGTTTTAATATTAAATGACTGCCAAATAGATTGAGCGTGTACGTATTCATCATCGCTTATATGCTGACAATTCAAACTGTTATAGAAACAAACTTTCGATGGAAGTTGAGTCTCGTAATATTTTGAGTATGCGTCCATATAATCATAGGGATAAATTCCTTTTTGTCGTAACAACTTTAACTGATTATTACTAATAGTTGGAAATTCTTTTAATAAATTAACAAAGTCAGGTTCATTCAAGTTATTTACTAATGTGCTTAAACTTGAATGAAGAAATTGATAAGAATCTATGAACTTAACTTGAATAGGCTTTGATTTTAATGTATTCTTAGTATGAAGTACTTTTGTGAATGACATATACCTTTCTTTGGTTTTTGGTATAATTTTAAAAGCACCTTCATACTTCGATAGTTCTTTTATAAATAGGTGAGAGTCATAGCCAGATAGGTTATGAAAAATAACAGGCACAAATGGACAAACTCTTAACATTAAATTACAATGGGAGTGTGCTGCGCCTCGGTATTGTGATGTAATGTGATCATGATCCATTACTTTATCGTCAAAGAGCAAATAATTACAGATATGACATGTAGTGGCATTTTTGTAATCGTTTTCTTGGTCCTTAGTTAAAGGTGCCATAGGTATTTTATTTAATAAGATACTGTGAATGTACTCCAAATCTCTTATTAAATATTTTATAAATACTTCTACACAATCAGCTCCTCTATAAGTAACAAACTTATTCAGATCTGTATTGTGTGAACAACAAATATAGTAACCAAAACATGAAGGTTCGTGAACCTTATAGGTACGAGTATTCTCAGTTACATTTATGTTGCAGTTCAGTAAAAGACTTTCAAAATCGGCGTATATAACGAAATTAATCTTTTGTCGTCTTTCGAAGTTCTTAAATTGAAGAATACTATTTTTTTCAGGTAAAACAGTCAAAACCTTAGGACATTTATTATGGTCATTATATTTCGTTTCACTCGTGAAAACTTGTAAGCATGTCTCACATAGGTACATTTTACCTTTATGTTTACTTATCTGACGTTTGATTAATCTCAATAGATTTTTTATTAAGCAATAATGCCCGTTACCTTTCTGTTCAAAGTACAATAAATTGATGTGCTGACTTTTTCTTAAACTTGCCACATATAAAGGTCCAGTGACCATGTTTTTGTTATCTAATCCATATATATTAATACTTATGTGGGGATTTAAATTTTCAAATATTTTAACATCTTTGTATGATGGGGGAAATGATAGCCCATCTGTATTTAAAACTTTTGAAAAATGCGGATATGAACTTGTTCTGCAAACATTCATTTGGCAGGGATATAATGCTGCGACAATACTCCATAAAAAGCAGTTGTTATCGCTGTTTTTAATATTTAAACAACTTTTAGTTTTTTTTATTACTTGTGGCAAATCTATATAGGTGCCGCCTTTCAAAGGAGAGTATTTGTTAATGTTAATTTCTAGATGACTTATAGAGAAACAAGTCCAGCCAGATCCACAATGTTGGAACTCTGAGAGCTTTCTGTCAAATGTATTTATTGTTTTCAAATATAATTCATTCATATCTGTATTATTATTATATACGATTTCATATTTTGTGTTAAATGATTTAAGCTGTTGCTCATCAGATGTTGGTAGAATGAAATAAGCAAAAAGTTCAAAGTTTAATTTAACACAATTATGTTTTATCAAACAATCATTAATTAGTTTTATAACCTTAAGTCGATTATCCATTAGGAATTCCTCAGGTGTTAGGTATTCCATTAATGGATTCAGTTTGAAACTTATTATTCTCTTTTTAAAAGCCGTGGCTATTATATCGATATTTTCAATTTCAGTTTTTAGTATGCAATTAGATTTATGCAAATTCGTTCTTAAATGATACTGATATTCAATTTTAGGTACATCAATGTGACATTTTTGACATATTATTATATCGTTGTTATTTGTTCTGATTCCGGATCTAGTTGAAACTGTAATAAAGAAAGGAAAAAAACCATGAGCATTAAATCAAATGTAATATGATAAATGATTATACAACTTAATTTCTATAACTGATTACATGATTTATTTATATGCCTATGTAATAACTAAGTACCGCCTAAGGTATATAACATAATAGTAGATTTACATCTACATATTTATTCATAATGTAGATTACAAAAATAAAAAAAACATTTATAAACTAAGCTAGTAGGTATAGCAATAGTATAAACTTGAAATATAAAGATAATAATACCTAATATTTGAATAAATGAATACAAGATTAGCTTAATAATAGTCCACTAAGTAATATAGTAGGTACTACTGAATTATAGTACTTGTTTAATACAGTACCTACTATTTTAATAGTAGTTACTAATAAATGTTGGTGGGCACTTAACGTACTCTTTTCGTGTAGCTATAATAAAATTAGACAAATGTTGCCAAGTATCTGTATTGTCAAAAGTTTGATTTTTAAGCGTGACAATTGCTTGGCGCCATCTATTCATTGGCTGAACTTTTTCTATTTCATCGCACCGGTATATTTTTAAATCAATATAGTGCGTTCCCGGCTTTTTTTCAAAGGTTTGGCGCGAATGACCATTTGCAAGACGTCGTGATATATATGAAGCTAATGGTGTTTTACCAGTAACTGCAGGGGGCTCTTTCTCGTCGTCCTCGCTATCGTCTCCAAACAGATCGTATGCCGTGCACTTCCTCGGAGGAATGGGTTTGATATGCAGCTTCTTTGAAGCCGATGGATGGGACGACGCAGACGGTTTCGCCGACGACGCATAACTATCACAGAAACATTACTCTATTAAACCACGATACTATAACACGCTAGATAAAACTATAAAATATAAATACAAGAGCAGGTCTATTAATTTATGTTTTATTAAAGAACTTGGAATACTTACATTTTTCGTAGGGGCACCGGACTTGCTCTCGATGGTGAAGACGTACGTGACGATGCGTGCTTCCTTTTTCGCCCGTCGTGCTTCTTTTTTTGAACCTGAGGTTCCTCGTCGACGTCAGAGGGAAAAAGGGTCTCGGCGTTTTCGTGCGACCTGAAATAGAGTGAAACATATTAATACAATCAAATCATTATTCAAGCGTACATACCACATTGAAATGTCACAGATAGGTACACTACTCTAATTTATTATTATTATTTTATTATTGTCTATGTATCTATCTATCTATGTTTATCTAATATTGAAATAAGTACATCTTTTTAGAATACTGAAACATAACTATCACAGAAACATTACTCTATTAAACCATGATACTATAACACGCTAGATAAAACTATAAAATATAAATACAAGAGCAGGTCTATTAATTTATGTATTATTAAAGAACTTGGAATACTTACATTTTTCGTAGAGTAGGTTGATTCTTGGTAAGTAGGTAGGTACTTGATGTTTATCTGGAGCTTCTGGTAGCTGAAGTGATGTCCCCTAAATCACCGTCCAATATTTAAATAGCCGGGATTCACGTGAGCTTTTTCCATATATGTAATGCATGCGTTAACCTAAAATCCTGAGTCAGGACTTCTTCACGCGACAAATGCTTTGCAATCATAACCAAATGTATAAATCTCAACCTTAAATTATGATACCTAAAGTGTACACTAATAAGAACCAGGAGTAATAATAGTATGTCGATATTGCAATACAATATTATTGTTTTGATCCATCTCCTTAAATAGAATTAGAACTTACGTTGCAAATTAGACGTACTACTTACATGCGATGGTTTCGCATGCCATTATGATATTGATTTTCTCAATAAAAATGTATGAAAAAATTACAGTGAACAAACGTACAGTAAGTGTTTGTTTTATCAATATAGATTTATAGTAAACAATAAAATGTTTGGCGCCGTGATGTCTTGAGGTTTCAATTTCACCATGCCATTTTTGTCCTACTGTCGGAGTACTTATCGAAATCTAACAAAATTGTACGATTTTGAACTCTATAGATAAAAAATCGATTATTATATAAATTGAAAAAAATATATTAAATCAATCATTTCAATTTGTACCCTTGCTGAGTCCTGACTGGCTAAAAAACGGGGGGATATCATCGCGTAATGTCGGTAAGTGGTAATATTTTCTTTAACAGTATTTTATCTATCAATTAAAATATAACATAATTATAAGCCCTTGACATTAGAGTTTTTGAATAAAAACGTATGTAAGTATACACTTAGTTCAACATGACTAATTGCATTCTGTTTTTTTTTTTTTTTTTTTCAGGACTCCGAAAACGACTACTTCAACTTCATTCCTATGAATACTGTAGTAGGACAGAAAAATGAAAAACAATTGAATCTGGAGGGTCCCAGCAGCAAACAGCTCAAGAGAAGTTCAACAGCTGCATTCACCTGTATAAAAAAACTAACGCGTGGTGCTAAAGTGATCAGGATCGAAGTTTATGATGTGGAAAGTTACCCTGATATCATAAGTTCGCTATGTAATTGTGATGCTGAATTGTGCGTGCAGCATGTAGTTAAAAACATATTTATGGATGACATTTATAAATCGGTTAAAGAAATTGCTGTAAAGGTATCGAATAATATGTCGTAAAATAAATCATAGTACTTAATAAATGATAAAGTATTTTTATTTAACCTTTCACTTACATACTCTCATCTAATTGTTATTTTACGTCACGAAGCGATGACATGTGGTTTTAAAGTTTATGAGAGTAAGGTTGAAAGTCGCATCGAATAATGCACATACATCGCTTCGTGAGATAGAAGAACGCAATGACGTAAGTATATCAAAAATCCGATATAAGATAACATCGGAGAATGTGTGAGCGCATTCAATTATCAGAATTAAACCTTGTGACATTCTAAGACCAATCACATAGTTTTACCTTTGATCATTATTCAATTTGAATGTAATGCAGATAAGAATCTATTTGAATAGGTGTTTTTTAATTCAATGAACGGTTTATTATAATAGTAGGTATTTGAATACTATGATGTAAATTAGGTGTTTATTGAAAATTGGGGTTTTCAGATCTTATCTGATCTGTCTAATAGTAGGCCATTAAGACAAACAAGATTTCGTATATTTGAATACACATTGATTGAAAACTATGATATTTGAATACACATTGATTGAAAACTATGACCAATCACACAGATCACAATCTATTGAATGAGTATGCAATAAATAGTATATTCAAATAGTAGGTCATTATTACAAAAACAAGATTTCGTATATTTGAATACACATTTATTGAAAATTGGGGTTTTCAGATCTTATCTGATCTGGAAACCCCAATTTTTACCTACTTACGCTGACGTATTTTTCCTAGAAGGCGATAAGCTTAGTACTGGAAATGTCGTACCACAGTCTATATTCGTGAAACCTAATACGAAACCGGTGTACGTGAAACCTTATCGTTTGCCACAGTCTTCTAAACAAGAAATTAATAGACAAGTTCATAAAATGTTGAATGATGACATAATAGAGCCTGCTAATAGCGAATGGAATAGTCCAATACTTTTAGTTCCAAAAAAATCGGATGGTAAGAATAAGTGGCGACTAGTGGTCGATTATAGAAAAGTTAACGAATCAATTCAGAACGATAATTTTCCATTACCTAACATTGCAGACATATTGGACTCACTTTCTGGTAGTATTTACTTTAGTCATTTAGATTTGCAACAAGGGTTTTTTCAAGTGGCTCTACAACCCGAGAGTAGAGACGTTACTAGTTTTTCAACAAGCTTAGGACAGTTTCGTATGAAACGTCTCCCAATGGGACTTAAGATTTCTCCAAGTGCATTTTCTAGGGTTATGTCTATAGCAATGTCAGGTCTTACTTTTGACAAGTGTTTCCAGTATTGCGATGACTTGGTGGTTTTTGGACGACTTAGAAAAATGAACCTTAAATTAAACCCATCAAAGTGCGATTTTATGAAAACACAACTACTCTATTTAGGTCACGTTGTATCAGCTAAGGGTGTCTTACCAGACCCAGAAAAAATTAATGTATTACAAAATTATCCGGTACCAAAAAATGCTGACGAGGTTAGACGATTTATAGCATTCTGTAACTATTATAGGAAGTTCATACCTTCGTTTGCGGATATTACAGTACCTTTAAATAAATTATGCCGAAAGAATGTAAGTTCGTTATCATGACTGATCATAAACCTCTTATCTATCTTTTTGGCATGAAAGACCCATCCACACGACTTTTAAAATTTAGATTACTTTTAGAAGAGTACGACTTCGATATTAAATATGTAAAAGGATCTGATAACGTAGTAGCGGATGCAATGAGTAGGGTGACCATCAGTTCAGACGAATTAAAATTAATGAATGAAAAAATTGTAAATATGGTTATGACTAGAGCACAAAAAGCAAGTGCAGATTCACATAGCAATGACTCACCACCAGGAGTAGGTGACAGTAGTTCTCTTACTATACCTGCGGACCCGAGGTTTGGCCAACCAAGGATTGCAGAGATATTAAGAAAACCTACTGAAGCAATTGAGTTGAAGTTTATTAAAGGAAAAGATTTAATCAGGGAAAAGGTGCAATATGAAAATGAATGTATAGCCTATGTTGAAAAAGACTTGAGTCTATATATTAATCTCAATTATATGTCGCAATTCTCGCGAGTCGAATTTGCGGATTTATTGAGTAATTGTTGTAATGAATTAAATATTAAAGAACTATGCATAGTAAAAGACGAGAAAAATATAAAATTTATAAAAGAATTAATAGACGAAATAAAAAGTAGAGAAAAGTGGTCCGGACCACACTTAAATATTCTAAGAGGAATAAAAAGAGTCCTAGAAAATGACGAAAAGACATACATCCTACATGACTATCACTTACTGCCTACGAGCGGACATGCAGGTGTTCGACGAATGATAAACAATATTAAAGGTAAGTACTTTTGGCCGGGCATCGAGAATGATGTGCGTGCTTATGTAGCTAAGTGTCAGAGGTGCCAATTAAGTAAGTATTCTAGGAATATTGTAGAGCCAATGGTCATTACTACAACGGCAACAAGTGCATTCCAAAAGGTATATTTAGATTTAGTGGGGCCCCTAGATAAGGATTTAGATGATAATGTTTATATTTTAAGTTTACAATGCGAGCTGACCAAATATGTCGAGGCATATCCCTTGCGGAGTAAAGATACGGTAAGTGTTGCGAAATCATTCGTAAACAATTTTATACTAAGGTACGGTCTGCCTACTACTATCGCGACAGATCGCGGTACAGAATTCATGTCGGAAACTATGTCTCAAGTATGTAAGTTACTTCACATAGAAAAAATTAATTCCACTGCTTACCACCACCAGTCGATTGGTGCTTTAGAAAACACACATAAGCATTTAACGTCATTTTTAAGAATTCAGTGTGATGGACATCCTGAGACTAGGAGTCAGTGGTTACAATTTTGGTGTTTCTCTTTCAACACTACTGTCCATTCGGAAACAAAGTAATCACCGTATGAATTAGTTTTCGCTAAACGTTGCAACCTACCTAGTAATTTAACTAATAATATAATAGATCCCTTAAATAATCCAGATGATTATGTTCTAAACCTTAAATATAAGTTACAAGTAGCACATAGAGAAGTAAGAAATAATTTAATGTTAGGAAAAATTAACAGGAAATTGGCAAGCCGCTTTAGTGTTCCGTTCGTCCGGCCATCTTTTATTTCTAAAGCATTATTGTCCCACCGTTTTTCGAGTCTGCCGACGCGTCGCGCCGCGCCGTCGTCTTTCACAAAAGACTTAATTAAACGTGAATTTGTTATTGTAATACCCACAAGTGTTATGTTTTTTATGTTTATTATGAATAAAGCTATCTATTGCAGTGTTTTGTTTATTATTATTCAACTCAAATATTAGAATTATTACCATATGAAACAAGAGAAGTGTGTTTTTGACACCGTCTTTTGTTTAAAAAATCATATCTCAAAAATTATAGCCATAACATATGGTTTTTTTGCTTTATTTACAATGTGTAAATAGTGTATATTATGGAAAAAAATAGTAGATAAAATAGTATCATTCATTATATTAAAATAAATTTTCATTAAAATTTGGCTGCGCGCGCCGGTCTGACATATTTCTGCTACCTAAGACTTATTCTACATATTTTGCAAATGTTTTTTAGTAAAACGGCATGTAATTAGTTGAATTATCATATTAATTAACTAGTTGAATTATCATTTTAACATTCAGTAATAGCAAACAGCCAAAAATATCAAAATATGAAGGTACAATTATAGCTAACCTCCAAATGTACTAAAAAATATATCGGCTCTAAAAATTGCTAAATTTTATGTTTCATATTGAAATTATTATTTAAATGTAATAATAAATAACTCACCTTTAAATATATCCAATAACACTCACTTCACAATCACTATTTAATTAAATATCACATAAAACAGACACTTACGTATGGCACCTACGACTTTAGTAAACAAAAGACATTCAAAAACTTTTTTCTTTAATTTTTTGGACTGTGGAACGTCAATTTTGTGCATGGGTGTATAGATAATTAATCCAACAAGCGTTAAAACTGACGTTTAAGAACCATGCATAGAAAATTTTATAAAAAATGTGAGAAACATTGTGAGAGTCGACCCAGTCGCATATATGCGACTAAAAGAAGTGGGGCAATGATGCCCACTTCTTCCAGTCGCATATATGCGACTTGGGGCGCTATTGCGGATATGACAAAAAGTGTAATCCGATTAAATACAAGAAAGGGGATTTGATTCTAGTGAAAAATGAGACTGGTAAAAAGTTGGAACATTTATTCAACGGACCATATGAAGTGTTAGAAGAGAGTGAACCAAATGTTATTATACTAAAAGGTACAAAACCTGTAACCATACACAAAAACAGAACTAAAAGATTTGTGTAAAAAAAATAATAATAATAATAATATATATTACTCAGTTTTAATGTTGTGCCAACCCTATTAGAATCTAAGGTTACATATTGGAGATAAGTACATACTTACTATTGTTATGACTTATGAGCTCATAGCGTAATAATGATACTTGTTATGTTTAATTATGGGAAATAAAATCATATTGTTTGAATTAGGTTGAATAGGTATATTAATGATTGGTAATGTATAATAACTATTTTATTGAATATAAAATGATGTATTTTAATTGTTTCGTAAAAAAAAAAAAAAAAAAATATACATAAGTATTGTATATTTTTTTTTTCTATATAACCGCATGGATGTAGTAGTGTGCATGTACCTATGCACCATTGATTAGTATGTAATAGTATGTATTAGCTAAGCAAGACAGTGAATAAACGGTTGTCACTCGTATCGGACGTCTTCATTGGAATCCCCAACCACCACATTACAATTATTTAAATACATGTGTGTGTGTATACTTGTGCTGTGTTGAATAAATGTTTTCTTTCTTTCTTTCTTTCTATATTAAATGCTAGCAATCACATACTCCCTTTAAATTTCTTTTGTATAACTTCACCAACACGAATCGGAGGCAAAATGTATTTATTTAGATATAGACAACTACATTGTATCTCATTGTAAGTGAACTTGAATTGTTCATAGGAGAATAAATTCTTTAAACCGAAACCGAAAATCGGTTGAGTCGTTTAAAAGTTATGGGGGTGAAAGTGGGGAAGAATAACCGAAAGTCTGCAAATATAATCGAGTGGGGTCTCAAATGAAAGCGCATCACGTGCACATTACAAAATAATATGTTCCATGAAAATAAGTTGAGCCCTGAAAAAACTCTGGAGGTAAAAGTGGGGGGGGGGGATACCCAATAACTGCAAATATATCTGGTGGAGAAAAAATGAGGATGCGACAAGAATCTATGTATTGACAACTTTACAACATCTATATCATAATAAGCGTATAAAAAGCAAATAATAAAAAATTAATTAAAAATTTAAATAAACCCCCGACACAATGACCTAAGATCCCTTTAAAAGGTAAAAAATTAAAACGTTGGGGGACCAGGGGTCAGGTAATAAATAAGTAGGAGTGGTGCCTCAACGCTATGTATTTTTTATATTTTTTACTTTTTATAGGGAACTTAGGTCATTGTGTCCGGGGTTTATTTAAATTTTTAATTTGATTTTAAGAAGAGGTTTGTTACTCGAGCGAAGCTCGGAATTGCTTGGTTCACTACCCTGAGACCCCCAGAAGCGATACCAGGTTACCTATCAACAAACATTGCGCGATGCAGCTTGCTTCTGACCTTTTGGGATAATGTGAATATTTATGTTGGAATTTAATTTATCTATGAATCTGTGTAAACTCTTAGCTATTACTCCGGTCGACCCTATTACTTACTATCGGTATAACTTCAGTAGGCGTTTTCCATAGATAGTGACTTAATTTTTTAACAAATTATATTTACTTAGTTTTTCATTTTCTTTTAGTCCTTTAATGTCATCTGATGATACTCTTACTATTTATATGGTAAATTTTGTTTTCTGTTTTGATTATTTATAATATCTGGTCTATTATGTGAAACTGTAACGTTTGTTTCTACTGGTATAGTCTGGCCACGCTAACTCTGCATAACTATGAAAATTATGGAATTTGAAAATCTATAGATGGTAACACCGCATATACTACGAAAAACTTAATTTGATACTAGTTGTTTTTACTTATAATTTAGACAAATTATTTTGTTTAAATTCTGTTTTTTTCTTGACAAAAAATAGTCATGACTTCAGCACGGTGCATTGTGGATTTTATACAGTTTTTGAGGTAGAGCATATGTAATACGATTCAGGTTACAATAATTCTAGATCCTAACTTTTGAAAGTGTACTGGGGCTATTACTTATCTACACATTAATAATACTTTTGCCTTTACATTAAGGAGATCTCTGAAAGGGGCTATCCATTGATCACGTGAGGTTCGAAAGGGGTGGGAGGGCTCCAACATAAATCACGAAATATCACAAGGGGGACGGGGGTATAGTAAGATATCACGTGCATTTAGTTTTTCGTCAAATGCGTGATTTTTATACCGAAAAGCGGCGTGTGGTGTAAGTAACCTTTGAGTGTAAGATTCTTTGCAGGTACTAAAAAATACACGTGATTTTTAAAGGTAGATGTGGGGGTAGTCTTAAACCTCAACAAGTATCACCAAGGGGGAGGGAGGGGTTAAAACATGTTAAAAAAAACATCACGTGATTAATGGACAGCCCCAAACTACTCATACAAAATATTAGATAGATTTGAATGTTAATTTTCTTTTGTTATTGTTTTTCGACTTGTTATATTTACAAATGAAATCATAGTACACTCTTAATCATTCATCACAATGAGAGTCTAAATATTCAATGCCTTCAAATTCAACGGGATATCTATATTGCTATCATCGCTGTCAGATTCTTGTAGGTTTATTCCAAATGGAATAGCATCATCCAGTAACCTGTCTTTCATTTTATGCCCCCCTCCTATCCGTTTCACATCTCCTATCTGCAGGAAGCAAATTTTATATGTAGATAGATACGTAAATAAAAATTGACGTTAATTTGACACGAGCTTCTTGTCAGCATCATGAGCAGGCTATGAGTATTCCAAAAATTTTTTCTTAGGTACATCTAATGGTAAAATAAAACGGCGAAGTATCAAAATCACGTACTCCGAAAGTGACATCAGAAATAGTATACCTTAAAAAAATATTTTTAGGGTATGCCCATTTATTCCATTGCAGAGTTAGCGTGGCCAGACTCTATCTCCCACATTCGTTTCGCAGAATCGTTTTTTTTGACCTCAGACTCAGTCAGATGTTGTTGCCACCAAAGGTGACCCTTCAAAATTATGTTTTGTAAATAGCGTCCAGTAAATATCTTGAACTATGTTATTGTGCCTTTTGGTGAAGTAAGTGCCAGCCAGCATTTCACAACCCGAGACTATGTGTTGTATGGTCTATTAAAATGCACCAGAAATGATTGATGTATAGTATACTATAGTCAAGTAATCTATTGATTGATCACCCTTAATAAAGGCAAGCCGACTATCTTCTCAGTTGGTGACGAGATCCCGAGAGAGAGAGACGTTGAAAAAAATCTGTATACGTTGATCATTGTGAACGCCAGAATTTGTTTCAAGAATAAAAAATCTTAATTTTTATATAGCATTCGAATTATTTTAATACGCTTTTATTAGCTTCAGAAGTAAGTAAAAGGCTTCAGACGTATCCCCCTCGACCGTACTGCCACCTTGTTGTGGTTGGTGAGGGGGTTTGCGTGCCTTTATGATCTTTTGGGGTCATACCGGCTCAGGGTCACCCATGCCGGGCGGACCCACGGGGAGAGGCCAGACGAAGAGCGGCACACGGAGTCGTGGTGGGTTTTGGTTCTGGGGACTCCTCTGTCCTCAGAGCTGCCTCGGAAGCCTTAACTTGCCGCGACAAAGGGCGTGGTGATGCAGTGGAGGGCGGTCAGGCGTTGAGGCCAGGGCTGCCACCACTAGCAGCGGAGGGGCGGCCAGGCAGGCGTGCCACGGCTGCCGCCGCAACCGCGTGGGTCGGGCGCGACTTCATCCGGCGCCTGACGGGGGCACGTGCAATGTCCCGTACGTGCTTCTCGGTGGGTTTGGGAGCGTCCAGAGCTCCCCGTCAAAGCGTGGGGCCCGCTTGTAAAAGCGGGTCAAGCGCCGAAGCGAGAGTTTGGGCTGCAACCGAAAAAAAGATGATGATTTAACTGCATTTAATTTTAATTACATTAATTAAATAATCACTAATTATAACATGTATCTACATAACACATGTACATTCGTATTTATATCCAAACATTATAATAACAATGGTGGATTATATTGCTTTGAATTAAATAATAAATATAAAACATTAATAATAGTTATTTGTGCAACAAGAGAGCAAAGTCGTTTTTTGCTGCGAGTGTTGATATTGAATCCCGAGTAAGCGAAGGAATCAATGATTGAATCACGAGCATAGCGAGTGATTCTAAAGTTGATTCCTGAGTGCTGCGAGGGATTCAAAGGCACGAGATGTGAAAAATTTTGCTCTCGTGTAACACACATAACTTTTCACTTCAGCAGCGAGAACACTATAGGAAATGAAATATATTACGTACCATTTTTGAAACTAAAATTAAATACTTTTAAGTTAAATATCAGTTTTTTAAGCAGTAAATACTTATTTTAGTTTAAATACAACAATAAGTTAAAAATTCAATAAATTACAATAAAAGATATAATTATCATTTTTGCAAAATTTCTTTAGTTAGTACGAAATTCCGAACATGTTTGTCTTTGAGGTCGAATTAAAAATTGGAGTAACCCCATAACGAACTCCTTTCATCCAATCGAACTGTTAAAAGTACGTCTAGTTTGTATTTAATCAAATATCTATAGTTCCCTTAATATTGCTCTATCAATTTAATATTTATAATCTGTACTTTAATGCTTTGTATTGTTTTCTATAGCGCTACCAGCTAACATTTAACTTCATAACTCTAACGCAACTTATTACCAATTAATTTAACTTTCATAATCACATGAAATTTCTAACACAACACACTTGTCATTGGCAAAATCATCGGTATAACGATGGAACCAAAACCTAAATGAAGAAGAAGAAGAAAAATCGGAGCTGTTGGTACTGGCCACTTGGTCTTTGTCTCTCTCTCTTTTCTATTGGCGGGAAAGAGATAGTGTCAATGTTTCGAATTAGAATTAAAAAGTTACTTTGACTCACTCAGTGGGCAAAATCGCATTTTGTCCACTGTTTTCAGTGAGCAAAACCTACATGTTTGAGCTACTGAAGTGAAAAATCAATTTTTCATCACATTATTCGAAAAGTCACGTTTTGTCCCTATATAAGTGGGAGCAAAGTAGCTCTTTTCTGCTCTAGACTTTTTAGCGTCCAGTAATGAGTTTTTAATCCTCTTTAAGCTTGTAAGTGCGCCACAATTTACTTTGCCGCGCACTTTTTTATTTTGGCACATCTTAATGTTCAGCGTTTCAAATGTTAATATGTATAAGCTTTTAGTGGTTTTATTTTATCTCTCATGTCTCTTTATTTCTTATTTTTACATATATTTAAAAAAAATACAAAGTGTTTAAGAAAATATACATAAAAATAGACAAAAACCGTCGAAAACGAGGTCGATGACCTAAGCTACCGACGGTTCAGGGCTCCAGAGAGAGGAACCTCCTCACGATCCTTGCCGAATCCAGGATGACAGCCTTTTGTATCAGGCCCTTAATCCAGCAACCCAGCGAGAGTTTCTTGAGGTGTTGGTCGAAACTCTTCGCAATAAGACCATTTACTGAAACGACTATCGGCACAATGATTGTTGAATCAACATGCCACATTGCGGTAACCTCGTGAGCCAAATCGAGATACTTGGTAAGTTTCTCTTTTTCGGCTTTAACGAGGTTCTCGTCATGCGGGATAGTGACGTCAACAAGCATTGCCCGGCTCGCCGATCGGTCAATTATCACTATATCAGGCTTATTAGCGGGAATAGTCCTGTCAGTGATAATTGATCGATCCCAGTAGAGCGTGACACGACCATTGTCGAGAACTGGCGCAGGTTGGTATTGGTAGTAGGGCACTTCAGTATCCACAAAACTATATTTAAGGGCAAGCTGTTGATGGACTATCTTGGCCACTTGGTTGTGTCTGTGCAAGTATTCTCCGTTAGCAAGACGAGAACAGCCAGAGACGATATGCCTAATGGACTCTCCTGGACGATGACAGGCTCGACAGATGTCGGCAGTCCCATCCTTTAGGATATGTCTCCGGTAGTTATTCGTCATGATAACTTCGTCCATAATTGCACAGGCAAACCCTTCAGTCTCGCCGAAGACGTTACTGAAGCGTAGCCAAGCCACAGAAGCGAGTTGGTCTACGTCCGGCCCAGTGAGAGCCTTGTAGAACCTTCCGTGTAACTCCTTGCTCTTCCATATAGTCGTGCGGTCCGAAATGCTTAACACCTGGGGCTTGCGCCAATTCTGTTTTGCCAAGGATAAAGGTGTGAAGGAATTGTCAACATTGGCCATATCCCGGTGCACACCCTCTGTTGGCTCTCGGAAGTATTCTCGCAGGTTGCATACCTCGCGGTTATGTAGGTTTTTGACGTTTAAAAAACTAGTGGTTTTATTATTATTATAATTTAGTTGTTACTATATGTTTTATTTAATTATAATATTACAAAATAAAATATAAGGCGCCTCTTATTTTCTCATTGAGGGTGATGAAAAGTAGGTAGAGTGTAACACTCGGGCCAAAATATTTTTTGGCTCGGGCGACGTACTTTGAATCCCTCACTACGTTCAGAATTAAAAAAGCGCCCTCGCTGTAACAATAAATAGTAGAGCTATTTATTGTTTCCTGCCATCGTAATCGTAACGTAATCGTATAGATTTTTCGTAATTTTTTCTTTTCTTCTTTTTACCAAGTATGGGGTCAAATAGTTATTCGGTTTGTGTGTATTTTGTTGTAGATATTTATGGCGGTGGCTTATGGTCATTTTCTCTATACTTAGTTTAGAAGACGGTAGTACAAGTTTGTTTTCATGCCTTAAAGTTCGGGGCCGTGAGTTGTCCATTGCCGGATTAGGTTAAGGTTGCTTAAGTCGTACCACAGCCTAAGTCGTACCCGGCAATATATACTCGTCTGATACTTACAAATAATTCCATTTAGTATTGTCAACATGAACTTTTTAATCGAGTGAGCAAACGTAAACAAATATACCGCCGGCAGTCTTCGTGAACTAAACATATTTAAAAAGTAAGGTTTTCACATATTGTACATTAAAATTTTTGATTTATTTGTAAGCTATATATGGCAGGATTGTGATATTGATCTCTTTTCTTTATTTACAACAATTTGTAACACTTGTTTGGCAATCGTTTAGGCGTATTCAAACTGTCGAACTTTTACGAGTTTATGTGAGTGTTTTAGTTTTAAACTTACAACTTAAAATTTACTCCCTGCTGCTTCAGTCGTACCTATACAAAATTCCTAACTCGTACCCACCGGTACAACTTAGGTATTAAGAAAATTGTTTTACAATTTACGTTATTGTTTATCAGGTAAATAATAAATATGGCGAATAGAAATAAAACAAGGAAAACATAATAAATAAAAAGAAGAAGCCTAAACTGGATTTAAAAAAAGTCAAAGCTGAATAATTTCCTCCCTTATTCAATTTTGACTAACTAAACTAATTAAAACTACAAAAAGAAATATTAAAGATGAAATATGTGAGAAAAAAATGTTGGGCTGTGTCAATTAAGTAAGGAAGATCGTGAAGAAAACATGGTAAGTGTACAAAATGTACCTCCTATAGATTGGATACATGACTAACGTGACCATACGTCCCGCTTTGGGCGGGATTGTCCCGCTTTCAGGCTGTCCGTCCCGCTGTCCCCAATGAGAACAAAAATGTCCCGCTTTTACAAATAAACCTTTATACCCTTTGCACTTGAATATGACATCTTACACCGAGGTACCCTATATATGTATCTATATATACAGGGAGGTCAAAAAGTCGTGGATCAAACGAAACCAGTGGTTAGATCGGGCCATCAGCAGCAAAAAAAATGTTCTACGGGAGGTCCTTAGGGTCAACCCCTGCAGAGTTACAATTGATTTTGTGTTTTTATGAGAAATTGTCTTTTTTTTACTAAAACTTGATAAAATTAAAAAAAATCTACATCCTGTATCTTTTTTATAATTTTCACTAGATTGGTACTGATGAGTCCTTTCGTTAGACATGCTATTTATGGTAGTTTATTGGGTGTGTTGAAGATAATATTAAGTTTTACGAAAGGTTGAAGAAATATTGAGGGTGTCGTAAGAAGCGACTAAAATAACGCATTAGACAGATCACCTAGCCGCAACAGAAGGAAAACTTGAAGCAAACCCTGTGTCAACCCATCTTGGCTGCGCGGCACAGTAGGCTAATCTCCCAACATGAACTTAGAGGAGGCCCGACTCAGTAGTGGGTAATTTATGGGCTGAAACGACGATAAAGACTCTGTAGTCCGGAAAACAATCACGCTTAGGTAAATTTAGGTTAGTAGGCCTAACCGAGTTTTATGTATGAATTAACTCTGGCCTTGCTACGAAAGATCGTCCTTGAAAGATATCGAAGCCACGCATAGCTATGTGTAATATTGACTGCCTCGTTGGTCTAGTGGTTAGATGTGCCGCCTCTGGATCAACGGGTCCCGGGTTCGATTCCGGGGTCGGGAAAGTGTCTTTGTCTAAACCAGAGGCACTGGCTCGGAGTCTGGGTGTCATTTCTATCTATAATATGTATGAATTTACAAAAAAAATATATATAAGTAGTTTATCATCCATCTCGTTACCATAACACAAGCATTAAGTTGTTTAGCTTGGGACGAGATGGCGTTGTGTGAAATGTCCAAGGATATTTATTTTATTTATTAATTATAACACCTTTTTAGAATCCCTATTAAATGCCCCAAAAATTGTGATACAGTGGCACTTTTCTGTAGAGTATTTTTTTTTCACAGTGGGGTCCGAATTATGTAACAAGTTTTGATTTAAGAATTATTGCTTTCGTAAAACTTAATATTATCTTCAACACACCCAATAAACTACCATAAATAGCATGTCTAACGAAAGGACTCATCAGTACCAATCTAGTGAAAATTATAAAAAAGATACAGGTGTAGATTTTTTCGAATTTTATCAAGTTTTAGTAAAAAAAACGCAACTTTTCATAAAAACACAAAATCAATTGTAACTCTGCAGTGGTTGACCCTAAGGACCTCACGTAGAACAATTTTTTGCTGCTCATGGCCCCATATAACCGCTGGTTTCGTTTGATCCACGACTTTTTGACCACCCTGTATATACAAAAATCACTAGGCGTCCCGCTCTAACACGAAAAAAAATGGTCACGTTATACATGACCTATATGCTGGATGTTGTTTTTTTTTTATATAATTTTTATATATCCGTATCGAAGATACCTCTTCGTCATGGTGTCCTACGACTGCTGGTGTGCCGCAGGGTGGCGTTTTATCTCCGTTACTTTTCGCAATATTCATTAATTCCATTTCCAAGAACTTAATTTCTTCCTACCACTTATATGCAGATGATCTCCAGATTTACACGCAAGCACCAGCTGAGCAAATGGCAGGGGCCATAGGGATTCTGAACAAAGATCTATTCAGAATATCTGAGTGGAGTAAATGCCATGGTCTACAAGTTAATCCCACCAAAACCCAGTTCATTGTTATTGGCGGCTCACGAATGGTCTCAAAACTCGACTGGTTTACTTTGCCTCATGTCATCTTCGACGGTATCCAGATACCGATGTCGAAAACAGTTAAGAACCTGGGGATTTTTATTGATGACACATTATCTTGGGTCCCACAACTTAGAGAAACTAGTCGACGAATATTTTACCGACTGCTACTAAAATTGCGCTAGCTCAATCTCTTCTGCTCCCTATACTTGACTATGCCGATGTCAGCTATCTTGATCTCACAGAGGAGCAACTTAACAAACTTGAGCGACTTCAAAATGTTTGTATAAGATTCATATTTGGTTTACGCAAATATGATCATGTATCGGAATTTAGTAACAAGCTCAAGTGGCTCCCAATTCGTTTTCGTCGGAATACTCACATCCTTTCACTGCTGTACAGTATTCTTTTTCTTCCCACTACCCCATATTATCTTAAAGAGCGTTTTCAGTTCTCTTCTGATACACATTCATTGTCCTTAAGATCATCAGAGGGCTTAACACTGGCAATGCCCAATGCATTCCACGCGATTTTACGATAAATCTTTTACTATACAAGCTGTACGCCTGTGGAATGCTTTGCCATTGCCAGTAAGGTGCGCTCAATCCTTGACGATTTTCAAAAGAATGGTGAAGGAGCATTTCATGACCTTCTGTTAAAGTCGTACTCGTTTAATAATTTGTATGTATGTATATGTTGTCTTGTTATTATCTATTTATGTATATCATAATATGTACACTGTAACTACCCATATTGGTTTCTTATTCCAGCCAAGTCCATCCAACGGTTGTCTGGAAGAAATTGCTTATAGCAATAAGACCGCCATTTGTGCTGTACAATGTTAGTGTTTAAGTTTCTTTTTAATTTTGTTTGTTACTTTGTGTACATGTACAATAAAGAGTATTCTATCTATCTATCTATCTAATTTGTACGCCACAGAAGGCAAAACATTAACGCACTTATATGCTATCAATAACATCCTGCATACATAATCTGTGTGTAAACGCATATTTCACGATTAAATATGATTTTGAAGCATTATTTTGTTCTAAGAGATTTCGTAATTTGACCTTTTTTATTTATATACTAGTGGCCCGCCCTGGCTTCGCCCGTGCAAAGCGGGGATGGGTTATACATATAAACCTTCCTCTTGAATCACTCTACCTATCTATTAAAAAAAACCGCTTCAAAATCCGTTGCGTAGTTTTAAAGATTTATGCATACATAGAGACGGACAGACGACAACGACTTTGTTTTATACTATGTAAAGATTTACATAACTGAGACTAAATTGTTTGTAGTTTTTAGTTGTTCATGTGATCTCTGATTATTAAGTATTTTTCTGTAAACTTTTAATATGTTTGCTAACATATGTTTTTCAAGTACGACTTAGGCTATATGTGGTACGAATTAGGCGACTAGGCGCCTTAATCGTACCGAAGGTGTGTTTTTGAAAAACGTTAAAATATAGAATAGAATAGAATACTCTTTATTGTACACCAAAAGTATTAAAAGTTAACATGGCAACAGAAATGCAAAAATGCAACAAAGAAATGTACAATGGGCGGTCTTATCGCACTAGGCGATTTCTTCCAGACAACCTTTAAGTATTTTGGTTAAATATTTTCGTTAAATATATTCATATATATTCAAGTTTCTATGATAGTTAATTAAAAGCCAATTAAATAAAGATTCAGTAGATGCAGAAGATTTTGATTTATTTCAATTTCCGTAAATTTTACAGTGCAATTTCCTTAGGGGGTACGACTTGAGCAACCTTACCCTAACTTACTTACGAGTATAATGTATTAATGATCTCGCAACGTAATTAAGTGGAAACTACATTAATGTAAATGTAGCTACATTGCGGCCACGTACCGGAAAGCACAGTGCTGGTAGGCCTCCCACATGGTGGAAAGACGACCTGCTTAAGGTCAGCGAGTGGTCAACGATGGATAGGAGTGGGTCAGGACAGGCCTTCGTTGAAATCTCTGAGGTACCAATGTCCAGTAGTGGACCCAGGTCCAGAGTAAATAATACCCACTGTAACATTCATTGTGTATGACGGATTTACAAAACATAGTGTCACCAACCCATAACATCCCGACGGTGTCGTAAGAGGCGACTAAGGGAACGCAACAGGCAGATCACGTAGCCGCAAGAGAAGGAAACTAGATACAAGCCCTGTGCCAACCCGTTTTGCCAGCGTGGCGCATAAGGCTAATTTCCCTCCATGAATTTGGAGGAGGCCCGACTCAGTAGTGGGTCACTCATGGGCTGGAACGACGACTAATTTTGAGGATTTTTTAGTAAATTTGGATATTTTTGCTATTTGTTATAACTACCTCTTAAAATTCCGCCATCCAAGTTTGTTCGGAAACATCACTCGAGTAGTTATTTAATAAAGGTTATTTACATGCTAAGAATGTATTTCAGGAGGTTCTTTATAACAGTTTTTATACACAATTTCTGCCAATATGGGATACATTTATAGTTTGCTGTTGCTGAAACGTCGGTTAGCCGACATTCCGTCCCAATTTAAATCTAGTAATGAAATAAAAACGTAAGCAGATCAGTGGAACAATATCTAGCAAAATTTACAAAATAATATCATCATTTGTCATTAGCCGCGTACTGACTTAGCGAGCAGCCTCGCGAGGAGTCGGCAAATCCTCGGTCCGTCAGGACATGCCTCGCCCGAGACAAACGCACGCGCTGCCTCGCCCGAGCGTACGCACGCGCGGTCTCTATTCGACTTCAAGTTAAACTGAGCGTCGATGCTCACGGTGACTCGGCCTTGCCGCGCGAGGCAGCCTCGGATTAGAACTTACAGACCGAGGCCGCCTCGCGCGGCATGCGTACTGCGGCAAACGTCCGAGGCTGCCTCGCGAGGCTGCTCGCTAAGTCAGTACGCGGCTATTGATGCATCGCTAATTTCTAAATTCCCAGCGATAAGATTAATAGATAGTTCTGTATTTTTGCGGTATATAAGGATGGTTTGCTTTATCATCTAAACAATTGCTCGCGATGATGAAGACTACCTTGGTATTATTTGCGCTGGCTGTGGCCTCAGCTCTCGGTGTAGAGCAGATCTTTGGGGACTACCATCTGGAGGTAGGAATCCCCGAGGCTGCTCGCATCAAGCAGCTGGAGTCCGCCATGGACTTCGACGGCGCCAGGATCGTTGGAGGATCTACCGCTGCCGCCGGCGCGTACCCTTTCTTGGTGAGTTGCAATGCCTGCATAAATTATTAATTCATTATCATGAACCATATGTCACTGATTTCTTTTTTTAATAACGTGGATGGCAATAAACCAAATAATCTTTAGCCTCTTTGCAGTTATTCTTTCTTCTTGAACTCCTGACTGATTTTAATTTATTACAGGTTTTTTTTTATTTTTTTTTTTATTTATTCTGTTACTACACCACAGACTTGTAGTCCGTGTTCTTTTTAGCAATGAATGGTAGTTATTTGCTCTTTTTTTTTTCTTTCGTCTGTCGTACCCTGCGCCTCGGCACCTGGGACATTGGTGTTTCATTTAACCTACTCTCAGTAGGTGCTTCCTTAGCTTATGTTTGGTAATAGCTGTTTGGTCTTGATATTTAAATTATATTCCGTGTCCGTGATATTTTCTGCTGATCAAGGTTTTCGATCGCCTTGTTGTTCCTGGCCTTTATTGCCATTTTCATGTTGTATTCCTGGATGGTGTGGTCGTCTGCAGCCAGGGCTTGCTTTATAAGTCTTCCAATAGCATCGTTGTTGTTGTCTGTGTAGTATGTGCAGTTCTCAGTGTGTCTTATTACATGTTTAAGAGCTGACATAAATATAATCAAAATACAATTATGAACCAATGATTATGTACTCCCATATTTTGGACTAGTCATCAAACACATCAATATGACTAACATTCTAAACACAACAGAATTTTGTGATCCACAGGTTGGGCTCGCGATCACCCTGACCTCAGGCGCCACCTCCGTATGCGGTTCCTCCATGCTGACCAACACTCGCGGCGTCACAGCTGCTCACTGCAGGCACTCGCCTAAAGCCAGCGCCCGTCAATTCCAGATGGTGTTCGGCTCAGCTCGCCTTTTCAGCGGTGGCACCCATTTCAACACCAACCAAGTCAACATGCACGCTAGCTACAACCAGAATTCCCTTGCCAACGACATTGCCATCATTTCCTTCAGCCGCGTCGCTTACACCAGTAAGTATTCGTGTGGGCTTTTATACGTGTACTTAAAGGTTGACCAAACAACTATTGATATCAGTTTTAGACTCACTAAACCCTATTCATTAATTTACGCTCAGATCTACATCTCCTTTTTTTGTTCTTTTAGCAATTTGTTATTCTTTACAGACCTGATCGGAAACATAGCCTTGCCTAGTGGCTCCAACCAATACATAGGTGTCTGGGCTCAAGCCGCAGGATACGGCAGAAACAGCGACAGTAAGTTTCAGATATTATCATTATCAGTTCTACACTCGAACAAAGCGATTCGAGAGCAAACAAATTGTCCTGGTTTGGTTTTCAATATTCAATTAGTAAAAAACAACAAAAGTAAAAAAATAAGATTCATTAAACAAGCACCAAGCACACAAAATTTGAAGCTCGTAGACTAAAGTAATCCGTAAGAAATGTTTGATGTATTTTTTATTTAAAATATTCCTATGGATAAATTGTAGGCGGCGGTATCACCAATAACCAGGCTAAGCACCACGTCACTCTGCAAGTCATCACCAACGCAGTTTGCCGCAACACCTTCGGTAATAGCATTATCACCTCCACCCTCTGCACAAGTGGAGCGGGAGGAGTCGGCACTTGCGGCGGAGACTCCGGTGGTCCTCTTTCCATAATTAGCGGCAACCAGCGTGTTTTGGTAAGCTTTGATTTTATTTGAATTATTATATATTTTTGATTTGATACTACTTTTGAGGTACAAGATCTAAGATAACTTCCGAGTAGACTGAAGCTCTCGATGAGCCAGAATAACTCCTTGCTAAACCATCATCAGTAAAGCAAGGGTTGTGGAGAGACTAAAAGAGATGGATGGACTGTGTGAATGAAGAAAGGTAGATATGACGATCGATATGAGTGTTTGGATACTGCCATCTAGCGAGGGATAAGCGCCGAAAGATAATTGTGGTAGTTTTAAATATGACGATTTATTAGAGTTTTGTAACAAAACGTAAATAAAGTTCTTTTCCGGCCTTTTCAGCCGCGCATACTGAAGGGCACTGAAATAGCCTTTGTGTTCCTGTTTATTTAGTAATGCTTTTGCGTGGTAGATTCACAGTTATTCCGCGTGTACACAAGGAATGGATATAAAACCTAAGTACTCTCTGTGGGTTCAATCAGCCCCTAGCCGAGCCATAGATCCACCCAATTTTTTATGCATTTTGATCGTTTTTTTCGTTCGTGTAGATGGGTGTGACATCATTTGGTTCCATTCGCGGCTGCCAAATCGGTACTCCCGCTGGTTTCGCTCGAGTCACCTCCTTCGCCTCCTAGATCCGTCAAAGAATATAGATCCAACGTGCATAAGCCAAGGGAAATCTTCAAATGTTACGATTGTTTCTGAAATACAGAAAAATAATAATAAAAAAGGCCTTTTATTTTTAAATTACTGATTAGGTATAATAAGCTTAGCTATAGCTCCGTGTTTGTAGATCGTAGAACCTTATAAGTTACTAAATATCAACGATACTTATTTGTCTGGTAGTCAAAGGTTTTATATTGTTTTAATCAAGTTAAGGTTTTTTTACATGAACATGTAAAATATATAAATAATTAAGAAGATATTGTACAGTTTTTCCATGACTACTAATTTGTTGGCTTGGCTTGAAATTATAAGATCTTGCGTGTTGTGCTTGACTGACCAGTAATAGTTGAGATATAGCGAAGGAATGATTTCAAATATTTATTTGCCACAACACATTTTTTTATAAACGTAACATAATCGCTAATATTACTGTCGCCAATAGGGTTCGCAGCGACAGCCAATAGAATAATAACTGGGGATCGAATTATGCTTCGTGGCTTTCTGTCATATCGCGCCATTTCACACAAGGTTAACATAACATATATATTAAACGTAGTAAAAGTAAAACAAAAAAATTACGAGATGGCTCTTTGGGTGTGTAGTAGATAGCCACTAACTCGCTAAATAAAGCTTCTCAACTCACTCAATTAGAGTAATTTTCAGTATTAAATTAAAATTAATAAACTATCTATTATTACTTAAAACACAAAATGGCACCGCACCAACTCACACCATAAACTGAGGGTGCCGGAAAACGGAACGTCTAAAGGAAAGCAATAGGCAGATCACCTGGCTGCAAGAGAAGGAAAACTTGATACAAACCCTGTGCCAACCTGTCTTCCCATAATGACACAGTATGCTAATTTCCCTACATGGATGTGGAGAAGATCCGACTCAGTAGTGGGTCATTTATGGGGTGATAAAAATCTATACATACATACATACAAATAAATAATGTTGGAGTGTCGGTTTGTAAAAATAAAATAACCACATTTTACTAAATGCGTAAGTTATAGACCAAAATAACTTTCTTTTTAATTATTTTCTGTCTAATTATATTCGGCTAATTGTTCCGGATTATGACAGGACTTTCACTGATAGGTATAATATAATAATAAATGTCTATATTGCATCAAAAACATTTTCAATAACCTAAATGTACTTACTTATACGGCAAGTTAAATTCTAAATTAGTTACGTCATTATACATTTTAAAGTTAATTTATTTATTTATTTATTTAAATAAAAAAACACACGCCAACTGCATAATCACCGAAATCAATTTAAACAGAACAGTATTTTTAAGCAACATACAAGGGTAATCACACAAATCACAGGCATGCTATAACACTTAAAGTAATATCGTTTTAGCGAGACACAAATTAATTTATATGAAAATATCTAAAAGCTTAACTTAACTTAGCCTTAAGCTTAACTAACATGGAATACAATAAGCAAATTAAAAAAAAGGGATATTAATAAAATACATTCAGTTTATAATTCTACGAGAGGGCTAACATGAACATTTTATAAAGATGGCGCCGGAACACTGCTATTGACATCGAAAACACATCTATATTGTCAATCTCCAGGGAAACTTCATTGTATGATCTCATCATTCTTGTGAGTGGACTATTGAAAGCCGAATTCAATAATAATGTAGGTATTTCAAAAAGACGATATCGACGTACTGTCCTTTGTTGAACTCGGAAATTTAAAAATTGTATTAAGCCAGCATCAATCGAGCCGTTAATGATTTTGTGGAGTGTCAATAAATCCGCCAACTCACGTCTGTTCTTTAAACTGAGCATTTCGAAGTGCGTAAGTCTATCACTATACTCAGGCATACTTTTACGAATACCTTTTCTTGTACACAAGTGCCGGACGAAACGTGCCTGAACAGATTCAATACACTGCACGTGGGATGAGTAGTAAGGTGACCATACTGAAGAGCAGTAATCAAGAATACTTCTGACTTAGGCGTTATAGAGCAGAATGATACTAGAATCATGGCGGAATGGCTTTGACATACGGACAATGAAACCGAGCATTTTATTTGCCTTAGATGTTGTAGTATCAATATGCGTCCGGAATGTCAAGGAACTATCAAAGGTGACACCTAAGTCACGAATTATGGTCACTTTTTTAAGATCTACACCATGAAGCTTATAGTTGTGTTGTATGTATATAACTTTCTTCGTAAATGTAATGGTTTGACACTTATTTATATTTAGGTTCATTTTATTATTGGAGCACCAATTTTGGAGCGTATCCAAATCATTTTGAAGTTTATAACAGTCATCCAAATCTAATATTTTACAAAAAAGTTTTATGTCATCAGCGTAAGCCAAACAATCACACTGCAGAGTTTCCAAAAGGTCATTTATAAATACTAAAAACAAGAGGGGACCCAGTTTGGACCCCTGAGGCACTCCAGAAGTTGGCGTAAATGGCATGGACTCATAACCCGCGAGTGCAACAAGTTGACTGCGATTATTTAAATAACTTTGGAACCATCGCAGCAGATCACCATTAATACCAGCTTGATTTAATTTGAACGCCAAAATTAAATGATCTACCCTATCAAAGGCCTTTGCAAAGTCAGTGTAAACGACATCTACTTGGCTTCTATCTTCAAGTGCACAAGAAATAAAATGTGTGTATGTAACCAAATTCGTCATAGTAGACCGATTAGATACAAAACCATGCTGACGGGTGCTGATTAAATGGGACACGTGCCAGTATACTTTATTATAAACAATACCTTCCAACATTTTAGCGAATTGCGAAATTATAGATATTGGCCTATAGTTAATAATGTCATTTAGGTTTCCCGTCTTGTGAATTGGTACAATATGTGCGATTTTCCACAAGTCTGGGAACACTCCTTCCCTGAGAGTCTTATTGTAAATTAATAATAATGGTTTCAGAAACCCACTCATGCATCTTCGAATAAAAATAGGGGGTAACCCATCGGGGCCAGCTCCTTTATTCACATCTAACTTCATTATACTAGTTACTATCTCCTTTTCCGTTACTACAACGTTGGAAAGGCTATAATTCGATGTCCCTAGAGGGAATGCATAATTACCATTTAGTGTACTTTCACTGCTGTACATGGAAGCAAAATATTCAGCGAAAATATTAGCAACCTGTTCCGCACCCTCAGCTGTCCTATCACCATATGAAACTCGGTGCGGAATGCTTTTGCTTGATTTATTAGATTTTGTATAACTCCAAAAAGACTTTAAATTGGTTTTCATACTATCCTCAATCTTACTTATGTAGTTCGCGAAACAAATTTTTATGGCTCTTCCTGTTCTAGCACGTAAGGTATTGAAGGCATCATAGTCACGTGGGTTCTTAAACTTTTTGAAACGTACTCTGAATTTGTTTTTTTCCTTTAACATTCTTTTAAGAGATGGGGAAAACCACTTGGGGTAATTATCATTTCTTATTTTTGCCTTTGGTGTATATTTTTCTATTAGTTCCCACAAAATATTATAAAACTTTCGTACCTATTCATTACTATTTAAGTGTTCAAATATTTTCCAATCAATTTGCAAAAGATCGTGAGTGCATGCTTCATTATTGGTTTTGTAAAAATTATATTTGACGTAGAGTGGGTTTAGGGGTAGATTAAGGTGATCAGATTTTCTCAGGGCGAGAACAATTTCTAACGGGGGATGGTAGACATCAGGTTTACAAAGGTGATGCGGCGTGTTATTAACAGAAATATGTGCATATTCGTTAACAATTACTAAGTCCAAGATATTGTTATTAACATTATTTATATTATTCACTTGACAGCTTCCAGTCACATTTAAAAAATCTCTCAACGCCAATGATTTAGAATCACGGGCATTGACGAACGGATTTTGTGTGAGTAGCCAATTGATATGTGGAAGATTAAAATCACCTAATACTAGCGTAGTACATTCGGTATTCTGCAGATATATATCTTCTGCTCTAATAAGAAATTCCTGAAACGTATCATATGGTATATATGAGGGTATGTACGCAACACAAATGTTAAATATTACACCATGAACACTAATGCGCAACCACAAGTCCTCTAAAGACGTTTGCCATTCGAGTATATTTAAAAATGTATATCGTTTATTGACTGCTAACAAGACACCACCCCCATATCCCTTTGAGTATTTTAGCATAAATTTAGCACATCGATCACGTCGTATAACATTGTATCTATGATCAAAATACTCGTGTGATAAAAAAGATTCATTTAACCAAGTTTCTGTGAGACAAATAATATCATAATTAGAGTTCAAAACTGACATAAATACTTCGCTTGACTTTGTTTTTAAACCTCTCATATTTTGATAATATATAGTTATATCCATTAAATTATATTAACACTACATAATATGGCTTGGTATAAAAGATTAAACTAAAAAAAAAAAATGGCTTAAACTATCTTATCTAGAGACTCAATGTCCTTAATTAAAAACGCACCAGACTGTTCGTGTTTGCGGACGTAAATCTTTCCAAAACGAACCCATACAAACTTGTAGCCCTTTTCTTTGGCTTTAATACGAGCGGACGCATGCAAAGATTTGTTTGCCGGAGATAGGTGTTCGGACACATAAATTGGTTTTCTTTCACCAGCGAATCCCAGCAGACAGGAGTTTAATTTATCATTTACGTGAGTCTTGTTATACCTAGTTATAGCAGAGTAAAACTCGTCACGACATCTGGGACTACGTAGTCGAATAACTACGGTACGTGGGCGTTCCTTATTACCAGTGTTTATACTAGCGACTCTTGTACACTTCATAATATCGGAGTCCTCAAGTGGGTGAGAAACAATTTTAGATAATTGCATCATAACATTCGCTAATACCTCGTTCTTATTTTCTGGCAATCCATGAATTTCTAGATTTGCATCGCGCATATTTTGATCCAAAGAGTTTAGTCGAGAATTTAATTGTAGTATGGTTTTCTGCATGCTTTCACGTTCCGTACGAAGTTCTGTATTGTCTTGAGATATTTTTTTTAGTTCCGATTTTAAATTATTGAACTGTGACACATCAAAGCAACCGGATTCCTTTAATTCGTCTAATTGCACTCTAAACTCATCAATCTCAGCTCTCAACTCCTTAATCATGTTCCTCATTTCAAACCGCATTGCGTTTTTTATTTCTTCCCTTATTATCTTTCGAATGTCACTATTTTCATCGCAATCGGAGCTGTCTTCCACCATATCAGAAGAAATAGCAATGCGTTGCTGAGTATTAGTATTATTGCCCATTGATTTAATTTCGGTACAATTGGGGCAAATCCATGCTGCACGCGCAGTCTTATTCAGTTTTTTGTAAGTAGTTACGTTCAGGTTAACACAAAGATGGTGATAGTTATGTTCACAGCTCGAACAGGTAATTTTTTCTGTTGCTTTTATCGATCTTCCACATGCATCACAACTAGACATTATTGCTAATTAATAATAGTTTTCGCCGATCCTAAGCAATCCAATAAATACTCAAAAAGACAACGTAGTTTCGAACGTACACCGCTTAGCCACATCAATATTGTGAAGTCGGCGTCATCCACACTGAGCTACCAAGCGATAAGTTTACACGGCTAAAATATATTTCTTATCGTTGTTTTGAATTTTTTAGATGACGGTAGTTAATTAAAACGTTTATAACTAGCGAAGCACAATACAGCTATTTTCACTGTTTATCGATCAACACTGCTATGTTTCTCTAACGATCAATTCACTAGCACATTTCTATGTAGTATTAACTTCAAATTTTATTGTTTTTATCACTTGGACTATGTATAGTTTTAATATTAAAAATGCAGGAGCTTATGAAACGTAAGTACACTTGTCAAGTCTCGATGACGTCAATTGAGATTATGATTAAATATAATTACTTACATGTTCCAGTTGTGTAAGTTGAAAAGTGTAATCACAAAGTGTAAACTGTCAATTCAGGAGTAACTTAGGCGCGGGTAACATCGCACCCGTGCAAAGCCGGGATGGGCCGCTAGCTAATAATATAACACGTGTATTTGAATAAAATATATTCACATATGACGTCCGATATTAAAACAATTTAACCGTAACCACTTATCGCTAATCCGATAGCATCACTATCACTACATAGTATAAAACAAAGTCGCATTCTTCTGTCCGTCCCTATGTATGCATAAATCTTTAAAACTACGCAACGGATTTTCAAGCGGTTTTTTTTAATAGATAGAGTGATTCAAGGGGAAGGTTTATATGTATAACCCACCCTCGCTTTGCACGGGCGAAGCCGGGGCGGGCAACTAGTTGACTAATAAATGCCTGCGATCATATTAGTTTTGAAGAAGCTGTCTGTCTGTTACGGCTTACTGCCGACAATAACTGCAGGACTTGGGCCACCCTTCATAGATAAAGGAAGGTATTTAAATAAATAAATAAATAAATATCCTTGGACATTTCACACAACGCCATCTCGTCCCAAGCTAAGCAACTTAATGCTTGTGTTATGGTAACGAGATGGATGATAAACTACTTATATACATTTTTTTTTGTAAATACATACATATTATAGATAGAAATGACACCCAGACTCCGAGCCAGTGCCTCTGGTTTAGACAAAGACACTTGCCCGACCCCGGAATCGAACCCGGGACCCGTTGATCCAAAGGCGGCACATCTAACCACTAGACCAACGAGGCAGTCTTTCACAAGCCCGTCTCTCTGCCAGCACGTGAGGTCAGTGTGGCACAGTAGGCTACTGCTGCTCAGCCCATAGATGACCCGCTGCTGAGTGCTGCTTCGTTACTTGAAGGACAATAAGCCCACTGTGCCATGCTGGCCAGACGGCTCGGCACAGGGTTTCTTAGCAAGTTTTCCTTCTCTTGCGGCTAGGTTATCGACATTGTCATCTCCTTTTTTCGGGATGGAATAGGGTGGTGGCACAGTGATTTCGTCCTTAATTGAAATTGAAGCTTAATAAAGCACTAGGTTACTTAAAATCCCCAGAAGAAATCACTCACTGAAGAACCATTTTAAATGACATTTTTAACCCCCGACGCAAAAAGACGGGTGTTATAAGTTTCACGTGTCTGTCTGTCTGTCTGTCTGTCTGTGACACCGTAGCTCGCGAACGGATGAAGCGATTTCAATAAAGTTTTTTTTGTATGAAAGGTGAGTTACGGGCGAGTGTTCTTAGACGTGTTGATGAAAATCGGGTGAGCCGTTTAAAAGTTATGAGGGGTGTAAGTGGGGAAGAATAACCGAATGTCTGCAAATATAATCGAGTGGGGTCTCAAATGAAAGCGCATCACGTGCAATTTAACAAAATCTACATTATAATAAGTATGTACCTATAAAAAGTATAAAATTAAATTAAAAATTTAAATAAACCCCCGGCACAATATCCTTTAAAAAGTAAAAAATTAAAATAAATACTTCGCGTTGGGGGACCAGGGGTCAGGTAATAAATAAGTGGGAGTGATCCCCCAACGCGAAGTATTTATTTTTATTTTTTACTTTTTATAGGATATTGTGTCGGGGCTTTATTTAAATTTAAATTTAATTTTTTTATACAAACTAGCTGACCCGACAGACGTTGTCCTGTCTTATCTATGTATATTGAATTCGCATAGGTATAATTAATTAAAAAAGTGTTTATTATACTAATGCTCTAAATGGTACTAGCGACCCGCCCTAGCTTCGCACGGGTGCAATTATGCATGTATTATACATATAAACCTTCCTCTTGAATCACTCTATCTATTAAAAGAAACCGCTTCAAAATACGTTGCGTAGTTTTAAAGATTTAAGCATACATAGTGACGGTCCGAACGAGTCGGCCTTAAGATGAACATGGAGAAGACGAAAATCATGTCTTATATCCATGTTCAAGCCACTCCTGTTAACATCGGAGGTTCTACTCTCGAAGTTGTTGACCATTACACCTACCTGGGATACACTGTCCAGTTAGGTAAGTTCAGCTTCGAGAAAGAGGTTAATCGTCGGAACCAACTCGGCTGGGCAGCGTTCGGGAAGCTGCGAAAGATCTTCTCGTCCACAATACCGCAGTGTCTGAAGCCAAAAGTCTTCAACCAATGTGTGTTGCCAGTGATTACATATGGAACAGAGACGTTGTCGCTCACTAAGGGCTCCATCAGAAGGCTCAAAGTCACCCAAAAGGCAATGGAGAGGGCTATGCTTGGAGTTTCTCTGCGAGATCGAATCAGAAATGAGGAGATACGCAGGAAAACCAGGTTCACCGACATAACCCACCGGATTGCCAAACTTAAGTGGCAGTGGGCAGGGCACATAGCTCGCAGGACCGACGCCCGATGGGGCAGAAATGTCCTCAAGTGGCGACCGCGTTCCAGAAGGCGCACACGGTGGACCGACGACCTGGTTAAGGTCGCCGGAAAGCAGTGGATGTGGGCGGCCCAGGACCGGCCTTTGTGGAGATCCAGCAGTTGACGTCTTTTGGCTGAAATGATGAGGGACGGACAGACGAAAGCGACTTTGTTTTATAATATGTAGTGATGACACATATCAGCGTCGCACAAATCAATATGTAGGATTACCCAAAACCCAAAATTGACGGGTGGATGGGGAAAAAGGATGACTTTTTTATAATAGTGGATGCACAGATAAAACGTTCATAGTCAATTAGACGTAAAGATAAAAAAAACATATCCACAGATATAATTTACCAATCACAGTCTTACATAAAACCCGCATCATAGTTAACGATGATTAGATAGTATGTACTTAATATGTTTTGTTGTATAAAAGTCGATTGTTCACATTTTTGTCGATTTTCGTCAAGATGATACAGTTTTTGGTGTTTTTAGTTCTGGTTGCGGGCTCAGCCCTTGGCGCTGAGCCGGTACAGCTGGATTACCACAGGTTGGTGGGAATCCCAGAGGCTACACGCATCCAGCAACTCGAGGCTGCTATGGACTTTGATGGCTCTAGAATCGTTGGTGGATATCCTTCTCCCGTTGGTACATACCCGTATTTGGTGAGTTTACTTTGAGTAAAGGAATTAAAACGATAGTCCGAATGCCTATCTCAATAGAGTCGCGAATGGCTTGCATTGCAAGCATTGAATCAGGGTGCTTAGAAATACCGACGTAAGCGACAACTCAAAAGGAACTTTTTTCATTAATATTTTATTTTTAAACTATTTTAATGCATCAAAAATCAATCATTAACAAAATAATAATTCATAAAATATTATGAAAAACTAACTATGAATGCCGGTTTATGCAATTCTGTATTATAACTACTTTCGTTTCCGAAAACACAAAGGATCAAGACAAAATCTTCAAATACTGTTTCTGATTCAGGACCTGCCTAGATAAAGACATGAAGAAACATATGATTGTGAGATCCGTAGATGTTTTAGTGATCTATAGCATTACATGGATGATAATATTCAATATATCACCTCAAGACTAATCTGTGATGTGAAGTGGAGAAGATAATATTTAAATAGCACATGTTGGATTGTTTAATTCCCGTCGCGGCTACGTATCGAATTACAGGGCTTCAAATCAAGCTTTTCTTATCTACAGACCACAAAGTTGTCGGCAATGTCTCACAAAAGTTCACACACCATGTGCAATACACCAATTAATTGATCACACAGATTGGGCTAATCATTCCCCTAACCATCGGCGCCACGTCGGTCTGCGGTTCCTCCATGCTGTCCAACACGCGCTCCGTAACCGCAGCTCACTGCTGGTGGAATGGGGAGAACCAGGCGCGTCACTTTGAGATGGTTTTCGGCTCGGACCGGTTGTTCAGCGGTGGCACCCGCGTCATCACTAACCAAGTCGAAATGCACCCTAACTATCACACCGTGAGCCTTAACAATGACGTCGCCATCGTGACTTTCAGTTACGTCGGATACACCAGTAAGTCTTTTGAGTTTAAGTAAGTTAATAGTTTATTCTGAAATAGAAATTTCGGATGAGCAACTGTCCGATGGACGGTTTGTGATTCATGGACGGTCTTCGTGGGAAAATTGGTGAATTTAGCTCTCCATTTTAGCTTTTCGGATTTGAGTATTTCGGTAACGTGCAAGGAGGTGATAATTTAAAAAAAAAACTCCTTTCTATATAGGCTTAGGCTTGCTTCCTTTGATAAGATTCAATTAATTTAAATTTAATTTCCAGTATCAACAATAAACAAAAGAGTAGGTATATGTTAGTGTGTGTAATGGTTTTTTACTGATTTAATGTATTTTGGTGTATTAAAAAAAAAACTTTTTCAATTTCAGACTCGCGCCATTTTCCTAAACGGCATTCAAAGTTTTTGCTTCACGTATTAATTATTATGTACTAGCGACCCGCCCCGGATTCGGACGGGTGCAATTATGCATGTAATAAACATATAAACCTTCCTCTTGAATCACTTTCTATTAACAAAAACCGCTTCAAAAACTGTTGCGTAGTTTTAAAGATTTAAGCATACATAGGTACGGACAGACGACGGTGACTTTGTTTTATACTACGTAGTATAGTAATAGTAAAGTTATGATATAGATTTAATGGAGTATGGTTATTTTTACAGATGTGATTCAGCCCGTCGCCCTGGCTACTGGTAACGATGATTTCGTAGGTATTCATGCTCAGGCCGCTGGGTTTGGCAGGAACAGTGACAGTAAGTATTTGAGACTTATGACTAACTACTACAATACAGTTACTAGCGCGCGTAGATTCCAAATACCAGATTGAATACGCAGTACTTAAAAGAAACATTATACAATAATCGCACTATGGATATCCACGAAGGCAGTCGTACCGTAATGTCAAACGCAATCCCCCATTCACTATTTCGGAGAGGTCTTAAAATCCGTTAGTACCCGCTACCATTCTTACATGACACTGATCTGGCCTAATGCTATTTGGTCTTTTAAAACAGGATTTTTCGTTCGTTCGTGAATTACATGTATGTACATGTAATTCACGAACACAAATGACACCCAGACTCCGAGCAACTGCCTCTGGTTAGTTAGACAAAGACACTTTCCCGAACCCGGAATCGAACCCGGGACCCATTGATCCAAAGGTGGCACATCTAACCCCTAGACCAACCAGGCCAACGAGTAGTACTTATTCTTTAGACGTCTAGTTGTGCAGATGACAAATTGCTTCGTATCTTGTTTCCAAAGTAAATCTCCATATGTTTTGTTCTATTGTGTCTGCAGGTGCAGGCATTGGTTTAGACCAGTCCAAACACCGCGTGAATCTTCGAGTGATCTCGAACGCGGAGTGCTTGGCCAGCTTCCCCAATAACGTGATCGATTCCAGTTTGTGCACAAGTGGAGTTGGCAGCGTTGGCACTTGCGGCGGTGACTCAGGAGGACCTCTCTCTGTCACCATCAACAATATACGTACCCTGGTAAATAGTGGTTTTATTAGTATTGTGGTATATCTAGTCCCTTTTATCACATCTCATAACAAACCCATTGCTGAGTATGGCCTCCTCCAATTACACGCTGTGGAATTAGCCTTTATTTTCTTTTTTTTTAATTCGTGGTAAAATCCTTTATGGACTATACCCGCCGGCCTGGGGATGGCCAGCAGGGGGTGTGGGAGTCCCCTCTGCCTTTGTGAGGAGACGGAGTCATACCCACGAAACGTCCCCGGGGTGTACCGTTCCGCGCTTGCTGCCCCGTGTGCCCTGCTGTATCTCCACGGGATGGGGAATTAGCCTACTGCGTGGTTGACACAGGGTTTGTATCAAGCTTTCATTCTCTTGCGGCTGTTTTCAATCTTACCATTTCTTTTAGAAGGCTCTAACAACACCCTCATGAGTGACACCATCTATTCTAACCCCGTCACCACAGAACAGGTATCTCTGCCTTCCAAAATGTACTTTCCTGACCCTTAAGGACTGATACACGTTGTATTTAATACAAATGTTGAAACCAAGCGACTCTTACGCCAAGATATGCCAGACAGAAACAAACCACAATCTCCTGATCTAAACACTCCTTGAACAACATTCGCCCTAAGTAGGCCAGTTCAAATAGAATTTCAGTAAATATCACAGATTAAAAAAAAATCCTTTTGTTTAGATTGGTGTGACGTCATTTGGCTCCGCTCGTGGCTGTCAGGTAGCTGCACCATCTGTTTTCGCAAGAGTTACTTCTTTTGCACCCTGGATCCGTGAGAGACTCTGATGAGGATAATATATGCTACATAGAAGAATATAAATTTTCCATGACGTTTTCTTCTGACAATATACGCTCTAAAACCAAGCAATACACACACAAGAACCGCGTTGTTATTTAATTGATAAATAATCTATAATGAATAACATCATGATCATCCCAAAACCGACCCACTGCTGTTTCGGGAGAAATTTGCCGACAAAGCCAAGCTGGGTAGAAGGGAAGGATTGGTATAAAGTGTGTATCAAGTTTTCCTGCTTTTGAGGCCTTGTCTGCCTAGTTTTTTCCGTTAGTCACTTATTATGGCGACTAACGAACAGCGCGAAATATAACATAATTTGGTAAAATAACATAATTATACATCTTACCTATAGAATTACATAATATTAATATGTACAAAATATGGCACTGTCATGTACATACTATTTAAAAACATCTAAATCGAAGATGAAGTTTTCTCACTTATTTTTTCAAGTCGGGTAAAGTTAATTTTTAACAAATCAAGACTAAGACCCGCCAAAGTCGTGGAGCATACGCTTTCACATCACCGAATGACCGAATTCCCACGGCCAGAAATCCAGGAGGATGTACCACCATGTTTTTTTTTCATTTTGATTCTAGTTGCCGTAAGCACATCGTTAGGAATACTATTCTATATCTCAATTGTTTTTTTTTATATGAGTCATAATATAATAACACTGCTTAAAGTAGTTGGTACATCTATGGACGGTGCCGCATCTACCGGGCATAGCACCACCCACCCCGGGGTCTCCTCTCCTATGGACCGGGGATGTCTCCTAATCCCTCATCCAGATGCCTCATTGTGATGACGCCTAAGATACTGCTTTGAAAGAAAAATAAAACAAAAGTTTGGTCATGATGCTGTATTATATCACTCTATGGCGAGCTCTTTTATGGGCACTTTGTCGAATAGTTTTATGATCTCGGAGACGATGCTGTCCACAATTGCTTCCACGATAGGTGGCGCCACTTCCTGGAAAATATCTTGCCAGTTCTGGTTCGCGAACTGATGGACAGCGTCAGCTGGAACAATAAAAACAATTAAAACCAATTGAGAGAGAGTTTTAAAAAACATATGTATGCCTCGGTGGTCTGGGGGTTGGATGTGCCGCCTTTGTTCGCTCGCCTGTTCGATTCCGGGGTCGGGCAAGTTTTTGTGTAAACCAGAGGCTCAGCCTGGGTGTCATTTATGTGCGCGAAATACATGTTTGTAAACTGCCCTCGCGATACGATGCAAAAAAGTTTTCTGTGTAAACCATATATACTTTTTCTGATGCTATGTAGTTATCGCTATATGAAACGCGCGCAACAGGAAAATTAGCATTCTGTACTATGGTGGCGCTGATGATTTGAGATTTACTTTTTTAATCTGCGTGATGTACTGTCGCCAATTTTCACTCGTTCAAAAAGAAAAACATTCCACTGATAACGAATCTAGATTCAGCTCGCTTCGTTTAATAGAGGTGTGCGAATTTTATCATTATAGATTTCATGCCTGTATAGTTCATACGCTTACCTCTTTCAAAAACTACTTATCGACTTAAGCATACCACCCTTTTAGCGCTATTCCATACTTACATAGCTCTTTGTTTCCATTGAATAGATTCTTGAATTGGAAAACCACACTTCGCTGCACCTCCGCAGTGTGCTTCCAGCTCTCCACCGTCCAGTATCTGTCACCATCAACCACTTTCTCACCAATATCCAACAGAACCTTCACCACAATATCACCTGGAATAAAGACATTTTTTAATTAATCGCTCTCCGCGGGAAGGTTAACAAAATAAAGTAATTAAGGGAAATAAACACACGAAAAATAACTTACGGATCTTGATGCCGTATCTGCCGCTACCTTCAATGGGCATGATGAGGAGTTTTCCTCCCAGTTTATAGTCTCCCATCATGGTTACGGAACACTTCAGGTCAAACAGCGTCTTGTTACTCTGTCGTCTGAAATATGGCGATAAATCACGTAATGGTCAGAGCTTATTCTACATTTCTTCACCGCTAACACTTCATCTCGGTCCATAAATTGGCTAATTGTGTGAGGAGGAGGAGGAGGTGAGGATCAAGGAGTCAACAGGATAGGATGTGTTCAGAACTGACGACCAACCTCTAGTAACTACAGTACCTGGCGACTTTACACATAAAGAAGAAGATGAAAAATAAGTTCCAGTCGTGCACAATGGGTTGGCATAGTATATTTCTTGTTGGTTTCTTCTCTTGCGGCTAAGTTTCATATCTAGATGTCCTGCCTAATTTGTTGCTAGTATAAGCAAAACCAGATTGGAAAGCAACGACATGGTCTGGATGGAGCAGGCTTTTCAAGGAAATGTCCTGTTGGGCACCGGCTCTCAAATACACACGACGAAACACAGTAAAACTACGTGGACGGACTTAGATACGAGAGTGATAGCTAGCCGGGCGGACCATTAAATCCTACCACCATGAAATATTTGATCTAATATGTTTTCGAGGAAGCCATAAATTCAACTTAAAGTTTCATGCTTACTTTAATTTCAAAACTTCGCAGTTTCTTAGGCCAGTGACGAGAGTGTCTTTGAAGTCCACATCCAGGCCCGCCTGACTAGTAGTGACGCGGTCTACTCGCATGGGGTCCATGGAGAGGATCCCTAGCTCTGGAATTCCCGCTGCTAGCACTGGGACCGCCTTCTGGGCTGACGACTTAAGGCAGGCTGCATCATTGGCCCGACATGGTGTTATGAAAGGAGCTAAAAAAAATTCGTTTTGGATTAAGGAACATGGCTTTTCTGTAAACATACAGCCTGGTGGTTAACTGCCGTGGTAAACCGCTACTAGAGCGTCAACAAGCCTTGTCTAAAAAGAAGAATATCAAGCGCACCGTACCCTAATTATAATTACTAAATTACTAATTATAACTTCAAAAGTTACTACAAATCCATAAAGTGATAATTATTGATTACATTTACAACTTTCAACGCATCCATTTTTTCGATATGCCCAATAATTAGTACTTATCAAAATATAATTTTTATTTCGTAGGAATGATTTATCGCAGGTTTCTGTCAAAAAATAGGCGTTTCTGCGTATTACCATAATTTTCCATATGACTAACTAAAGTGCTTTTGTCGTGCTATATTTTAATTGGACAAATCATTAATCTTACATATGGTAATTAATGGCGGGGGTTATAATTTTTTTCTGAGGTGGAACCTATTATCTAATGAAGCATTGCCCATAGTGTAACAATGCATTTTTATTTATTGCGATGTTTCTGTATAAATGAATTTAATATGTAAGATTGATGTATGCATTGTTTCCCTAAAAGCTATTAAGGTAGGTACTAAAACACTTAAAAAAACACTAAAAGATTAAAAACCCACATTTTTTTTTAAAAGTGTTATTATTTATACATTGTTATACATTGTTATTACATAAATTGTTATTATAAAGTTCGTTAACCCATGAGTATAATAAGGGTTTACTGGACACTGTCCGTTCCTTTTCAAAGATATACTACTATTAATTATCAGCCCTTAAATGACCAACTGCGGAGTCTGGCCTCCTCCAACTAGATGGAGGTAAATTATCCTACTGTGCCACGCTGGCAATACGAATTGGCATAGAGTTTCGTATCAAGCTTTCCTTCTCTTGCGGCTAAGTTTTATCTTATTTGTCGGCTCTTAGGACACCCTCAGGAATAATTGGGTGGCGACACTATGTATTCTAAATCCGTCACCACACGGAATTTTCAAGGATACACGGAGGATGAATACTTAAATCTAAGTTTTTTTCATACAATGCACGAAATGCAATAAATCTGAGGTCAAGCCATGTCGGGTTCAGATGGACGTAAGATAGATGATCATTGAACTCTGCGCTTCGAAGGGCATGTAAAACGTTCGGTCCCGCATTACTAATCTGACATCTACATCATAACGGTGAGAGGACTAAATCCCACTAAAAGGAAAGACAGCGATTCGTTGTCTTTGTTATTACATACACGTATATGAATGATGAAATTGCAAATTGAAATTAATTATAAACTAAACGTTTTCTTGCAAATTTAATTAATCGTAAAAAATGTATTATTTAGGTTTAATTTTAGTTGATGTATACAGAAACTGCAGAAATTTCATTGCAGTACTGATAGGTAATATAAATAAATATAAATAAATAAATATCCTTGGACATTTCACACAACGCCATCTCGTCCCAAGCTAAGCAACTTAATGCTTGTGTTATGGTAACGAGATGGATGATAAACTACTTATATACATTTTTTTTTGTAAATACATACATATTATAGATAGAAATGACACCCAGACTCCGAGCCAGTGCCTCTGGTTTAGACAAAGACACTAGCCCGACCCCGGAATCGAACCCGGGACCCGTTGATCCAAAGTCGGCAAATCTAACCACTAGGCCAACGAGGCAATATGCAGTAACCAAAGTAATCAACATTTCTATTTCGAATAAAACTTACCTAATCCGCACTGGCCGAATTGTACAATCGCACAGATACCCAAAACGAACAACTTCATCGTGACAAATGATGATCACAAAACCACAACGAGAGACGAAGCCCAAGTGCGTATAAACATCGGTTCAGTTTCATTATATAGCCATTACAATGATATTGTAGCATCATTTGTAAATGAACCTTAATGCGAACGAAATAAGAATGCAGAGAAATTCGAAGGAAATTCTTAAAGTCATTTTGATAATTGAAACTATGACGTCAATTGGTTACATATCAGATCTGACCCTGGAAGCTTCCTTTACGGTGACGAACTATTCTCTGAAATGGTTTTAAGGAACATCGAAATGTTTCCGACCTTTACTGTTCTTTGTATCTTCGCGCGTTTACCTCGGGAACAATTAAAACGATTATAGTAAACTAAGAAGGCTATGAACTATTTACGTCATTCATAATCAGTGTCAGATTTACACATTTATCGCCAATAGGTTATTCAAATATAGTCCTGCAATTGACGCATAGACGAGAATATTTCAATAGCACCCCCTAAAATCTGCCTTTCTGTGCGCCCGCCTATTCAGTCTACTGATAAACATGATAAAATATATCGATAAAAATCTATTTGGGATCGGTAACCTAAGCATACGCTTTGTAAAGCAGTTCACTTGCTTCAAAGTCCTATAAGTACAGAAATAGGTAAGTACATAGAATAAATTCTTCCCCTATTCCAATTAATATCAAGCTAGTTAAATTAGGGACGAACCAAAATAAAAACAAAAAGTTTATAAATGACTGTATTATGTGGTAATAAACATTATAAAAATATAACAGAATTAATAACTTTCTCGTTGTTTAACTTGGCTCAAAACAAATTATAAACACTTTCTTTTGTTTAATTAATAAAATCAAGATCTAAGTTTGTGGACTGTACCTCAAAACTTTGTGACCTCAAATGTCGCGGCACAACACGGTGCAATATAGTACAAAAGAGACCATTTTCAAGTAGTTAATGATAATAACTACTGGTAATTAGCCAAATCAGGTGATACTGGTGAATTTTGAAACATCTGCCAAAACAAAAATACGGAAGTAAGTATTTTTATTCATACCTGTTTCTGATACGAAAGTTTAAATTTCTCAGACACAAGGCATCGCGGAAGAGGAAACATGCTTTCGCCAAGTGTAGTTTATTGACGACAGCGCATATTGTAGACGTGTCCGGCTACCCTTTAAGGAAAATACAACAAAGGGTTTTTACGCCATCTTGTTAATTGGTTTTATATCTATCTACTCAGTCCATATTTGACCCACTGCTTAATCGGGCCTCCTCCCTGTAAATGGAGGGTAATTGAGTTATCAGCCGTCATTTCCTTTGTCGGCCCTCAGGATGGAATGGGATGGTGACACTGTGTATTCTAAATCCTAGGCCTGTGGGCCACGCTGGTTTTACATAATACCAGTTAATAGCATCAAAATAAATCATTTACTATCTAAAGAAGATATTGAACATGTACAAATCGTCAAGATTTTGGTAACATTCAACATTTGTTTATGCCACTAGTAATATACGTGCTGCTCAGTAAAAACCTTTTCACGCCTTTCTTGAAGAACCCCCAGTGTAGTGGTTTATTTAGGCCATGTTCAGAGTGCCACAAAACTCTACAGCCAACCGAGGGCATATAAAAAAGAGCAGTTCTGTGTTAAAAATACCTTCATATTAAGACGTATGTCGGGTGAATTGGATGTTTGTTTGCACCAATTTTATACTAAAACACGTGTGTTCCATTGGAAATGAGCTATCTATCGTGATTTTATTCTACAATTCGTAATCTGTGTTTCACCATGTCTCTTGCCATTTTTCAAGTTATGGCAAAGGCAAAACTTTAAAAAAAGATGTTGCTTATATTTGCCTGACACTGACTGATACAGTCAGACAGGCTGGAGTGACACAATAGTCAACTCGAATTTTCCTTCTCGAGTTGCTTAGTTTTCTACCAAGTATGGCACGAAATGCAAGTTTTCCTAGATTCAATAGTAGTATTTTTTTTTGCGGTCGGATGATGATGATATAACGTAAGTAAATAATCCTACAATCATGATTAGTACGTTGATTTAAGAATACAAAAACTTGTCACACATAAACGACAAAAGTAATAAAGAAAAACCACAACAATCAAATAGGTTGTGGTAATGACTAAGCCATTCCAACTGGTTCAACCAAAGATTGTGGCTAATTCTGTGGCTCGATTTATTCGATGTCGTTTTTAATTCACTCGCTGACGAAACGGGCACGGATGTAATATAAAACCTATAGCCATAACGTAAAGCTTGACAGTGCGGTGCGGCTGATAGATACTGCGTGCGAAGTTTAGAAGAACCATTTTTTTTAAAATTATGATCACTAGCTGGTAACGGAAGGGCCATGAAACATTATGGAATTCGGATTACGAAGCTTGTAAGATAATAATAACGAGATCTAGTTCGTTTTATTTTATAAAAAAATAATATTTTTAATTATAATAAAATCTAAGGTTCGAAAAATGTTGAGATCTCTCTCATACTTCAAGATAGAAAAACATTGTAAACACAGGACTGCTAATTTTGAGTGGGTCTATACTCCAGACGGCCATAGGGTTTTGTTAGTCATACTGGCTTTGGTAGGTAACAGGTGTTGAAATAATTATTAATATTTATTTGGCAAACACAAGGAAACCAAAAATAACAAATACCGATATACATATTTCACGAAAACATTTCTCTGTGGGTCCTAAAACTGTTACTTCAATAGAAGCAAAATTGGGAATCAAAGTGCTTAATTGACAACAAAACCACTTCAAAATATGGACTAAAAACAATTACCAAATAACTTCAAGTAAAATAACTTTTATAAATGACGGAGTTATGCGTTCACAAAAAAAAACATCAAAATAAAACATACATCTGAAATAAGAATCTCCTCCTTGGTTCTGGATTTTTATTACAGTCCTATTAAAAAAAAAACTGTGGCCTATACATACACACACACATACCTTGGCCTAGGTACCATGATACTTGGAAAACAAACATGGGTGTTAATGTATCATAGTCATCTAAAGACCATTTAGTATGTTAGCCATATCAAAAACTTAATTAAAATAGCTGTTCCCTATGGAAGCTAGATGAGACAGATCTATCCTGTTAGCGTCATAATACGACACCAGCTAGCAGAAATCTGGCTACAATATACTCGTTAAATCCTTTAGAGAAGTTAAACACTACATTAGTACCATCTACTTCTACTACTATTCACCCCTTAAATGTCCCACTGCTGAGTCGGGCCTCCCCCGATTATATGGAGAGTAATTAGCCTACTATGCCACGCTTTCCAGACGGGTTGGCACAGAGTTACGCATCAAGTTTTTCTTTTCTTGCGGCTAGGTTTTCGGCCTTGCCATTTCCTTTTGTCGGCTCTTACGACACCCGCAGGATGGCATGGGGTGGTGACACTATGTATTCTGACTCTGTCACCACACGTTAAAGAAACGCCATCTACCGTGATTCTAATGCTACTTCGCCATAGCAATCTGTATCGATAAACACAGTCGGTAACGTGCAAACTGCCGGCTGGTCAAATGATTACAAACCAAATGATTACTGATACTCCCACCAGATGGGTCTCGAAGGGCGGTCGGCAATGGATTTATGTACGTACTGGTAGTTGTGCTAGTAGGGCTAGCCAAATGTAGCTAGAGTGGAGCTAGAGTGGCATTGAATTATCATCAATTAACACTAGAGCGCCAGTAATTAGCAGTAATTTATTAATCGTTATACATAATTGTTTTGTTTCCAGCCTAATCCCTATCGTGGGAAAAAGTTAAAAATAAATTACTCTTGTAATAAGATGATGCAAAATATATATATCTGTTTTCGTCGTCCAATAAATTTCTCTCAGGATATTATTTATTGGGGGTCAAGACGACAATATTATAAACTCGAAGAGATACAAAAACTGTTATGGGGTTTGTATTAGTTTTTGGTATCTCAGTTCTGGTTTGTATATGTTTGTATGTATCGCCAATATCACGATATACAAACGCACCAAGTTATGGGAAACCGAAGGAAATCTATCATTTTTGACCGTACAATGGAATATTAGCATTTGTAATCTCAATAATTTTCTCTGTAATTTATTAGTCATCATCATCTTGCGATGAGCGTGTAATGTAAATAGTGGTTATGTCACCTTTGATAAATTTGTTTGCACTAAATAGTTAATCATTTTCACAGTTGTAGTATTTACATTATTCTTTAGCTTTTTTGGCTATATGAGTCGGCAACAAAATGTTGTTTGATATGATGGTTTGAAATATTAAGCAAACATCTTGCTTAATATTTCCGTATACTATTTTGTCATAATACGCTGTGCATATACCTCTCGGGAAGCTAGCCAATCATGGCTAATATAGTAACCCTAGAGCGATCAAAGTAACGCCTCCAGATCATTGAAAAGTAGTAACCATATTCTCTTAGGCTCTTCTCTGTAGAGCTGCATTCCGAAACGGTGGTAAACGGTAAATAATCAATTTTCAATTTAAAGTGGCAAATTTTAAATTTTATTTTATTGTTTGACTTGTCAAAAGAGCTCTATTGAGCCAACATGATTGAATGAGTTCTGATTTGATTTTGTTTTGATTAACGCAGAGAAAGAGTGATTTTACCGTCTGTCTTTCCAACCCGCTCGGATAGCGGATCGTTTTGGTTAAACCTGCTGTCAGCGATCATGTTATTGCCTTCATATTGCGACTCTCTTAGAATTTCCAAGAACGACGGTATCTTAAGGTAAGGCATCACCTAAAGTGTACAGCACTCTCGATTTGAAGACAACCAGGAGAAATAGACACAGGTAACTCGTTAATTTTTTGCGGTCCGCAGGGAAATCGTGGAAGCGAAACGTTTTGTGCGCGAAGGTGGGTTATCTACGATGTAGCAGTGACGCATCGGCGTCCTTATGTCCTGGTCCTGCTAAAGAATGGAGATTGGGGAAACCACGGAATCCTTCGCACATTCCAAAATATCCCATGAAAAACCTTACGACGATGCTCTAGTCTCATGAGTTTCTTTTATGTAGGCTGGCAACTAAATTCATGAATGGAAACCATTCTCCCACCCTGGCTGAGCGGGTTGGAACACAATTTCATATATTTACCAGCTTTATTTAGCCTATCTAGTTCCGTAAGTCGTCTTGTACCTTAGGGTTGGAATGGGTTGCTGACACTGTAGAAACTGTTTGCAAATTGAATACAGTTTTTATTGTACAGCATTTATGTTAATTTATCCTAAAGGTATTTTCATTCCGGTTGTATTATTTTAATAACCGTTGAATTTTAAGGAATTCTAACAATGACGATAATTTTTTTTCAAAGAAATTTATTCCTAGACGTTCCAAGGTCCAAATTAATTATTTTGGAAACAATATGTGGAATGCAGATGTACAGAGATTAAATGCACGGATAAAACTAATTGGATTTTTCGTTACGGTTACTCGGTCTGGACCCGAGTGGACTATTTCTTATATAACTAAATCCACCTCATTATTAGATGACGAAGTAATTTATCAGGCGTTAATTAGTATCGACATCCTGACTTTCCCCGGGGAGAGAGAGATAGAGAGAGGCATATCGGACGACACGATGGCTAGAGCTGCCCGACTAGGGGGAGCACGTCATAGATAAATATAATACCGATCATGATCCACAACATTCTTTTGTGGAGTCCCAGCGCATGGTTTAGGGCAGGGGAAGTATGGTGTTGGCAACGCAACGCTTTGATTTTTAATGCACGCACCGCACATGCACTTTTTAACGGATTTATCGCGTGTTCACTTTGACAGACTTCAAATCCCTGCCAAGGAAAATCATTACATTCCAAGCATGAACCGCGAGGCTATTGAAATTAAAAAATATCCAAGTTTTAATAGAGACGATGATGGCTAGCAGGTGCTACTTGTTCAGTTCACCTATCTAATTAAGTTTGCGTAATGAGATTTAGTGCGCACTAAATGATTGATCGTTTCATTGATTAGACTCTATGCCGTTATCTAAGTTTCATTGATAAAAGCGACTTGATCAAACCAATCTTACATTATGTAATTTTAAGAAAATTCGTATTTTTATTTACTAAGGGTGTTTTACGTTAATATTCATGGCTTTGTCGAATTATTTTGTATAAAAGACGAAAACAAATATAAATATGCAAGCTGATTTGATTTGGTCTAATTCATACCCTACTAAGGGATAGAAAAAGAAACAGGTTTTATAATTTTTGTTTACGTGTATTTCTATGGATATAAAACGCGTCTGTGCCGACCATCACGTCGCACCTGTCACGTAGGCCAACGGCAGTCGTTAACAAGTCGCTCATTAAAATCCTAACATTATTGTAAATCACTAGCGTTATTAATGTGCTTATTTAATTATCATTTCTTGTAAATCTTGGTGATTCATCAAGCATTTATACGACTCCATAAAAACAAAACTCATTTAATCAAGTTGGCTCATAGAGCACTTGACTAGTGAAACAATAAAATTAAATTTACCATTTAAAATTGATTATTTATTTACCATCTACCACCGGTTCGAAATGCAGCTCTACAGATAAGAGTCGGCAAGAAACTCTATAGTTACTCTTTTTAGATCGCCATCTTAGGTACAAGGCCGGGATAAGACACATTTGGGAGAGCAAACTCGCGCAATGGTCGCAAAGGGTCTAGATACATGTCATCCTCATCCTCTTCATCAGTCCACATTAGTCCACTGCTGGACATATGCCTCCCCTAAAGACCGCCATAGTGCCCTATCTTTATCTTGACGCATCCAGCTGCTGCCCGCAACCTTTCGCAGATCGTCGCTCCATCTAGCAGAGGGCCGTCCGAAACTACGCTTGCCGATACATGTCATATATGGCACTAATTCATGTCCATGTGGTGACGGATGTCATCAACCCAATCGATCCAGAGGATGTCGTAAGAGGCCATTCATCGTACGGAGATCTTTCTAGCCGCAAGAAAAGGAAAACATCATGCAAACCCTGTGCCAAACTGTTTCGCCAGCGTGGAACAGTAGGCTATTCCGCTATGAATTTGGAGGAGGCCTTACTCAGTAGTGTTCTACAGTATTTGATTTCTACACGTGATCAGTTATAGAATCGTTTAAACTTCATAAACAAATCGACTGTTGGCCCGGGCCTACTCCAATTTCATAGATGGAAATTAGTTATCTTACACGGACCGGCCCCCGATTTTCATTTCAGAAACATTAACAACTTATTATTTCTTCTTAAGGAAACTAGAACTTAAGCCTACTCAGTTCCTTTTGCCCATATACGACACCCTCGGTATTTAATGTATTGGTGACTATTAGCTATGATACCAACCACATATTTCCCCGCACTGCAAACCCGTGATGATCACTGACACATCACTGGTATGACGAAATTCGCACACTAATAGGCTTTCAATAGTCATATCATGTTTTCCTACAGGAACTGTCATACATTGTTCGCGATAGATACGTCACTGCATAAAACAAAAGAAGGTACTTTAGGAAATGTATTACAGATTTGCTTAGTCATTTGATATAAACGACAAGGAAAAGTTCAAAACAGGCCGAACCAAATTGTTCAAGCAAGGGAATCTATTAGCGTCAATAACCATTATAAATGGAGAAAAGAAAAGTAATGTTATTATTAAAACATTAGTTAAACATGTTTTCCCATATTAGGTAAAGGATTAAAAAACACATCAGAAGTAGCACGCACACATACGCCAAGCACGTACGTCCTCGCGCCCGCACCCACGCAAACATGCACGCGCACAAACTTTGGGACCCGCTGCTAACATCAGTTTTGTTAGTTGTTTCAAAAATAAAGTTTTATTATTTACAGGAAAGTCAAATAAAACCAGGTGGATTGTATAGCTAAATAAAATTGAATACATCAAAATATCAGAAATAGCTGTTTGGAAACTCGTTGATGTCTTTTATTTGTAGGCAAACAAAGGTACTATTTCAAGTGTACTCATATGCAAGGAGAAAACTGCGAAGGCAACTAATACAATACATAATACTTCTACCCATCCCATAGATGACCCACTGTTGAGTTGGACTTCTCCCACTTACATGGAGGGTAGGTACTTAGCTACTATGCCATGCTGACCAAGTGGATTGATACGGGGTTCGTATCAAATTTTCGTTATGTTGACGCTAGACGCTCAGAAAGGACTGGAGTGATGACACTACGTATTCTAAATCCGGCCCCACACGGGCTCTACCGGGTGGTTAATGATAGCTATTCAATTCATTTCTAATGGAACAAACACATGTTTTGTAATTAAAACGATGGTTTAGAAAAACGTCACACTGCATCAATCTCTAAGATAAAAAACCATTTGATACTCAAGAGTTCTCCTTCTGATGAGCAACTATTTTTAATGACGATGAGACCTCAAGCACATCGGACATATTCTTATCATTGGTTAAGGTCAGTAGCTGAAAGGTTTACGCGTTTTTTAAGCTCTAAATCAATATAAGCTTTATTATTCCATTGGCAACTTGTGACGCATGCGCAGGAGTCATTGTCAAGGTTATGGCATTTCGCGGTCGCTGCCACGCGCATCATTCAATCCAATCATGATTTTAAGTTTATGTGTTTTGTATGGTTATGCACATATTCGTGTCACCAACCTATTCTATCCTATGCTCATGTGAAAAGTTAGAAGTTATGGGTAAGACAAAAAACCATGTGGAGTGATTGCCGTCTCGTCTCTGAGATCCTTCCAGCAAGACTAGTGGGCCCGTGCTTCGAAGGACACGCAGAGCCGTCGTTCCCGGCTGATATTCGAACATCTATAGCAGTTGATATAGCAGCAGCTTGTAATTTGTCAGCTACTGCATAACTTAAAAATAAATGTTTGTGGTTAATTTGGTAAATTACATTACATCCTAGAATTTTACTTCTCTAAGGGGTACTACCCTACCCTCCAATAGTGTCACTGATAAGGAGCATTATACTTCATAATATTATAGCATCTAATAAACAGTTTGGTTGTGCGTAACATCAGGACTGCACTTCCTGTGGTACACGTGCTAACTAAATTGGTCAATTATTACTGCCGAGTTAAATAAGATATCTAATCTTTTCTCGCTTAAACGATTTATTTGCCGTCAATCATTGTCCACCATAAATAATTACACACACGTGAACCCAGTCTATTATCGTCACATCACGTGACAAGCCTTTTCCTTTTAACAACAGGTAAATTAAAGCTATACTTACAAACGTGCTTCTTGAGGAAGTTATTGCCTAGCGCTGAGTGCGCAAAGCAATTGATCAGATCAGTAGATGAAGCAGAGCCTGATTCGACCGATTTTTGGATGGATGTTTAGGCGCAAAGGGATGATCATCCAGCCAGACGAGGTGTGATGTCTGGCTAGGGGTCGCCGCGCCTATTCCACCGATAGTTGTAGTCGGGGATATCTTAACCTTGCGAATTGCTCTTGAAATTTCGCTATCGCGGTGTAGGACTTTTTCGTGATTGTCGCATTTGTAGGCGATATTTCTTGATGCAATTAGTTCAGATTTTTCGGGTAAACTGTGTAAAGTATGTAGCATGTGGTCGCTACAGATGTCCATCATATTATCTGGTACTACTCAGCCCAACTTCTGAGCAGGGCCTCTACCCCTCACACGGAGGGTAATTACTGTCACACGCTGACGGGTTAGCACAAGGTTTTGTTTTAACTGTGTCACGTTGAACTGACGGATGGCACAGGGTTTCGTTTCAGGTTTTCCTTCTCTTGCAGCTAGGTTTTCGGTCTTGTGTATTCCTTTTGATGGCCTTTTACGACACCATCAGGATCGAATGGCGTGGTGACACCATCTATTCTAAATCCGTCACCACACTGATATCATATCATGACCTCTTCCGTGCTTCGGAGTAAAGCCGGCTATCCTTTGAACATCTATAGTAAGTCAGTACCGTAAAAGTGCTAGTCGCACCAAATTACATCTGGTTGTCTTGCTAGATCTAGGAGCTTCGTGTCACTCATCAAACCCGATTTGGTTGATTACCAGTATTAGGTAATCAACCAAGGCGGGTTTGATGAGTAGCTGACCCCATTGAAATCGGGACACCGATGTTGATTAGAGTATAGGAATTCCGAAGGCACCGAATACCGGGTTACATAATTTATTAAATAGTTTACGTTTCTCGATTTTAGTGCAAATAATATATGCTTTGTAAAGGACTCCAATATAAAAATATTTGAAATAATACAAATTACATTCCTACAAATCTTTGTTGATCTTTTATTTCGATTTTTGATTTCGATAAAATCTAAGTTTAGAGGTCTAATCTGGAACTATTAATTTATTTTACCAATCGAATAAAAAAACCTAAATGGTTTACGAATGACGGAGTTGTGTCGTACCAAACATAGATACATACAATCTCTCGTTTTTTGAACGATTGCATGTGCGTAAAGGGAAGCTGGAACAATTGGGCCTTAGTAATGAGTAATTTGCTGCTCATACACTTAATCGTTATAAAAATTGAAATATTGTCACGGAATCGACTAATGCGGAAGCCCGCATTATTTTGTATTTTAATGGAGAATACATTAATATTGAATAATACATTTTACAGAATTGCCTCCTTTTACACGTAGGCACGTGATGATAAATCGTTGTGGTCCGCCTTCAAAACAAGAAAATACAGTACTTACGTAAACACATCATGTTCTTAAACTTTGATTTGGCACTTAACAATTCAATGGTTGACATCTTTACTTCAGGTAAATAAGGCTGATAGTTTAACCACAATTATTTATATTATACTAGCGACCCGCCCCGGCTTCGCACCGGTGCAATTATGTATTATACACTTATACCTTCCTCTTGAATCACTCTATTTATTAAAACAAACCTCATCAAAATCCGTTGCGTATTTTTAAAGTTTTAAGCATACATAGGGACGGACAGACGACAGTGACTTTGTTTTATACTATGTAGTGATTTTGTCATTAACTTAAAGTTGTGTTGAATATTAATAATAACTAAACATATAAGTAATCCAAAACATAGCTGAATATACCTACAATTCTATTCTTTTTTTTTATGTAAGAGCAGGCAGATGACTGCATTCCGCCTGATGTTAAGTGGAAATGCCGTCCAGAAGTGGGGATACCTAGTGCTAAACTGTAAGTATAGCATTAGCCATCCTCACCCTGCCGGCCCGATTTTCACACAATAAATTCGTAAAAAAGTGGTTAGATGTGCCGCCTTTGGATCAACGGGTCCCGGGTTCGATTCAGGGGTCGGGCAAGTGTCTTTGTCTAAACCAGAGGCACTTGCTCGGAGTCTGGATGTCATTTGTGCTCGTGAATTACGAGTACATATACATACATACTTATAGTGATACAGGTTATACCTAGTGCAGGGGTTTAGTATTGTCATCCCATGATTAAAACCATATTAATATATATATAAATTACGCGTCACGTTGTTTGTCTGCGATAGACTTCTAAACTACTTAACCAATTTTTATCAAGTGTGCAGTTTGATCCAACTTGAAAGACTTACATCTCAAATTATAGTCGCAATACGACGAGCTCCACTCGATTCTAACAGATGGCGTTATCTGTTGACTGGATTGAGTAAGTATTCAATAGCCAAAGACTGAGATTTATTTATTATTTATTGGTACCTCGATTTTGGAGATGTGATGCCACAGACAGAAACGACAAACAGACACGTCAAACCCATAACACGGTTGGCTGAAAATATACAAAAAGAGGTATTCGAGATTATTTGGTTCACGCAAATATGATCGCGTCTCAGAGTTTTTAGTAAGCTCAAGTGGGCACCATTCGCCGCAGTCGTGATACTCACATACTTACTTAACCTTCTGCACTACATATTTCTCAATCTCAATAATGGAGATCCATCATATTTCAAAGAACCCTCAAAGAACTCATTCTCGATCCCTTAGGCCATCAGAAAACTTAAGACAAAGTCCACCGTCATTCCTCAAATCACAAACACTAAACACGACGACGACGACTTAAATAATAATGTGGATATATTGTGTAGGATTTCTCACATCAAGAAAATTGTTACATCTTTTGCTGCTTGGTATTATCTACCGGTAATTTTTAAAAATGCGGTTATTACTCATAAACCAGTTAAAAGGGAACAAAATTAACGTAACATTAATGCAAATTTTATTTGTATTTCCTGTGTTTTGCTATCAATATTAATCACCGTTTAGCACCTCTTAAACAAACGGTGAGTACCGTCGATCAAGCATACATTAAATACCCGATCAGCATATCAAAAACGACCCGGGAAATGGGAACACAGTTACTAGGTGATGTTATTTTAGTTAATTGCGACGTTATTTTTGGTCCTGATCCTGATCAGTGGCAGTCGTTACAAGTAGTCAGCAGCGCTAAAACTGACCGCTGCTGGTCAACCAGGTCTAGTGGTTAGATGTGCCGCCTTTGGATCAACGGGTCCCGGGTTCGATTCCGGGGTCGGGCAAGTGTCTTTGTCTAAACCAGAGGCACTGGCTCGGAGTCTGGGTGTCATTTCTATCTATAATATGTATGTATTTACAAAATATATATATATATATATATATAAGTAGTTTATCATCCATCTCGTTACCATAACACAAGCATTAAGTTGCTTAGCTTGGGACGAGATGGCGTTGTGTGAAATGTCCAAGGATATTTATATTTATTTATGTAATTGCCGGTTGTCCTATTAAAAGGCTCGCGGAGGGCCGACGGCAATCGCTCTGTATAAATACTAACTGGTAGTTAGCGAAAACTGTATAGACTGGTTCTGACCCCAATGCAATGGTGCAAAAGGTGAGAATTTCTAGGAGACAGGAAAAGCGCCCAATCGAATAATTAATGACAGCCTACAGGCTGTAATACAGCGGTAATAAAAAAGGAAAAGACAAGTAGCCTCTTCATATGATATTTATTTGTAGATGTAACTCAGAAAAACAGCCAAGGTATCGCGACCCTTCCTGCCGCTCTTTTACCAAACAAGCACAGTCGCAGATAGGAAGACGAGTCCATTGTAATAGCTCAAACCACATTGGTTAACCGCTTAGAGTACCGGGCACGTAGAATCTTACGCAACTTATATAAAGGAATGGCGGTGGAACGCGGCGCAGTCGGAAACTTGACCTCTCTATAGGCAGTTAATTTTTATCTATAGTCTATTTTACATAAAAGAAATAAATTATCATTTCATAATGAAAGTGTTTTGCTTGCTGTTCGTATGCGTCGTGAGCGCGTCTGCGAGTAAACTACGTGAGTATACAAGGAATATAATTTAGAAAATTGTTAAGAATAGTCTTGGTCCAGAAATGAAACACTGTTAATTTCGGTGTCGTCCAATGTAGTGTAGGGAAATGATCGAAAAATGAGATTTTTTCTTTGACTTCGAAACTAGTTTTTTTGCTATATTTTCTGCAGCAATCTAATGAATCCCTTTTTAAGCATGTCAAGTCAGTAGTGGGATATTTACGCTGACAGGTACTGATAAAGAGAAGTTGTGTGGTGGATGCTTAATTATGTTTCTTGTCTCGAGATTTATATTCGCTTGCTAAATATTAAAAGAAGAGGAACGTAGTTAGAAAAGATAAATTAATTTTCTCAATGAGTTAATATGATAAATTTCTTGGAGATATAAGACACTATTTCGATGCCAAGTTAGATTCTTTTGAACAATTAAATATATTATTACTAACTCTTATTCTAATACCATTATAGTATTCTCTTCACCCATCCTTACACAGAGTTTTAAAATGTATTAACTTTTGTTTATTTCCAAGTTTTCCAACGATAAACATTGATTAAATTATAATCCATTGCGTTAATGCACCAGTGTTGAGTAAGCATGCATCGATAGACCTTACAAAATATTGCCAATCAACTGTGTGTGGCACAGTGGGACAGGCGGGGCGGTTGAGAAGATACAAGATGCATTACTTTAAATCCCTTTTAAAACCACTTCAAAAGGGAGGAGCGTCTAAATTCGGCTGTAAGATTTTTAAATGTGTGTAACAGCTACCGCATATCTTCCTATTTTAAAAACCGAATACGAAAATTACCAATTAGGTAAATGCCAAATTACACTCCATTTTTGTGGTTTGCAATGACTTCGGAATTAGGTGCATCTGCCTTATAGATTACCATAGTAGCACTGGTACAGTTACAGTATGCGAAAATATATGCATTCATTTTCATAAATAATCTATACAAATAAATAAAATTGGGATGTATGTTACAAACATACATCCCAATTTTATTTATATAATAATAAAATAACCACTTTTTACTGGATCTTTCTGAATTATTTCACATTAAACGCATGCAAATACTATGTGCCTTAATCAGCCACGGGTTGCTGGGTTTGGATGTTGATCTAATATTTAATACATATATATTCTGCTACTTTTTCAAATTTAGACAGTAAGCAAAAATAAAACCGTGAATGAAAATACAGGGTGGTCAAAAAGTCGTGGATCAAACGAAATCAGCGGTTAGATGGTACCATCAGCAGCAAAAAATTGTTCTACGTGAGGTCCTTAGGGTCAACTCCTGCGGAGTTACAATTGATTTTGTGTTTTTATGAGAAATTGTCCTTTTTTACTAAAACTTGATAAAATTAGAAAAAATCTACACCCTGTATCTTTTTTATAATTTTCACTAGATTGGTACTGATGAGTCCTTTCGTTAGACATGCTATTTATGGTAGTTTATTGGGTGTGTTGAAGATAATATTAAGTTTTACGAAAGCAATAATTCTTAAATTAAAACTTGTTATTTACAACGGACCCCACTGTGAAAAAAAAATACTCTACAGAAAAGTGCCCCTGTATCACCTCCCGTAGAACAATTTTTTGCTGGTGACCTTATCTAACCGCTGGTTGCGTTTAATCCACGACTTTTTGACCACCCTGTATAAGTAGAAGCAAGTTACACATTTTGTAAAATCAACATCTACAGACTACAGTATAGATTTAGGTTATTGAACAATGAGTATACCAACATTACAATGCCTATACCTACTATAGATCCTTTGTGCAAATGTAATAGGTATATGGTGGCCAATCTAACGTTTTAATTTATTGGTGGAGTTGATTTGCATTGTAATTACAATACATAAATGTAAATTGCAAAAGTATTGTAATTTACACGTGCTGAAACAAAACAGATTTCGTAATTAAATAAGCTTCATCTCTCTTTTTTGTAGTTTTGTGTGCCATAGTCGACTATCTAAGAGTTTTCTAAAACCAAATAAATACAACATTTTTTTTAAATAAAACAATTTTGAGTTTAAACTATATTAATGAAATAACTAAGTATATTTTTGAAATTTTAGATTGTTACTCGTATAAAATTTCATTCAAATACTTCTATCAGTGGTGATAATGTACAATGTACAAAGTTTAGAGTACATAAATCTCTCTCCTGTACAGATGTATAGGACCACGTATTTTTTATTCCAGCTGCGGGTACCTAAGTTTAATTTTCTGTTTAATTTGACAATATCAAAATAAAACATCGACTGAGGAAAACTGAAAGTTAATAGTCACACCAAGCCCTTGAACAATGGCTCTACGTAACCTCGATATTTTTATATTTTATAGATTAGAAGAAATAGGTCAATACTCTACACAGCCCTGTATTATGTATAAGCTGGGGTATTCTGAAGCCTTAGAGATTACAAGACCTTATTCAAAATAATTTTGGAAGAGTTTCTCTCTAAAATTAAGCGGTTTGGGTAAAGCAACAATGAATATAGCTGGCTGGGTGAATGTCGGTCACATCCTGGAAAACCAGCACTATATTTATATTTATTTATTTACACTTCTTTACACATACATTTACAAAAGTAGATACGTAAAGCAAACAAAAAACATACAATGTGCAATTAGGCAGCCTTATCGCTAAAGCGATTTCTTCCAGGCAACCTTATGTGAGACAGACTAAAAATACAGTAGTGATGCCATATGATGATTCTTTATATAAAGAAGACCGACGATCCGGTTCAGGTTGCTAGAATTACTTGCTGGTAGATCATTCATTGTACAGATCCTAGCGAAAGTAATAATGAGCTAGTGCCACTTGCGTTTGAATCGCGTTTCGATTCCAGGGGGCAAGCGTCTTTGTGTGAAACAGAGATACATGCTCTGGGCTTGGGTCTCTTAATGTTTGTGAATTATATCGATACTAGGATACACATTAGGCCCCTGCACCACAGAGTAATACAGAGCGAAACCTTCTAAAGAGTGAGCAAAATTGTTACCTATTCTTAAAGGGTTGGCACAGGAGGATTAAATTAAATACACAAAAGTTTGTTTAAATCTATTTGTCATTTAATAATTTGAGAAATACTTTTAGTCATAAACTAATCACATCATTTCAAAACGTCTTTGGAATAATTAAAAAAATATATGTTTTTATGACTGCCTCGTTGGTCTAGTGGTTAGATGTGCCGCCTTTGGATCAACGGGTCCCGGGTTCGATTCCGGAGTCGGGCAAGTGTCTTTGTCTAAACCAGAGGCACTGGCTTGGAGTCTGGGTGTCAATTCTATCTATAATATGTATGTATTTACAAAAAAAATGTATATAAGTAGTTTATCATCCATCTCGTTACCATAACACAAGCATTAAGTTGCTTAACTTGGGACGAGATGGCGTTGTGTGAAATGTCCAAGGATATTTATATTTATTTTATTTTTTCGATTGCTTTTCATGCACACAGTACAATAAACCATATTTACACTCTTTCTAATTTATTCCAATTTCAATTTTAAACAAACACGCACGACGCGAGACGCAGCGAACGGTGAGGTAGCCCTTTGATAAAGCACTGGCCGAACCAGTTTATACAGGTTTCGTTCCGTACGTGACGAGCCGCCAGTGGCCCCGCACACACGCGCACTGTGCTTGTAGTAGTGTACCTACCGTGGCGCTGTTCTTAGAAGGTTTCGCTCTGTATAACTCTCTACTCCTGTGCCTGCACTAAGCCAAGATGACTTTGAGGTATTGAGCCCCTTCGTCATGGTGCCCTCAATCGCACGCGGCTGCTGCACGTGGCTGGAACCGGTATGTTACGTAGCTACCGCGACACTGACCTGTTAAGTGTCAGTGGATCGCGTAGTTCTTGAACCTATACAGGGTTTAACAAAAAACCTATAGCCATAACGAAAGGATCGATACTGGTAACGCAATATGCGTTCGAATTCTCAGGAGCTATTAAGTTTTTTTAACGTGTGTGCTGTGAAACGCACGTTACAAAGCTTGGGGATAATATTCACAAAAACTAAAAGGCTATTTGCCGATACAGCGTCCCTCGCACATCCAAACAGATAAGTAATTATACATAAAAATCTCTGGCTCTATGCCCTCATTTCGAATGCCTATAGGGGTTTTGATCTTGTGAGACCATATCTTGGTAATCCATATGACATGCAAAGAGCAAAACGGTTCTATCTATCTCATTCTTCCACAGCGTCATTCATGAAAGCCTGTTCGGCGTCCGACCCACAGCTCAACCAGTGCATAGAGAAAGTGATAGCGGTCGCCGGTCCCAAATTCGCTGAAGGTATACCCGAGCTGAATATAGCGCCTCTTGACCCGGTGCAGTTAGGAACTGTGGTAGTTAACAACCCGGCGCTGAAGATCACGTTTACTGATACTGTTGTCACTGGATTGAAGGGATTTAAGGTCAACTCTTACAAGTAAGTTGGACAAATATCTAATTTAACTTTAATTCCTCTAGATCTCCTATCATATTCTTGTCTTTTTTTATTATTCGGTGTCAGAATCAGAATAGACTGTATACTGATTTGACTAACCACCAAAAAAACACGAAGTATCTAATCGTACCGATGCCCATTGGTTGGACTAGTTAGTGG